>OX453279.1:30210261-30552761 GCA_949710005.1 Ricordea florida
AACACGAGCCGCAGGCGAGTGTTTTCTACATTTCTGGAGTGTTCTCAAATGCCTAGAGTGTTTTAATCACAGTGTAATACACAGCTTAGGCTTCTTTATTCGCTTTATGATATAGATTTTACATGCCGCGAATAGAAACAACAAAGCACACAGATCGACAAACCGACGCCAATTAATACCAAATTCGCGACTTTTTTCGCTTCTTCTTCTTTATTTGTTTTATTATTCTCAGCTTCAAAACTTTCTGCTGCTTCGCAGAGAATTCCATCATGAATTTCTTCGAAGAAAAATGTTTTTCGCCATCTCTTAGAGAATTATCGAGTGAAGGTAATGTGGCGAAAAACAATAAAACACGCTTTTTCTATGTTTTATACTCTGATAAAACATAGGTTTTTGACCAATCAGGGCGCGCGTAAGAACGTAGCTATATTATAAACATATATAAAAACTCTTGGCTCGATTTACTCGGGCTTGCGAGCCACGTGGTCTGACCGGAACTGACACCATTAGTAACCTCGCTACGCTCGGCCTTCGGCCTCGCGTCGCGAGGAATTAACCTCATTTTCTCGGTCCGTACTGTAAAATACGGATCCTCGTTTTTTCCCGTCGATTTATGGCCCGCGCGCTTCGCGCTTGGGCCATAACTCGACGGGAAAAAACTCGGTTTGTATTTTACAGTACGGACCTCGAACTCGATTAATAAGAGGTATATAAAAACTCTCGGGTCGATTTACTCGGGCTTGCGAGCTACGTGGTCTGACCGAAAGTGACACGATTAGTAACCTCGCTGCGCTCGGCCTTCGGCCTCGCGTCGCGAGGAAATGAAGTGGTGGGGTATTCTAAAGTTGCTCCTAAAAAGTTTCGTAATACCCGGTCATTTCAGAAAATCTTGCCCGCTCAGCAGTCAATCAGAGCGTGTGTACTGTTGTAGCCCTATAATAATTAAACTGAGTAATTTCATCTCTAGCAGGCTAGGTAGTCACCTCTTGCCTGCTCGGGTAGACAATGAGAACTCAGGATTCATCTCATCTTGTCCTCTTGCAGAACCAGCCATATATGTATAAAAGAAATAATCAAAGTTATCGTTGATCGTTTGTTCACAGGAGGCCAGAGTAGTTTTCCGTCAAACAATGGCTCGTGCTACACATCATTTGAATGGTCAGGCCCAGAAACTTGGAAAAAGTATTGAAAAGGCTCGACCTTTCTATGATACACTGAGGGAAATGCGAAAGGTACTGATCATGTTATGTATTTCAATTTTCTCTTTACTATAATCTGATTATTAATTTTTTTCCTTGGGAAAAATAACAAATAGTTGTACATATTTAACCAGTGATGTAAAATTCTGTGTACATTCTCATCTCCAGCCCAGCAATGGCTGCTGTTTATGAATACTGATATTTTATGGTAAAGTTATCAATGCATAACACTGAATAATGTTTTCAGCATGAATAGTTTTTGTGGCTGTATTTTTGAAGAATAAGTTAACTCTTTAAATTCTTCAAATACCTCCCATTGTATTAATAATTGGCAATGATTAATACAAGATTTCAACATTGATTTGTTTGGGAAATGATTATTGTTGGTGGCCATCTAACTGGACACTGTATTGTATTGTACAAATTGCATTTTTAGAAGTTGCCCTTAGCTGATACTTAATATATAAATTTATATTTAACAAGCTTAAAATGAATTACAAGTTGCAACTCTTCAGTTTGAAAATGCCAACAGCAGGCTTGTTTATATTTAACAGGCTTACAATGAATTATAAGTTGCAACTCTTCAGTTTGAAAAGGCCAACAGCAGGTTTGTTTATATTTAACAGGCTTACAATGAATTACAAGTTGCAACTCTTCAGTTTGAAAAGGCCAACAGCAGGCTTGTTTATGCAAAGCAGAGAGTTCGTGAGACTGAGCAAAAAGTGATGTCTGATGGAGGTAAAAGAGGCTTTGATTTTGCACTGCAAGAAATGTTGAATCAAGCCACAATTGAGGTAATTCTGAATTGCTGCTGAATCTGAGGGTTTTTATCATTTATTAAACAATTCCAGTTACTGGTAGTGTGAACTGATTTTCATGGAAAGGTAGATTTTGATGGGTCTTTGAAACTTGTGTGAGCATTTTGTTCCTGTTCCTATTTCTGAGGGACATGCCAGTGAATCTTGCATGTGGAAGACAGAAACCAAGATATTCTTTCACAATGTAACAGAAGTTCAAGTTAGTTCATTTACAGTGAAATGTGAAGACAAAGACTGAAGTTTATAGTCTATGAAACAAGCCTTGTCATTTGCATTTCTTCTGAAAATTCTGCCATTGATTACAAAATAATTATTAAATACCAGTATACCTGACAGTTAATTGTAAAATTCATTATAATGTACATGTTGGATTGAACTCAAGTCTATTGTTTACGTAAAACAGAATATGACAAATTTCTTACCTATCTGATTTGGTTGATTTCTTTTTAAATGTATTTCAGTTTTAAGGCTTGGAAGTAAAAGCCACGCCTTAGTTCTCTAACAAGAAGTATCTTAAATAGACAATTTGGGCAAGATTATTGCTTGTACTTAATTACTGTTTCTGTAGCTGGCATTTCTTATAACCTTGTTGTAGCCAGGTTAATTAGTTGATCAATAAGATTGTCTGATTTATGGTGGCTGCCTCATGGTCATGATGTGCTGTCTTTGTTCTTAAGGTTAGTGAGGCAGAAAGCAAGAAAAAAGAAAGTTGGGAAGGTCACCAGAGAACTTACAAATCCTACCAAGATATTCAGCAGAGAGTAAATGACTTAAAGAGCAAGTTAAAGAAACCAATTGAGAAAGCTAAGTCAGTACAGTACATGATTGAAAATATGTGTGTTGTGGTTCAAATTGTTCTTTGGTTAAACAATTTTTAATTACCATGATCTAAAACAAGGAAAAAACAATTGTGGAAATTGGTTTAAGACAAAGAAAAGTAAAACTTAAACTGGTTTGAAGAATTTTTTAAACCCAATAAAAATTAAACCACAACATATACGTGGCCACATTTTCATACAAATACTAGAACTATAAATCAATATTAAAATGTAATATGGGTAAGTTGAAGCCACACATATGCACACTGAGGTGACAGTGGTAGAAGGGATTAAGCCCTGTTGCTACCAAAAAAAATGAAAAAATTGAGCTCAAAAGCCAGCAGCCATGGACAGCTGTTTCGGCCTTGTTAGGCCTCATCAGCATGGTACAACTAGCAGATGAGCTCTGGGTTTCCACATTGCGAATGTCAAGGTGATGAAAAATGGTAGGGTTGTGGGATGTGGCTTGAAATGACAACGTTAAAATGTAATATGGGTAAGTTGAAGCCACACATGTGCGCACTGAGGCGACAGTGGTAGAAGGGATTAAGCCCTGTTGCTACCAAAAAGAAAAATGAAAAAATTGACATTTGCAATGTGGGAACCCAGAGCTCATCTGTTAGCTGTGCCATGCTGATGAGGCCTAACAAGGCCGAAACAGCTGTCCATGGCTGCTGGCTTTTGAGCTCAAGTTTTTCATTTTTTTTTTGGTAGCAACAGGGCTTAATCCCTTCTACCACTGTCACCTCAGTGTGCATATGTGTGGCTTCAACTTACCCTTATTACATTTTAACGTTGTCATTTCAAGCCACATCCCACAACCCTACCATTTTTTATAAATCAACATTGTTTTTCACGTTATTTGTAATTACAATAAATTCATTTGTTTTATTTTTGTTTATTTCAGGCCATATTTTAATGAAAAAGTTGGCTTTGATCGTCATCTTTGGGTATGTAAACAAAGCTACTTTGATGTTGATATGATCTTTTCTGCATAGGGGTTTGTTCAAATGTATATGATTACCTTTAATTCTCCTTGCAGCATTTAAAATTACGGGTAGATGCAATTCAGAAAGGTCTGAATGAAGCTAAACGTATTTACTCCGAGTGCCTGAAATCACTGGAAGTAATTAGCGATGACATTCATCAGAAGAGAAAAGATAGAAAAATGAAGGAGATTATGGCAAAGTTGCAGGAGAGAGAAGAAGGGGTAGGAGCTGAATCATCTAATGAGGACGAGGCATCCTTGAATCAAAGTCAGTTGGATTTAGATTTGGACTGTAATGCAAGCCTTAGCGAGACTGACGGAATTCTACCTTTGCCAGAAGTACCTACCCTTTCTGGACATGAAACACTGGGTGGTTTGTCTGATGGTGTTTTCACTGATGCTGCAGTTCAAGAACTGAGGTGTATGAGTTTTAAGTCATCACCGACCACTGTACTGGAGAGAAGGGTGTCTGGGGCAGAAAGTGAGAAAAATCTGGCCTTTGACTATGGACTGTCCCCTGGTCTCTTTGTGCGAGAAGTTTATGGCAGTGAAAAGTATGAAAGTTTTGATGGGGAAGGAAGCAGCAAGGTGGAAGCTAAAGATGCTGAGAATGCACACAAAAGTAAAGCTGGGAATCCCACAAATGTGTGTCAAGACAGTGTAGATAGTATGGACAGTTTAACTCAAACAGAAAGCAGTATGTGTAACCAGGATTCTCAGGATAGCAACGTAGGTTTATTGCATATAGAAAATAGTATGAATACTAAGGAAGGTGTTGACAGTTTACCACAAACAGAGGGTCGTATGGATGGAACCGCAGCAGATAATCATGCGAGCAAACACAGTTTCCCACAGGCAGAGGACAGTTTGAATAATATAGACATTCGGGATATTAAAGGACGTTCTGGGGACAATGTGAATAATAGAGATACTAAGGGAAGCAATGACAGTTTTCCACAGACAGAGGACAGTGTGAATAGAACACAGCAGAGCAAAGTTGGTTTTCCAGATGATGGTACCAATACTACAGATACTCAGCAAAGCAAAGATAGTTTCCCACAAACAAGTGACAGTGTAAACACCACAGATACTCAGGAGAACAGTGATATTTCACCACCAAGAGATCACAGCCAAGTAGGAGCACCTGAGCTTGGTAAAAATGAACACACAGATGAGACAACTACAGCGGAGAAATTGGAGGAGCTTGAGTGGATATAACCAAATGTAGAAGAGCTCATTTTTGTCTAGATCCTGTTTCACATGCCCATTGCTTTGTTGTTGAAGCCCTGTTGAACAGATAATGATTTCATTGGGTATTGTATATTAAGAGGCTGTTTTGAACATTTACATTAATTTCATTGGATATTGTCAGTGCAAAGCTCTTTTGGATCATAAATTTTAATGGTCATTTTAGTAGGAAGCACTTTGACCAGTTCAGTTCATTGTCTCTTGTTTGTACAATTCTCTTTTCAGTTGTACTGTATTTTTTTGTCATTGAATCTTTTCTTGTTAGCGCAACTTTCTTATGAGGCTTGAATACCATTCAGTCCTGTTAATCCCTAATTATGTGATTGTAAAAGGGAAATCATAGTCGTTGTTATGTTTTTGTGCTTCTCCCAATTGATCTTGACTAACTTTGCTCAGGATAAACACTGTGTAGCTGGGAGTCTCCACCAGTCATGTTTGAAGGAGGCATTATTGTGAATATCTAAGTAACAGTTTCCTATAGAAAAAATGCTTTTTTTTTTACTTTTATATGACATATTTTCTACAGTTTTTAAGTGGTAGTTTGTATTCAAACATGAAGCTTTATAATGTAAATTGTTTGGTACAAGATACTATTTGTACTAACAGGCCAGGTTTCAAAATGGACTTACAAGTCCTCAAAACAAACTGCTCTCCAAGGTATTTCTAACACTAGTACTTTACAAGGGTTACAACTCAAAATTTATGATCTGTTTCAAATTCCAAGAAAAAAAAGAAATTAGTCTTAAGTATTTCTACTGCTGAAAAAAAGTTTTGAAACGAAGTAACAGACATGTTGTACTTGGCGCTTTTGAGAATATCACATTCTTGTTTTTGGAGAAAAGGATTTCCCAACGAAAAGATTTTGTTTAAAATGATGCATTTTCTTTGTAGTGCTTTTTTGTACACCCAGTATTTTATAAAACAAGCCAACAAACTTTCCCTTCCCATAATCACAATAAATGTGAAGGTTTTTTGGCTCTTTTCTAGCCATGCACTGTAGACATTAACGGCTTACCTAAACAGCCACTAAGATATAACTCCAAATACAAAAACAGTTCCTACAAAGAGAAAAGCTGCTGTAAACAAATGTAAATGTTGTGGTTCAATTTTTTCCTTGGTTTACATTTTACTTCCCTATATGGTATGGTAATGCATGACAATAGTTTTGAGTGGAGGAAAATAAAATTTAAACCAAGGATAAAATTGAACCACAATACACACACCGAACTTATGTAATTCCATGATGCATTTCTTTTTTAAAAAAAAGTGTACATAGAAATGTGATAAGAAATCAGTTTCAATCCTAGACTGATAGTGGTGAATTCTCTAATTATAGATGATGGAGATAATCTTATTGTTAACATGTGTGCTTGTTTCCTTTCTCCCCTCTTTATTAAAACCACTTGTTCCCTAAGTTTTGTTCCCTTGTTCCCAGCAATGTAATCAGAGGTTCCCTTTGTGGGAGCAGGGCCCGGGGGGGGGGGGGGGTACTTTAGGAATTTCTGGGTGGGGATGTGCTGCTGGAACCCTGAAACCCTTAGCCTATACCAGAGCTGGTTCAGCTGAATTTTGCTACCCTATACTAGAGTAAACCCCCCAAATCACTCCTATTCTAGAGTAGCTGTTTTCCACTAGCACAGTCTAGCCAAAACAAAACCTTATACCACAATCGTTTCTCTCTCCAAAAACGATTTTATTTATACTTGTTCAGTTTTTTTTTTATTCTCAACCAACTGGTCAGTTTCGTGAAAAATGACACTCTATTCTAGACCCAAACGCTCTGATTTATATACCCTATGCTGGAGTAAACTGCTTGAAAACCATACCCTTCACAGCGGCACATACCTATATAGCCCATATATGGCAATACCCCCCCCACCCGGGGAGCAGGGTTGGCACAGTAGCAAGAGCGCTCATCTTCAACCGCTGTGACCTGGGTTCGATTCCCAGCCCTGCATTATGTGTGGGCTGAGTTTGTTGGTCCCGCACTCTGCTTTGAGAGGTTTTTATCCAGGTACTCTGGTTTACCCCTCTCTGCAATTTGATTTAATATGATTTGATTTGCTAGATACAATTGACACTCAGAGTTCATAATTGTGTCAATAAAGAAATGCTCAAATATGATTGGTTGTTAACAACTCTTATTTATGGCTTAAATGACCTAGTGCATATTAATTTTCCAATGCATAACTTCCCATGGGCCTGTTCTTGCCACTGCATAACATAATGTGGCCTCCTTTGAGTCTGCACATGCAATAAGATGATCCGTCCTCAACCAAAGAAACAGTTTGAATACAACTTAACCCTTTATAGCCCACTGGCCACTGTAATGGCTTATGCAATAAGCGCCCGTTGGCCACTACAGTGGCCCAAAACAAATCACGCAAATCAAGCGACTTTATTGGCTAGTTTTTGAAAACAAATAATGCCTTTATTTCATCCACCAATGAGGTCATGTATAAGAGATACTTTGAGTCACGAAGCGTGACATGAGGACACGCGGATGAATTTTGATGCATTTTTAAGTTCGGCGTTTTCGCAATGGCGGCCGATGTGGCGGACTTGTTTGAAAGTAGTGATGAAGAAGAATGGTTTTGGGGGTTTTTAGAGGAAGATATCCCTACAAAAAGAGGAGGAAATGATGAATATTTGAGTGTAAAGGAACGAAACATCATTTAGTGAGGCCAGTGATAGCCAAACGAGCGAAGAATCAGACGATGACTTACCTGAAGATGACGCATGGAGTCGTAATTTGCGTATACATACATACATACATACATACATACATACATACATACATACATTACTTTATTTACCCTCGGATTTTTAGAGTAGCTTTATGCAGCTAATTTCTCCGAGCATTTAACCATCAGATAAGAGATAGACCACAACACCGGGAACTACGTCCCCTACTCTTTTCGAAGGCCTGTAATTTTTTGTAGCTTCTTAGTTACAGTAATTGCTCAGCTATATTGAGTTTTTCTCTCCAGTGTACTCATTCATGCCAAAAGCGCCATTTTGCTTTGGGCATACAGACCACCCTCTCATATTTCGGTCTGGGCTATAAAGGGTTAAATAAAACTCACCAAACTATTTAAAGCAAATATTGAGTAGCTCTTCTCCCAGATCTAGTAGTTGGAAATTGGAATAAACAAAAATACATGACGCCTCGGAAATGGTTGAGCTTCTATTCCCCCTCCCCACTCCTGGTACAAAGTTAGAGTCCCTAAAGGTGAACTAGGACACCATCACTGACAAAACCAGGAACAATGACCAACGTCCACAGCAACACTGTCAAAAGAAGGAGGGGAAGTACTTGTACGAAAAAACGCAGGCGTGTCAACAATTTTGGCAACGATTGTACATGCCCAGTGAGTTGAGTGGTGTATGTAGAATATATCAAATGTAGTGGCAGTAGTAAGTGGTGATTGTCCCTGACCATGAAAAGCCCCTTCAGGGAGTGTCAAAGAAAATTCATTTATCACAGTTTATCACATTTTCATACTAAACAGCTGTGTTATATTCTATGTGTAATATTTCTAGGGGCCACAAAGGCTAACAACTCGAGCAACACAGTCACACCTTTTCACACACGCACGCATACACTTCGTCTTGTCACATGACCACATTTTCCCGCGCTACATGAGTCCCGGATGTCTATAGGACACTACATCTTCCTCTTCCTCCGCTTATAAACTCTTACTGAAAACTCTTAACAATAAAAATGTCAACAGTGTCCCAAAAGGCAAATTGGGAACGTTTGTAAAACCATCATAATCAAAGTTACTGACACTGCAGAAAACGTTTCTTAATGCAACAAAATCAGAGTTCACTGTCACAAGCGCCATTAGGTGGTGACATAGTCACCGAGTCTCTTGGGGGGTCGGGTGACTCTCCTCGATCTCCTTGGTAATGGTTGCGGCTGCGTTGGACTACAATCCACAACTGGACTAGCACTTGCTTCCACCTCAGGGCTGGGCGTGGACTCTTGTCCAGACGTTCGCTCCTGCGGTACTAGTACAGGATCTTCAAGGCTTGGTTCCGCAGGCTCAGTAACTGGAGTCACAAATCGCTTGACATGCTGAACGTTTCGCTTGTATTCCACACCTTGAGGTGATTTTAACTGGACTTGATCCCCATAGCGTGCCGTCACCTGATATGGCTCCTCCTCATAATGTGGTGATAATTTATCCTCCTTCTTCGCCAGTAACACGAGATCTCCCTCTTGTACACATTTTTCTGCTGCCTGGTGCCTCTTGTTAACATGATCAGCCACAATCTGTTTTTTCTCTGCATCATGATCTCTGGCTTGGCATGGTCTGGCATGATCTCTGGCCTCAGATTCCGCCAAATCGGCAATTTCTGGCAGTTTAGTGGTCATTTTCCTCCCATATAGTAATTCTGCTGGGCTCTTGCCCGTGGTTACGTGCGGGGTTGAACGATAAGCCAGAAGAAACTTGTTCAACTCTGATCTCCAATCTCTCTTCTCAGCATGGGCAACCCTCATTGCTTTCAAAAGGGAACGATTTTGTCTTTCAACTTCTCCGTTGGCTCTTGGCCATAGTGGTGTAGTCAATCTATGTTTGATGCCCATTTGAGCCAAATATTCTTCCATTTCTGCGGACACCAGGTTGGCTCCGTTGTCCGTTCTCAGGGTACTTGGCACTCCATATCGAGAGAACTGTTTATCTAGACACTTGATAATCACTGCAGAAGTAGTAGATTTAATTATGTCAACTTCCACCCATCGGCTGAAGTAGTCCACCAGGACCAGTAAATATTCTCCTGTTGGCATAGGCCCAAGTAAGTCCACTGCTACATCCTGCCATGGCCTCTTTGGCATCTTGGTTGTTTTCACTGGCGGTGTGATGTTCTCCTTCATGACTAGTTGACACCCATAACACTCTCGGCACTTCCGTTCTGCATCCTTGTCAACCCCCGGCCACCATACCTTAGACCTCAGTCTCTCCTTCATTTTGACTATCCCCTGGTGACCCTCGTGTGCAAGTTCCACAACTCTATGCCTCAACACCTTGGGTATCACAATCCTTGTTCCGCGCAAGATAACTTGACCAATGAAAGTCAGCTCGTTACGCACCATCACAAATGACCTCGGGCACTTCTCCCAGTTTCCACTAATGAGGCAGTTACGCACTACTCGCAGCTCTTCATCCTCTGCTGAAGCGCTCTCTATCTCTTGAATCTTAACTGCCGCAGGAACTGCTTTAAGGGCAACCATCCGAACGTGCTCATCATCATAACGACACTTCCCCGATGCAGGAATTGTTGTCAAGCGTGACAGGGAATCTGCAATATTATCTCGTGACGCAACACAGCATACCTTAAAATTATATGGTTGCAGTCTCAGCACCCAACGCTCGATACGTGCTGATGGTTTGGATCCTCTAGAGTAGATCACCTTCAGGGCCCCATGATCTGTCACCAAATCAAAGGTCTGCAGCCCGTACAGATATAGGTTGAACCGTTCGCACGCCCACACAAGTGCCAGCGCCTCCTTTTCCGTCTGGCTGTACCTCCTCTCTACACTACTGAGGCTCCTGCTGGCATAACTAACTGCTCGACCCTCCCCATTTTTTTCTTGGACCAACACGGCCCCTAGGCCCACAGGGCTTGCATCAGCTATCACTCGAGTGTGTGCATCTTTGTCAAAATAGGCTAGAACAGGCGCACTGGCTAACTGCTGTTTCAGTTCCTGAAACGACTTTTCCTGCTCACTGCCCCATACAAAGGGTACTCCCTGCCTGGAGATCGATCTTAGAGGCTCTGCGATTGTTGCAAAATTGGGGATAAAACGTGCCCCTAAGCCAACCATCCCTAGGAAACTTCTGACCTCTGTTGGTGTGGTTGGGCGGCTCGACTCAAGCACAGCACGAACCCGCTCTTCTGTTGGGCCAATGCCATACTTCGATATTAGGAGACCCATGAAGACTACCTTGTCCATTCGGAATTGACATTTCTCTGAGTTGAGGGTGAGGTTCTTCTCCTCCAATCTCTGCATCAATGTGTGAAGATTCCTGTCATGTTCTTCATTGCTCTTGCCGTGTACTATCAAGTCATCAGCAATATTCTGAACTCCGCCAATATCTGAAATCACTTGTGTTACTATCTGTTGGTACTTCTCGGGTGCGGAATTTACTCCGAAGCTCAATCTCTTGTATCTAAATAATCCGTCGTGCGTGGCGAATGTAGTTATGTCTCTGGAGCCCTCATCCAACTCGATCTGATGAAATCCTAGACGGAGGTCCAGTTTCGAGAACACTGTACTGCCATTGAGATTCTCCAACACTTCATCCACAGTCGGTATGGGTATCCTTTCACGAATAATAGCCGCGTTTGCCTTCCTCATATCTACACACAACCTGATGTCCCCTGATGCCTTCGGCGCAACCACCACAGGACTAATCCATGACGTCGGCCCGTCTACCCGCTCCACTATATCCCTAGCAATGAGGTCTTCTACTTTCGCGGTTACTTTCTCTCGCAATGCAAATGGAACACGCCTCGGCTTCTGAGCTATTGGTGTCACCTCCGAGTCAACATTTAGTTTCAACTTGTAGTCCTTAAGCTTTCCAACACCAACAAACACCTTTGGATACTTGGCCTGAAGGGCTGAGGCGAGGTCCTCCCCGACAACATTGCACTGCACAGAGCCACTGCTGACACCCAAACCGATTCGAAGCAGACCCAGGGCCTTAGACGTTTCATGACCTAGCAGACACCTCCCACTCTTGGTCACCACTAAATGCGAATTTATGTTCTTGTCGCCCGCTGAGATCTCAACTTGAATCTGGCCAATTACTTCCAACTCTTTCCCCCCATACACAAACAACCGTTTGTGACAATCTTCTATTTTTGCAGTAAGGCCTTGTGCCTTAAGTTCCTCATACTCTTTCATACCGATGAGGTTGCTTACTGAGCCCGAATCAATAAGTACTCCTGTTGTAATGCCACTAACACTTACTTCTACCACTGGTTCTTTACAACTGGTTACATGGCATGTTTCCCCTCTAGTCTCGGTTACCGTGAATGCAAAAGCACAGTCCTCTTCATTATCAGATACCTCTGGATCACCCACAAAGTTAGCATTGTGATTCCCGCGTCGCTGACTTGTTTTACTCCCGGTCCCATAACTATTACTCTTTCCCTGACAACACAAAGCAAAATGACCATACCTGCCACATTTTGCACATTTCTTTCCTTTTGCCGGGCAATTCCTATCCCTTGCCAGATGCCCCTCTCTTCCACAATTGTAGCACTTTCTGCTAATCTCATCCTCTTTTCCTTGTCTTGTCTTGACTGCATTGACACTGTCTCCCTCCACTTGCGGTGGCGATGTATTCACCGACATGCTAGTTGCCTGTCTCCCAGCCGCTTCCCATGCACGAGCTTTATCCAACGCCTCTTCCAGTGTAATATTCCTTTGTTCCAACAGTTTTCTCTTCAGCTCGAAATCTGTTAGTTTCTCAATCAGCTGATCCCTCAAGTTGTCGTTCAAACTCGTTCCAAAATTGCAGTGTCTCGCTTGTTTTCTCAACCGAACCATAAACTGGTCAGCAGTCTCCCCCCCCCTGTGGTGTCAGCTGACGAAAAACATGGCGTTCGTAAGGAATGTTCTCCTCGACTCGAAAATAGAAGTCCAGCTTACGAATAGCAATTTTGTAAGCGGTATCACCCTCCTCTGGGACGGGACCAGGGTCTTGTAAATCTTCAAAAATGTCCTGAACTTCCATCCCGGCGAGATGCAGAAGTTGAGACGTCTTCTTACGAACATTCTCGATGCCCTTTCCTTCGGCATAGTATTCGAACGCGCGCTTCCATTTGCGCCATCTCTCCGCTACTTGCGACGCTGGTCCGGTTAAATCCAACGGCGGTAAGTGCTTCTCATTCATATTTGGACCATCCTCGTCGCCAATGTAATATTTCTAGGGGCCACAAAGGCTAACAACTCGAGCAACACAGTCACACCTTTTCACACACGCACGCATACACTTCGTCTTGTCACATGACCACATTTTCCCGCGCTACATGAGTCCCGGATGTCTATAGGACACTACACTATGCACAACTTTAGTAGATAAAAGATCATCTTGAACAGTATACTATGTGTGCCAACAAACCCCTACAAGGACATGCTGTTCTTAACTGAATCATATAAAAAAATAAAATAAACTAGTAATGTTCAGTTTCTCAATCATCCTCGGAATAAAACTGTTCATTGTCATCATCACTTTCACTATCGCTAATATCTGTATTTACAAACAAATTCAAAGCACTTAAAATCAGAAATTGAACTATTCTGAGTAGAGTTTGACAGCTGTGATGACAGACTCTAATAACACAGACCCCGATGACTCAGATGGCACAATTCAACAATTTACAATGACACGAAGTGGCAGAGTCGCAGGACCATGGAAAAATGCATTTGTGTAGGCAAGAGAAAGATGTGCACTGTATAGAGATATCTCCTCGCACACCATATATAGAATAACAGTTTTCATGTGTAATGAAGGGGGGGGGGGGGGGGGGTGGCAACTCATTCTTGTATTTGAAGGAGGGGCCTCCAAATACTCAGATTTTCAGAAGAGGGGTACTTGAAAAAAAAGTAAGTTTTGGACAATTTCTCACCCAGCCCTTTCTACCAGTTAAATAATGAACAGTCCCTAATAAAGTAATTCGAAAACATCGGGGAGCAGGGCTGGCGCAGTGGTGAGAGTGCTCGCCTTCCACCAATATGGCCCGGGTTCTCTACTCCAGGAGGTTTTTCTCCAGGTACTCCAGTTTTCCCCTCTTCACAAAAACCCACATTTGATTTGATTGATTTAATTTAATATGATTTGATTTAATTTGTGCTTTACAGTGTCCCCAATTAGTACGTCAGTGCTAGATACAGTTGACACTCAAATAAAGGTTATTATTATTATTATTATTATTATTATTATTATTATTATTATTATTATTATTATTATTATTATTATTATTATCCCCTGTTCCCCGAAAACAAATGCTTCAGTTCCCTTGTTCCCTAAAACCCCTGGAAGGAACCAACCATAGTTGGTTAACCGGCCTGTAGAATAAAACTCAGGAAAACGTTGTACATTGTCTGCCAAACTTATCCCTTTATTATGATAATTTTACTTATCTAGTTTCACCTAGTTGTTGCTGCTTCTACAGTTTAATTTACTTAAACTTTCCTGGCTACCTAACTACGTAGCGTATATAAATTAGCAACAGCTTTGAGAAAAATAATCCACTCATGATCATAAGTTTTAGAGTTTCAAAGCATGTTAATGGTATTCCAGAGCCGATGGAAACCGTCAATCAAGTTGCGTTGCATTAAAGGCGGAGAGTGAAGGGGGGATTTTATATACTGAAGGTTTAAACAATGGGTTAGAGGTTTTGCAGTTCCCTTGGCTGCAAGATCTAGTTTTGGAAGTCATTTCCAAGACATAAGCCTTTTCATTTCCAGAGTGATAATTTAGTTGAGATGGGCTGCCCTCCGTAACAGCTAACTCGTAGTTTCGAAACGGTCCACGGGATCAAACTGCCTTGTGTTCGGAAGACACTTTTAGTTTACATTTCTAGTCTTCAAATTAGAACAGAAATTATTTAAATGTTTTCCAAAACGATTCTACAGTGTCCACTTTCTGTCTGAAACTGGGGCGCGGGCGATTGCCTTATTTTGCAGATTTGAGAAGAGCCACAATCGCAAAGGTAGCTTGTCCTTTGCATTCTGAAAAAGTGTTGATCTCGTTCTTTTTCTGTAAGTTTTTGGACCTCGCCTGTGGACTCAATCCAGAAACTTATAGAACAAAATTCCGACCAAAGCATTCCGATTTCACGACTCATGCCAGATACATAATTTAAATCGCTGGTCAGTAAACACTTGTACTACTGAGTGTAGAGAGAGAGAGAGTACGAAGTTCAGTTTCTTCACGAAGCAGAGAAGACAATGCACGAATTAAGTCACCACTATTCCTACATGCGGTCAGCTCTGGAAAATGTAAGGGTTAATGTCACGAACCCTTGAAAGTCTTGAAAAGGAATTTACAAGGAAGGAACTTTACGGGAGAGTTTTACGGAGCACAGTTAATAGTTACCTGGCATTAACATAATAGAAAGTTCTTTTTAATAGTGCTATAAGGATTTTTCTATTAGCTATGTAATTATTAAACATCAGTCGGTTCATCATGCTTCTTACGCGCAATTCTGCGGTAAGCAAAGGAAAACGATGCAACGCAGAATACAGCCAAGATTCCAAGTACCAAAGACCCGCTCGTCAAAGAAATGTGTACAGAAGAATCTAGAAAAGAAAATGATAAATAAAAATTAAGACACCAACCTTCAGTAGCACAAAGTTCAATAACTGCAGCAACGAGACTCAAATATTCCTTTTCCGCATAAAATTGACCAATTACAGATGTTTTTGTCCTGCCCTTCAAAATACTCGATGATGTAATTAAGTCAAACTCGGCATTCATTGGCCTGTAGGCAAATTGTTGCTGAATACCATGTTACTCTAGCAGCCATTTCAACGAAACAATCAGGGTTATTCCGGCTTTGCTTGTCACGGTGCTTACTATTTACCCACGAAGGGAAACCGGCATTTTTGGGTGGAATGCAAAGTCTTAGAGAACAACCCTGACGGCTTGTCCTGCCATTCTGGTTGGAACTCACCAACTGGAACTACCCTTATTGTTTTACAGAATGTATCAGTTTCAACAAGAGCATTCCGAGAGCGCAGACTTCCGCCAGCGCATTTGACCCCCTACCGCTAGCAAGGGTACTGATGTTACTGTATCATGTGACATATGGGCAGATGCAGAATTGAAAGATGCACATTTTAGTTTTGGTTTGAAGTTGATATAATGATTCTAGTGCGATTTATTGCGAAATAATGATTTTTTGACCTTGACCTTTGACCTAGATACCCCAAAATTAAATCAGTTCTACGTTAGACCATGGCCAATGTTTTGACCAAGTTTGGTGATGATTGGTTGAGCGATGTGGACGCTGGGCTGCTAACATACAAACAAACAAACGCCGGTGAAAACATAACCCCCGTCCAGCTCCGTTGGCGGAGATAATAATCCAAGTGTCAAGATGAGAGTAATCTTCAGCCGACTAAAGGCCTAAAATCTGGCTGTCAACTGTCAAAAATCTTTTCTTTTTTAACCATCAACCGTCGAAGAAATAACCGTTAACCGTAAAACGGCCAAAATTTTAACATTCAGTCGTGAAAAAAGAGGAGGATTTTTTAACCGTCAAGAGTCAAAGCACCACCCCCATCAAGATCCTCTAATTCACGTGCAATATTCGCGCGCACTTCTCCCGGAAGTGGAACATATGATCCATTCGATTTGCCAGACCAACCGAAATTTACCTGACTATTAAAAGTTAAACCAAACGAAGAGTCGGCGCGTTACCCCTGACAACATCATGTCTTCGTCACACGCTCCTATCTTACCTTCTCTTTTTGTTTTGTCAGCTGTTGTCAATAGGATAGGACCCTGGCTGACTAAATCGACATGAACTGGAGCACTGTTAGGGACAGATCTCCGCAGACGACCAGTGGTGCCCAGGCCACAGTCCTGAGCGCACTTGGAGTTCGGATCTGACGCATTGCATACGACAGCCTGCAACACAGATGGACACAGAACTGAACGTGTGGCGTTCGCACCGGAGAATAAACGGCTTCAAAAAATAGGCAGTCTAATGCCCCATGCACACCAACTGAACATGTTAAGTTAAACCAGGTTTTAAAATGTGAAAATTGGTAAAACTGGAATACGGGTTTTTACACAGGATTCACGTGTTTTCTCTATTTGTGCTAAATTTGTAGTCGACAACGTCAGAAAGCAGCTTTTATAAAGGGAACAACTTTAAACCGTGTTTAATAAAACAACATTTAAGCATGTTTAAGCTTTGGTGTGAACGGGGTTTAAGACTGTACGCAATGTAGACGTTGCAAACTGAAGAAAAATCATTCCACGTATCTGTGTCCAGTTATTAGGAAAAAAAGAATGAAAATGTAGAAAATGGCGACTGCAAACTTCCTTTGACAAGAGTTGAAGACCATAAGAGAAGCAAAGCCAGCGCACGTGGAAGATACCGGTAACGGGCGAAAAGAATCAGAGAAAACGAAGATAATCCGAAGGATGTCGATTACCTGCCGAAAGGTTAGATTGTTACTTTCGGACTGACTTACCCAAAAGATAGCATAGTATCCATGGGTTCCGCGGGAAACAAAACGAAAAAGAGTAGAATTCTGTTAAGGTTTTTTGAAGTCACTTTGATCCAAAAAACTTCATGTAAGTTATCTGAATTATTCATTCCGTTAAGAAATCTTTATCGTGCGAAAATGCAAACCTTTATTGAACATGATTTGAAAATCTACCATAAAATTCATTTTCAGAAAGAAAGAAGACGAAATAATTTCGCAGAGATGTAGATTACCTGACAATGGATGTACACAAATGGATCCGGTGCGTTCACAAACTGGAAAGCTTGAAGACTGAAACGATGAAGTCCCTTACGCTTAGCCTCGTTATGGTACTGAACTGTAGAATCCTCTGGACACCTAATGAAAGCCAAACAACCAATGAAAATTAATGGAACTGCGGCGTTCATTGGCCAAAATACGATGAATACATGTTAGTCCTTATAATGAAGAAAATAGGCGCTAGATATTTCACTCATATTGCAACAGAGGTAGAACTATAGACCTGGCCTTAACGACACAATGTTCGGCCATTTTCTTTATGGTTATGAATTTTCGATTACGTTTTTCGACATTCCTACCATGGCACTTAGTAATCATACGGTTGTATGAATAATTGTTAATAATTTTTCATGGAAAAATGTTGATTTGCAATTTGTACTGGTATTGCACTTTTTTGCACTGGTGTTACACTTTTCGCACTGGTGTTACACCTGAATTGCACTGCTCTTAGCCAATCACAATCCAGTAACTTCTTCACGTTTATCATGATTACGATCGTTAACCACGCCAAATAACGTTTTTTCTTAAGTGATAAAAAGCACATAGTAAGTCTGCAAATAAAGAGGACAGCGAAATACAGCGTGACTACATACCCGTCACGGATCAAGTCGTACTGCAGCAGTCCATCAGGATTAGGATCTGGTGTTGCGTGACAGCGGTCCGCCAGAACAGCTAAACGAGGATCTTTACTATCAATGCTAAGCTGAAGGTAAATCCTTTGACTAACGCTAACACCGATTGGGAAGCTCTGGTCGCCGTAAGGTAGAGTGTATTCATCATTCTTGAACACTCCGAGATTGATGTCAAACATTCCTAAATCTGATACATTCGCTTTGATTGTTTTGCGGCTAGCTTCAAAGTGAACAGCGCTTGCTCGGCCATCCTTGAGGTACAAACATCTAAAGGCAAACATTTTTTTTAGATAACAAATAAATTTTCATTCTTGAAGGTTCTCGGTCACGCTTTTAATTAATCGAGGAACACATTGGGTGCATCTACACTTGAACATTATCTGTTCCTTTGAAAGAATCTCACGATGGATCAGCGAGAGGGGAGGGTGGGTAGCGGAGATTTACCTCTGAAGGACTCCTACACAGCAAATACTGACACAGAGGCCAATATCCAGCCATCTTGAGTTGACCGCACAAGCTTGCTGAATAAATTATTTCTTATACCGCCATTTTGTTTCATTTTGTTTCGCGGGTCAAAGCGGGCAATCCCGAGCGGGCAACATTCCGGGCCCATCTTGCTATCTCGGCTAGCCAATCAAAACTCAGGAATCCGCCGTCCCATCTTGCCCGCCTGCGGAACCAGCCACATGAAACACAGAGAAATCTTCTTAAGCTTTCTTGCGCATCCCCGCAGGAGAAGGTGTCGCTTTTTTGCTAGCATATAATCGAGATAAGAAATCGAGGGAAGGGAAAGAAAAGGAAGAAGGAGTAATTGTGCAAATAAGTAACTTTTCTGTGGCTGACGATACGTTACTCAGATTCTTTGCCCAGGATGGCTGGATTTTGGCTTCGGTCATTTTCACGGTTCAGGATCTTAATAACAACAACAACTATGACAATCAATCAACCAACCAAACAAAAAACAAACAAACAAACATCAGGCCGAGTGCTGATAGAATCGAGGAAACAGGTGTCTTGACTAGCAATCACAAGGCCATAGTTTCAACTCTCGGATTTAACGTTTTGAGTTTGTTTGTGAAATACCGAAATTTGGCTATTTCAAGTCGCTACCTATTGAATAACCCTTCGCACTATGAAGGACTTTGGACTTTGACAGACCTCTATTTACCTGAACGGAATGTCCACTTCCGCCATCCGAGTTATGATACCCTCTGAAGGAACCTCCTTTATCACGTTCATGTAGATAAAAGCGCTCTCTGATGACATTAGTCTCATGCCACATGACGTCAGATTCGTGGTGAACAGGAAATGCGTTCCATTGTCAGTTGGATGACATCTGGGATCCAGAAGACTGATGTCGGTTCTGCGCATGTTCATTAAGAAACCCTTCTCTAGAATGATTCGTATGACACTCTTTCCACAAGAAATCGCCAGATGTTCATTGATCACTGTTACATCTAAAATAAAACAGATATAACGCACGCCCTCATTGGTCAAGCCGAGTGCATTATAATACCATAAAGCACGCGGCCTACGTGCATTATGGTTCAATATATGCACGCAGGGTAAGTCACACACAAGTTTTCTCGTTCTAAAATGATAGTAATGCTTTAAATTTTCGCCGAAACCATTCCAGGTAAAGAGTCCCCATTTTACTGATCGACATTAATTCTAGCCAAGAATATGAACGTTAAAAGTCTAAGCGCGCTTTCCATTCTCTTGCATACACTCCCTACTATCTTGGTAAAACAACTGTTTCTGTTTTAATGGCTTATTGTGTTGCAAATTTAACATCGGCGAATGTCAGGACGTAAGTTGTCCTGCGCTGCGCGCATACATGAAGCAGGGACAAGCCTTTTCGTGTGTACCACTTGGGCTTGATTGCGGGCACTACGTATGTTGAGGCAAAATATTTTTGTAACAAAAGCAGTTTCATGGAAGCAATAGGGTGCACTTTTCATTGCGTACCTTATAAGTGAATGCGTTTAATGAAGCTTTACACGTGTAACCCGATATACGACAACAAAGAACATTTTCAATGCGTTTTTCTTGTCCATGAAAATTAGGCATGTTTTGAAATTCCAAGGGACGCATACCAAAATTATGAGCAATGATCTGGATCCAATATTCCTTTTATCATATGACCCGGCCGGTCCCGTTCACGCGATCTCATAGAAAACTATAAGTGCTTATTGACTCAGTTAAGTTGGGCTGGACGGGAAAATATTTGACTCTCGTTCATAACGCACGGTCCTCGCTGGGCGCGGTCCGCACGTCATGACCTCGAGCCAAATATTTTCCCGTCCCACCCTCCCACTCAGTCAATAAGCACATAATATTTTGCGTACACAGACAACTGGTAGATAAACAAATACCACAAACATACTTCCATCTCCTCCTGCTCCAATAGCCGGGTCGATCTCTAAACAACAAAGCAAATGGCATGGTTGCAACAAGTATGGATTAGTCAAGTTGGAAAATCTCACATAACTGCAGTCCTAATTTAACACTAACGTAACATTAAATACATAGATCACATTAATTGAACTACGACCATATCTAGGCTGGTTAAATTCTCTTACAAAGTGTTACGGGTGTTTATGACGACTAAATTCAAACACAAACCTTAGAACATGCATCATTCGACAAAATTCTATATTATAGTCTCAAACCGATTGAGGCAAGTGACTCGGTTTGATTCATACTGTCTACTGCCCTGGTTTTTATAACATTTAAGAAATAGAAAACATGTACCGTGTTTCCATCGAGTTATAGAAACACGAGTGAAAGTTTGGGAGAACGAGAAATGCTGTGGGAACACGAGCCGCAGGCGAGTGTTTCCACAGCTTTTTCGAGTTCTCCCAAACTTTCACGAGTGTTTCTATAACTCAATAGAAACACGAAGAACATGTTTTCTATTTCTTTTAGAAAACACCGCGACGAAAAAAAGAAAAGCAACTTGTTAGCTTTGATTATCAAAATGTAAATTCTCTTTGCTCGCGTCATTATTACGTCAACAGCTCGTGCTAGTTCTGTGTTTCTATCGAGTTATAGAAACACGATTTCTAACCAATCAGCGCGCGTACTTTCTTAGGACTGTTTTCTAATAACAATATACATGCAGCAAAAATTTCAGCGCGCTGATGGGCTGTGAGCACGTCAATTTATCTCAAACAGTGCAGATGATTTCGCACGCGATCTTTGCATAAATAAGCACTCATACATTTTTCAAAGAAGACAACAAGTTGCATTCACCCTACAGCTTGAGTCTTTGAAAAATTTACTTGTGCTAATTTACTCCAAATTGCATTCGAAACCATTTGATTACCTATACAAAAGTGACATTGCTTTGTAAAATCTATGTGAAAAATTTACTTGTGCTAATTTACTCCAAATTGCATTCGAAACCATTTGATTACCTATACAAAAGTGACATTGCTTTGTAAAATCTATGTGAAAAATTTACTTGTGCTAATTTACTCCAAATTGCATTCGAAACCATTTGATTACCTATACAAAAGTGACATTGCTTTGTAAAATCTATGTAAATAATTAATATCACTTTACCATTGCATTCAAATCCGTCTCCTTCGTAGCCCTCCATACAAACACACTCGTAAGATCCAATGTTGTTGTTACACAGTGCATTGCCGTTACAAAGATCAGTTCCCTCTTCACACTCGTCAACATCTAAGCACGTGACAGGATCAAAAGAACACAAAAAATGCTGTGGCATATAAATTAAAAAACTTTAAGTAGGGTTTAAACTTTATCCACTGTTCGTTTATATCACCCAATCAAAATAGCTGATAAAAATGGATCATACATGACAACACTATTAAGTAAAAGGGAATTCCAGTTGAATAAAAAAGGACTATTTCCACAATCAATTGATTCCGTGCTTTGAGGTTTAGGGTTCCACTTTTTTCCTACGCGTTATATGTTTTTCTTTTTGTTCTCATAAAGCGCTTAATGGGTTTATCGCATACTGCTTCACTAAAGCAGTTAATTTACCTATACTACGTCAATGTCTCAAGTTAATACACTAAATCAAAAAGATTTAAATATCAAGTCTACGTTACATTTTACATTTTTCTGAGCTACGTCTTTTTGGGTATATCAACGAGGAAAGCCGTATGTTAAAACGTTATCCTTGCATTGTGGTTTAATTTAGTTCACAACATAACTGGATTGGGAGGGTAAAAAAGAATGTCAAACAGAAAGAGATGTTTATTGTACCCAGAGATTTGATAAATAGAAATGTAATCACTAAAGGGTACCAGCACCCTGAAATAATAAGAGTTAAAAAAAAAGAAAAAAAAAAAAGGCTTGGTACTTTTCTCCATCTGTCTGTTATAAACGCTCACCGTTTCTATAGTCAATAACACAAACCTTCACAAGTTTGACCATCGCCGGAATATCCAAGTTTGCAAGCGCACGTAAAGTTTCCATTGCTACTCACACAGACTGAATCCGAGTGGCACTGGGCGCATTCATCTGATCCTGTGAATGAATACAGTAGAGAGATTACACAAGGATTGCTGACGTCCGATCTCACCCAATAGAAGTGTAAAGCGCCTTTGAACATAATCATATGAAAAAGTGCGCTATATAAATTCATTATCATTATCATTATCATTACAAGCCAATCACACTGCGATCGGTATTAAGGTGACTAACCAATCAGAACCCGCAAACTCCGTTGCTCCTGGAAATTAGATACAGAGGAAGTTTCAATGTACTGAGTAAATGTCAGCTGTAAAACTGCATGTAGACTGGTACCCACCAGGTAGCTACTTGATGGATCCATCAGTGGAGCGTATTAAAGAAATGACGTCTCATTTTTATCGCCGCATATATCGAAGTAGTTTCACTTAATAAAGTTCCTCTCATTTAATGAAAATTGTATTCATGCCAATCATTTAGACTCACTCGGAGCTTCCTATCCTTCTCCATAGATTTCAGTTAACAGTTCAAAGCGGGCTTTACAAGGTCATTTTGTTCGGTGGATTCGGATTCACATTTGAGAATATTCTTCTGCGGATCGGCGGATTATAGACCGAATGCATAAATGGCGGCCAAAAAATTATTCTTTTGTTTATGTGCTAATTAGACTCACTAGCATCGTTTGCATGGACAAAATTCAAAAGAAATGTTGCTTGAGAGCGAGGTTAGTGACTTTAATTAGCATATAAACAAAAGAACACATTTTTGGCCACTATTTATGCATTTGGTCTATATAAAGGTTAAATTAACACGGATTGGCGGATTGGCACTACCCTATCCTCACCCCTCTATCAGTAAAGATCTTTAGTAACAGGGCGAAACTAACTGGGTATAAACAGCCAGTTTCTAAAGCGGCTAAAAGGGTGTTGATTCCCTCAGCCAACAGGAGTCGTGTTGGAGGAGTAGGTGCAGTGATCATGACGTTCCTCCCTGTGAGCTGCAGAATTACTTCGACATAAGTTAAAAATGGATCAAAGTAGGACTATGGTGAACTCGTGGATATGTTTACAAAACAGAGAAAAAAGAAATAATTTAAAAATTAACCAGGTGTTTTTTCAGAGTTGTGATTGAATGAACTTGAAGATAATTTTAATAATCTATAATCACAACATAAAAGTGACCAGGGAGCGGAGTAGCTTTTTGAAATAAACATACAGTGAGTACATGGCGCCAATCATTTGACTACACTAGGCATCAGTTATAAGGCAGGTGGCAAGCATACAGTTGTTAAAAAATTTGATAACTTAACATAAGGGTACAGGATTAAATGGCACCGAAACCAAATGTAGTTCTGGTATCCTGCTGCTCACTGTCTGTGAGTTCGAAGTTTCTAACACATGTAACAGGGTCCTTCTGAATAAGGTCTGAATTTTGTTGCCATGACATTGTCAATTTTATCACCATTATAGTTTTTGTTGTCTACAAGTCTATTCAATGTATTCAACAGAAATATCCACCTTGATTCTGCAGTTGATAATGAACAAAACCATGTAGGACAGCCCAGCTGACGAATCATACCAAACAAGTCTTTCTTGCATTTTTGCAAAGTATGTTAGTGATGATCTTAAAATCCTTAAGACTCTCAATCCTTTATCAAGTTGAATTAGTTTATTTACATTACCATCTCATTTTAGGTTATCAGTGGTATATATATTCAGGGTTGCACTTAAAAAAAATCACACTTTCCATCATTAATACAGCAATACATCTTTGTTTTTATCCTTATAACTTCTTGTTTTTACAATGTAAATATGATGAGTCACACAACAGTAAGCAAAACAGGTAAGCCTATTTTTCCAACATGTCTACTTCAACACAATCTAGTTCACTTCAAGGTAAATTCGGAAATCAATAGACAGAAAACTTTTCATTGTAACGGCTTGTGGTGTATTGTATATAATATAACGCTTAATACATTTTCTACATGACTTACTCTTTTCGAACCCTTTAATGACTTTCTTACATTGTAATCTTCATGGTTCTCCGCCATGGCATGCGCCTCCATATTAAATGGTAAGCGTTGACATACTTCTTGACCGTCCCAATACTTCTCCAACTCCATTCCTGTTCGTACTAACACTTAAATCAGTAGAAACGTCCTCCATGCGATGTTTCTTATCCAGGTTGGCCACACTGAGAAGTTCTTCGGTTTCACATCATGGATTCGTCAATTTATTCTGTTTTCAGTAGTAGTTTCGTTCAATAACGAGTACTCATTTCGCTCATATAAGTTCTCATTCAAGTGCTAATTTCGCTCTATGAGTTCTCATCAAAGCTTACTACATTAGCAAGAGATTTTCTCATCTTCAGATCACTTTCGAGCCAACTGAAATTCATATACTGCTTGTAATCTTGGGGGCGGTCGATGGCGGTCGATGTCGGAATTATCATCTGTTCACGTTTAGCGCCTGGCCGAGTAAAAGGCTCATGAAATTCAGTCTCCAAGTTGGTTATTGTCCTAACTGGAAACATTTAAACTCCTTTTGATTTTAGTAAGACCGCTAATGAGGCCCTGTTAGTGAGGTTCTTTATGTCGCGCGTCTGAGTATCAAACCTTTTCACGTCGCAATTTCGGAAGGTCGAAGGTCGCTGTCGTAATTTCCCGTGAGCGGCTCGTCGTTCGTCGCCATTTCAGGTCCTTTATGTCGCCGTTTCAAGGCCATGTCGCTTTTCGAAATTTACCCCTAACAGGGCCTCGCTAATCGTCCTCTTAAGCTACAAAATCATTACAAACTCTGGCACCGGTACGATACACTTTCAGCGTGAACTTTCATCAACAGACTTCCGTGACTTCGGTCACGACAATTGTCGTCTTCATATCGGTGCCCCCGAGTTCTATCCGACTAATTACGAAGATGTCTACACTGGAGTGAGTGAGTGAGTGAGTGAGTGAGCGAGTGAGTGAGTGAGTGAGTGAGTGAGTGACAATTTGCATATCGGAGTCCCCACAAAAACTCGCAAATACGCTTCGCGTATCCACGAGTTAAAAAACCATCACGGTAGAGAAACTAACCTTCAAGACCACTCTCCATTATTTTTTCTCCTATTGCAGTGATAGATTCTTCTGAGTCCACCTTAAGCAATATTCCTTTGCTTGGAGCAAGCATGGAAAGCTGATTTGCGTCCGCACTGGGCCCAACGGCTACCGGTATAACCAAAATGCCTTTTTCTTCCAGAGCTCGGGATCCTTTAGCTAGTTCATGACGGTAAAAAAAGGATTTTTGGTCCATGAAAACAACAAGAAGTTTCTTTGCTGCAGGTCGCGCTGGAGCAGCTTCAAATGATGTAAGTGCTTTATCTAGAGCTTTTCTTAAGACTGGTAGGCCGTCAGGTCTCGCTATCCTGGTTATGACATTATTGAACTCGTCATAACTTTCGTAGGTGTCGCCAAAATCTGTTTCGATCTCTGCTTCGGTTCCCATGGTGATCAGCGAGAAACGAACATTATCTGTGCCATGAGTCTCGACAATCGAGCTGAGCACGTCCTTCATTTTGCCAAATGTCCTGTCTGACGACGCACCAATAGCGAAACCAAGATCGACCTCGGAAGAGATAGCTGTTGGCATAAAAACCAAGAAAATTTCAAGTTCAAGTAAGATATAAGAACTTCACAATCCCGTGATCCGCTACTACGGGTGTCCATCAATAGCAATGCACAGCGGTTGTATAAAATAACATGTAATCTAAGAGTATTAGTGTTCTGACCTAAAGTCCTGTTCGCATGTCGAGCGAGAGATTGAATTTACTTTTGAACGAACAGGAACTGATTTACTTTGAGAAGAGCTGACCTGTTAGTCGGTTTGAAGAGGTCATTCCTGGTAACTAGAAATTATTCGCTACGTGTATGCGGAAGCAGGAGGGAATGGGCCGAGGGAAAGAGAGCAGTGTACATATATGAAATTTTCATACATACATAAACATAAACATAAAACATAAACATAAACATAAACATATTAATAAACATAAACATATACCTAAACATATACATATACCTAGACATATACATATACATATACAAATCTTAATTTTTAGACATGAGTGAATGGAACTTTCCTGTCCGACTACTGTTAGTGTTACTATACAGCGTGAATCTAACTTTTTCATGTCTGGATCAAACCATGCAGTGTGTCCACGTTTCTTTGAAAAGCACGTGAATGGTGCTGAACTGTTGTGCTGAAAGTGTAGCAGTGTCGTACTTAATTTTACCTACTTGAAAAAAAGGCATGTCTTTTTTAACGTTTACAGGAAGGGTTAGAACCAGTGCTGCTTTAGGCTCTGTTTGTATCTGTATCGTACTTCTGAAGCTCGCGTGCGCTTTATCAGGATCTTCCAATCGTTCATAAGCTGGTAATATACTATCTGAACAGGCAGGAATACCTTGACAAGTCTTTCCGTCACCAGTGAACCCTTGATAGCACTTGCAGACAAAGGAGCCAGCGGCGTTTGCACATTCAGCATTAACGTCACAAGGATTCGGGTCCAAAGAGCACTCGTCGATATCTGAGATGAAACAAACAAGCAATAAAAAAATCTTTAGTTCCGTTTTGTTCTGACACCATCTAAAAGGGGAAAAAATGTCTGGCTTGGAATCATAATATAACTATTGACAACATGAAAAACAGGTAAATTATCAGGAAATGGAGAGAAACATACATATAGGAAACTGTATGGAACGCATCAAAAAGAATTACTGTGTAATTCATGATAGAAAATAGGTCAATTGCTTACAGAAAGGATTAGGAATGTCATAAATAACAGTTCAAGAATCGAGTGCCTAAAGTACCTTGGCAACTGGTTCCATCTCCAGAAAAACCTGTTTGACAGGTGCAAGAGTATGAACCATCACTGTTTGCACAAAGGGCGTTTTCGTCACACGCAGTGGGATCTGCTAAGCACTCATCAATGTCTGACATGTGGGAAATTGAAAAGTTCGCAATTGTCAACACTCTAAATTGGATAAACATAGCTTTGGGAAAGCGCGCGCTATGATTGGCTAATACGCGCGATCCATTTGCCCATGGGCTGCATGCTGACGTTAGATTGTTAATAAAAGATGTGAAGTCTTATGTTATAAAAGAAATGGTAAACGCAGTAGCTGTGCAACCACCGAGTTATGGACTCACTCGGGAGGTTTCTAAGCACTCAAGAATCTTGAGATACTCTCGGCTGCGCCTTGAACATCTCTTACGCTTCTTTCGTAATTAGCGACCTCCCGTGAGCGTCGATAACTTGATAGTTGCACGCTACCAGAAGCTCCTGACGCTGCACGTTAACCAATTCTTCCATGATTAAGAATAGCAGATTTGAACATCGCAGTATTATCGTAATTATTAGCAATTGCGATTTAGAAGAATAGGCTGGAACTGATTTGGAACCCGTAACCTCGTGAATACCGGTGCAACACTCTACCAGCTGGGTTTAACGGGCCGTCCACGCTAGAGGCAGGTCAGTAGCTGGAGGCAGGTCAGTAGCTGGAGGTAGGTCAGTAGCTGGAGGCAGGTCAGTAGCTGGAGGTAGGTCAGTAGCTGGAGGCAGGTCAGTAGCTGGAGGCAGCTCAGTAGCTGGAGGCAGGTCAGTAGCTGGAGGCAGGTCAGTAGCTGGAGGCAGCTCAGTAGCTGGAGGCAGGTCAGTAGTGGGCTCATACATGTATAGGCCCGTGGGTTTGGAATGATATCAATGATCTGAGTTTATATGATATAAATGATTATTCGTGGTTACGTGGGTATACCAAACTCATTTCTGCGTAAAAATGAAACTGACGTAATTTGATCTAGCTTAAACGACATAGGCCATTGAAACAAACTATTTCTGGCATCATTTACGTCAACTAAGATCTCAACTCCAGCAAAATCCCTACCTTCACAAGACAATCCATTTCCAGCGAAGCCCTGTTTACAGGTACAGCTATAGGAGCCATCACTGTTTGCACAGTCAGCGTTTTCATTGCATGGACTGGGGTCAGCGGAACACTCGTCGACGTCTGAAATGATGGCAAGTTATAAGGACAAGAAAATTCTACAGCACTTCGACGGTAGAGGACAACATCGTCAAACAATCAAATATATCAACACTCACAAAAATTAAGTTCCATCATCACCGCCTTTATTGAAGACGACCAGTAAAGAGTAGCTCAGTTTCAAAGATCGACATTTTAAGACTTAAATTCTTATTGGCAATAAGGTGTTTTCTGCTATTCATTTTTTTAAGTACCCACCTTGGCAAAACGTTCCATTTCCAGCAAATCCCTGTTTACAAGTGCAGCTATAGGAGCCGTCACTGTTTGCACAGTCAGCGTTTTCATGACAAGGACTGGGGTCAGCGGAACACTCGTCGATATCTAAAACAAAACCAATAAATCAGGATCAGTATTTAAAATAATAACTTGCAATTTTTAGTGTCTTACAATTATACGAATAAATAAAGATGATTTGGAAGACGCCTAGCGGAAGGCAATTTTTACTGACGACATCGATATCAACTGAATCAATCAAGAATTTAGAACTGCAGTGAAGGGGTTTTTAACATTTCCTGTAACGATAATAGTGTTAATGCTTCCAGCTATGATTCCATGCCAAAAAAAGGAGCCTGCACCTTCGCAAGACGAGCCATTTCCAGCGAATCCCTGTTCACAAGTGCAGTTATAGGAGCCGTCACTGTTTGCACAGTCAGCGTTTTCATGACAAGGACTGGGATCAGCAGAACACTCGTCGACGTCTAAACAGAAAATAAAGCCGGTGACAAAAGGACAAAACTGTTTTTCAGAATAAGAATTTAGCAAAGACAAATTTTCACCAGAATGAAGAACTTGAATTTTATGCCTACAGTGTGTTAGTAATCATCTACCTTGACAATATGTTCCATTGCCTTCAAATCCCTCTTTACAACTGCAACTGTATGAGCCGTCACTGTTTGTACAATCGGCGTTTTCGTCACATGGACTGGGCTCAGCCGCACACTCGTCCGCATCTGTATTATGCAACAAAGAAAAGAACTGTAGAGACTTTAAGACAAAAAAGAGGAATAGGGTGTCACCTACAGTGAAGACTCACCACTGCTAATTAGTATATACCAACTCAGCAACCTTGACATTTTGAGCAATCTGATTGGTTCTCCACCTGGGGATATTCAACACTTCACTTTCTAGGAGGTGAATAATGCTAGGGCTTCTGAGTAATCCTTGCGTAAGTGAGTTTTGGTTCAAGAATGGCGTCGAAGCAAAATGAAAATGGGCGCAGTCGATTCTCGCTTTAGAGCGAGAGGTGTCACAAGGAAAATTAAGCAAAACACGACCACGATGAAACGTTGACCAGGACGGGACCAAACAATAGCGCAAATAAATGTCATAATGAAACTACACGAGCAAAATAAAGTCAGGTAAGTCTCTTTGTCGTGCAAATTATTCTTCAAACAACAAAGTGGAAAAGGAATATTTCTCAAAGTTTTCACGAGGACGCCTCAGTGTTGAACGGCAAAATTTTCTTTCAAAATTCTGGATGAAATTCGCACAGCAACAACTCAAATATTTTACCATTCGAAACGGAAAAGGAAGAAAGTTCGTCATGATACAAGCCCGCTGCCAGCCGCACCGCAGTAGGTAAGCAATTAAATTATTTCACCAGTTGTGTTGTTCTCGGGGAGGTTACTTCATTGGTATATACTACAATAATTATCCTCTTCAATCGCGGTGAATAGTGGCTTTAGGAATGTTTGCTTCGATTTCTGAGAGAAAACTCCATCAGTAATTTATCAAGTATGATGGCTGACTTCAACTCTTCGTTAAAGGAAAAATTTATTATTATTTTACCTTGGCAGAATGTTCCGTTTCCACTATAACCGTCTTTACAGCTGCAAGTGTACGAACCATCACTGTTGAAACAATCGGCGTTTTCGTCACAAGGACTGGGCTCTAACAAGCACTCGTCGAAGTCTGGTTAATCAAGAAACAAGGAAGTCATAAAAACGATCAATACAGTTTAAAACGTTCTTTTTTAAACAGAGTGGTTGTATGCAACTAATAAGTTAACAGAGTTATGACATTTAAGATGGCTGCTTTCAAGCAAAGGTTTAGTTAAGTTTCGTGGGAATTAAATATAAAATTTGAGGACTGAAATTGCAGGCCCTCTCGGAATCGAGGGACCAAACTCAAATCGACAGCTCTACTTATCAAAATTACTTCACCCAAAATAAGTATTTCTCCACTTGATAATGCGCTTTCAGTTATCTATATAATTTATAGATGCACTCACTCTTTCGCTCAAACTATCTCAGGAAAGGAGTTTACCATACTAGCTTTTCTAAAGGTTGGTTCTGAGCAGGTTTCGTTAAACCCACCACGCAAAGGGTTGATCAACATGTGAAAGTGCATAGGATAAAGCGAGATCTTATGACATGATGAGATCCTACATGATGAGATCCCACATGATGAGATCCCACATGATGAGATCCCACATCATGAGATCCCACATGATGAGATCCCACATGGTGAGATCCTACATGGTGAGATCCTACATCATGAGATCCTACATCATGAGATCCTACATCATGAGATCCTACATGATTAGATCCTAAAAGTAGAGCGTAATGAAATGGCGGTAGACTTTGCTAGCAAGAGTTTTATTAACTTCCGATAAAGCCCTTAAGCAGGCGTATTTGCTTTAACGCGAGGTTAGGCCTTGTGGACTCTGTGACCCCAGACAAGGAAGAGTAAACAGAATGAAGAAAAGACGTCTTACCCAGACATGCGGTGCCATTGACGATATATCCTTCTTTGCATGTACACGAGTAGGAACCGTCATTATTTATGCAGTATTCACTTTCCTCGCATGGATCCAACGTACATTCATCAATGTCTGACACAAAGTAAAGAAAATAGAACAGAGGATCGCTTAAAAAGATCACAGCATTTCTTAAGTCGGAAAATACTGATCCTCACAAATTCTCCGGGCTCAAAACATACCATCTTTACTTTGCACCAATTCGAAACGCTTTGCTTTCTCGTAAGCAGTTCTTTCTCGGTAGTCAGCTTGTTCCCTCGAAACTTGCATATCAAAACTTAAACTTTCAGACCATAGGGTGCTCGCTTCAAGAAGCGTACCGCACAGTTTTGCATTGAATATTTTTCTATTACCGTATATTTATTTACCAGAGCAGTAAGTTCCATTTCCAGTGAAACCCTGTTTACAAGTGCAGTTATAGGAGCCGTCACTGTTTGCGCAGTCAGCGTTTTCATGACAAGGACTGGGATCAGCTGAACATTCGTCGAGATCTGAAACGCAGAGTGTGTAAGAATTAGAGGAAAACCTTCCAGCTCACAGAATCCTTTGTAACATCAATTCTGTAACTCCAACCAACCTTAAAGAATCAGAATTTAGCAAAGATTAATTTTCATCAGAATCAAGAACTTCAAATTTATCCCTGCAATGCGTTAGTAATCATCTACCTTGACAATATGTTCCATTGCCTTCAAATCCCTCTTTACAACTGCAACTGTATGAGCCGTCACTGTTTGTACAATCTGCATTTGTGTGACAAGGACTGGAACCCGCCGTACATTCGTCAATATCTGACGAGTAAAGCAAAACAGATAGTTAATCATGGAGTGAGGTACAACCAAAACACAATACAAGCAAGCAGTCATCATACTCGCAGAATATTTAACACCAGAGGATTTAAAAGATTGTGAGTTTCTGAACAGTTACTTTTAATATCATTACACGTTTGCTAATTATCACGAGCGATTTTGCGACAAGAATTGTTCGTCATACCTGTGCAACTGGTTCCATTGCCAGTAAATCCCTGTTTGCAAGTGCAGCTATAGGAGCCGTCACTGTTTGCACAGTCAGCGTTTTCATGACAAGGACTGGGGTCAGCTGAACACTCGTCGATATCTGCCAAGGGAAGAAATCGTTATACATTCAGACTGACTTCTGACGTCACCAATAATCTAGTTCATATTTCACGTTCTGATAAAATTAAACAGTGTAGATCACAGTGTGATGCTAACTTGTTGGATCAAATTATGCATTGTGACCATTTTTCCAATGAAACGAAGGCATTCTCTAAGAAAATGTTCAAGTAAAATACCTGTACAACTGGTTCCATTGCCAGTAAATCCCTGTTTACAGGTGCAGCTATAGGAGCCGTCACTGTTTGCACAGTCAGCGTTTTCATGACAGGGACTCGGGTCAGCTGAACACTCGTCGATGTCTGAAATAAAACATTTTTATAATTAAGGCAGGAATATTAAGAACGATAGTAACGTTTAAGGATTGCTTTTGATAAGGAATTAAATAGCTCAACATCCACATTGACAGTATGTTCCATTGCCATCATATCCCTCTTTAGAGTTGCAGGTGTATGAGCACTCCCTGTTAATACAGTTAGCGTTTTTGTGGCATAATGTATGATCCATAGAACATTCATCGATGTGTGGAGGCGGTAAAATATGGAAAAGGTTATGTAAACGTTATTTTAAAGTGTTAAATTGTAAATAAATTTACCAAAGGGCCACAAACAACCGTGCTTGTTTTCTCGGCTTAAAAGTCACTTACCTTGACATGAGGTCCCGTTCCCAGAAAATCCTTCTTTACACGTGCAAGTGTAGGACCCCTCCCTGTTGACACAGTCAGCATTCTCGTCACATGGGCTTCCATTCTTGGAACATTCGTCGATATCTGAGATGAAACAGGCTCAGTAAGACCACAGGACATTTATCGAGATATAAAAGGCTTTGAAGCAAAGAATAAACCTAACATTTGGTTTAGGATACCTGTACAAGTAGTTCCATTGCCAGTAAATCCTTGTTTACAAATACAGGTATAAGAGCCATTGTTGTTGATACAATTTGCATTGTCAGCGCATGGACTTGGATCGGCAGAACACTCGTCAACATCTGACAAGGAAAAGAAGGGTATAAAACATGCTGCAGTCAGAGGGGATTTCACGTGAGACAGAGTATTTGAATTCAAAAATTAAACAAATTTATTGTGCACTGTACAACAGTCTTTTACTGATTTATCCTAGAAACGACTTAATCATCGAGAATAAACAATCTAGCAACGGGGTAAAGTACATTAAAAGCATTTCATAATCGTACAAATAATTGTATTAACAAGAAAATAGACGTAAATGCGCCGTTCTGAAGTTGACACAGTCGAGGATTGGCTGTTTTAGTCACTGTGGAAAATGAAAACTGAAAGACAACTGGATTGTCTTTGTATGGAATGATTGTGATAGAACAGAAAAAGACATTTGAATCATCACAGACAATTTCGTCACGCAAAACGCACATGAGGAAATTAAGTTCATTGTTTATACCGTTAAAACAATTAAAAAAAAAATGAAAATATGTAGGAACAACTGTCAACGTCAATTCAATACCTCTACAACTGGTTCCATTGCCAGTAAATCCCTGTTTACAAGTGCAGCTATGGGAGCCGTCACTGTTTGCACAGTCAGCGTTTTCATGACAGGGACTAGGATCAGCAGAACACTCGTCGATGTCTGAAATAAAACATTTTTATAATTAAGGTAGGAATATTAAGAACGATAGTAACGTTTAAGGATTGCTTTTGATAAGGAATTAAATTGCTCAACATCCACATTAACAGTATGTTCCATTGCCATCATATCCCTGTTTACAGTTGCAGGTGTATGAGCCCTCGCTGTTAGTACGGTCAGCGTTTTTGTGGCATAATGTATGATCCATAGAACATTCATCGATGTCTGGAGGCGTTAAAAAAAGGTTATGTAAACGTTATTTTCAAGTGTTAAATCGTAAATAAATTTACCAAAGGGCCACAAACAACCGTGCTTGTTTTCTCGGCTTAAAAGTCACTTACCTTGACATGAGGTCCCGTTCCCAGAAAATCCTTCTTTACACGTGCAAGTGTAGGACCCCTCCCTGTTGACACAGTCAGCATTCTCGTCACATGGGCTTCCATTCTTGGAACATTCGTCGATATCTGTGATGAAACAGGCTCAGTAAGACCACAGGACATTTATCGAGATATAAAAGGCTTTGAAGTAAAGAATAAACCTAACATTTGGTTTAGTATACCTGTACAAGTAGTTCCATTGCCAGTAAATCCTTGTTTGCAAATGCAGGTATAAGAGCCATTGTTGTTGATACAATTTGCATTGTCAGCGCATGGACTTGGATCGGCAGAACACTCGTCAACATCTGACAAGGAAAAGAAGGGTATAAAACATGTTGCAGTCAGAGGGGATTTCACGTGAGACAGAGTATTTGAATACAAAAATTAAACAAATTTATTGTGCACTGCACAATAGTATTTTACTGATTTATCCTAGAAACGACTTAATCATCGAGAATAAACAATCTAGCAACGGGGTAAAGTACACTAAAAGCATTTCATAATCGTACAAATAATAGTATTAACAAGAAAATAGACGTAAATGCGCCGTTCTGAAGTTGGCGCAGTCGAGGATTGGCTGTTTTAGTCACTGTGGAAAATGAAAACTGAAAGGCAACTGAAGCGCCCCGGCCAAAGAGGTCCGTTAGGGAAGGGAGGGTGAGGTTTACCTGTGCAGTTCTTGCCATCCCCTGAGTACCCCTGGTAGCACTGACAGTTAAATGAGCCCACGGTATTGTTGCATTCAGCGAATAAATGACAGTTATCAGTGCCTTGGAAACATTCGTTTTTATCTGAAGAAATATCACAAAAGAAAAGAAAAAAAAAGAATGAAACAACAAATATATGAATGCACAATAACCAAACTAATGATCTTACCTAGGGTGAATGCTCCATCTTTTTAAATTAATTTTCGGAAATACTTTTTCTGTTGGTTTGTGCTTGCTCTATTACCACATGTGATCAGCGTGAAAATATTCGCGTAGCCTCCGTAACCGTTCAGAAAAAGAACTAAAGTCAATCGCGAGTGATTCGCCTACATTTTCCCGCCCTTCAGCGCAATTTATCTAAGCTGGGATTGGTCCAGTGGACTGTAAGTATCCTTATAATTGTATAATTTGTCGGGTTTACGTCTTTACGACAGTGAAACTCATCTTACATGTAAGAGAACCGACCTCGGATCAAGAGATGGTAGGCGAATGCTCTTACCAGGAAGCCAGGTTTTGTCCAAATAATTTATACTTTGATTCCAGATCTCAAAGCCAATATTAATAAATCACTTGTTTTTTTTTGTATGAAGTTGCTAAACAAGGACAGAAGGAAATCGAACTAATGATAATAATAATAATAACAAATAATAAATAATAAATCGTTTATTTGCCACATTGCAGAACTAACTTAATTAAAGGGCTAAAAATTACAAAAAATATATAATAAATGTATGAACAAGAATATGATGAAGTGATATACAGTTAGAAGCAGATTCCACGACAAGTAGACAAGAAATAGAGAATACCGGTACGTACCTTGACAAAGCATTCCGTCTCCTTCAAAACCGTCTTTGCAACTGCAAAGAAAACTTCCATTTGTGTTTATACAATCTGCGTAAACATGGCAATCATGAAAGCCTGCGTCACATTCGTCGATATCTAAAATCAAATGATAAACCAATCACCTCTTGTGTTCCAAGAGTCAAATGTCGACTGAAAATTCAACGTACTTCAACCTCAGACCATGCACTGCACTATTGTTACACTTGTTTAAATTGTTGCCTATTTGCTGCCAAAGTCAATCTTTGTTATCGTGAGTAATTGGTGATATGACTCCAAAAAAGCGAATCCTCAGGCCATACAGACACAATGGAGTTGAACTTTTACCCGTATTTGCTTGAGGTTCCAAGCGGCAAGATACTCCCAACACTTGGTGGTAGAGCATTCTGTTCTGCAGTCCCAAAGCTCTGGAATAACCTACTTAGTGAAATTTCCAGCCTTGACTCTCCGTCAAATTTTAAATGCCACGTGAAAACATATCATTTAAACAAGCTTTTAATTTGTAGTAGAATATTTGTTTCGTTTATTTTATTATTTATAATTTATCATTTTAATTCATTTTTAAATCTTTCTACACTGTACCTGCTTGTAAATTTTATTCATTTTAGTCTTCCTCTATAACTTATTTTAAAGCGCATTGGATCGTGTGCCATGGAAAGTTGCATGTTTCGTGTGCCATGGAAAGTTTCGAGCGTTAGCCTTTCGCTCCGACAAAGGGCTAACGCTCGAAACGTCAGCACCTCCTTTTTACCATACGGTGGTATAACTTACTTAATCAACTCGTTTGATTTACCCATTTTCTTGTGTTTCAACTTCCCACCGACGCAGCACCAGTTTCTTTAGAAACTATCCCCACAATACCGTGCGGGAGGTTGCGGGTTCAAACCCCGGCCGGACCAGCACTCAGGGTCTTAAAAATAACTGAGGAGAAAGTGCTGCCTTTGTAATGACATCTGTAAATGGTTACACAACACTTGTTCCTAATGATCTATGGGACGTTAAAGTACCCAGACACTGTTCGAAAAGAGTAGGGGACGTAATTCCCGGTGTGGTGGTCTATCTCTACGTCTGGTTGCATCTGACATTTCATGCATGGGTTGAGTGGGTGGGTGAGATCATATATGGATTGATAGCGGCAGCCAGAGGCGCCTTTACATGCTGACGTCCGATCTCATCCAATAGAAGTGTAAAGCGCCTTTAAACATATTCATATGAAAAAGTGCGCTATATAAATTCATTATCATTATCATTAATCTTTATTTGAAAGTACGGTATTGAGGTGTTTGCAAGACCAAGCAGCTGTTTCGGTTACTTGGTAAATCTGAATGCGGTATTGGGGTATTTTTAGTAGGGCTAACAGGACAGAGCCCCATACTCATGGAATATGGTCAACCTCTTTTCGTTTGGTTGTCACGTGACTGACCGAGCGTATGTACGTACGTACGCGTCTACAGATTGTGCTGGTAGGGTAAGGAAGACTATCAAAAGGAAGGGAGGGGTATCTCAGGTGTGTTTTGGCAAATCCAGAACTTTTATTTTGGACATTCACAATATGGTTAATTGACAGCTGTCAAAACGGGATAGCCACTGACCAGCATCACATGACCATATTGGGGGCTCTTGTGTCAACTCATCGAGGTGACGTGAGTAATTTGGAAGTTGTCCGCTGACCAGTAATTTATTTACTAGATCGTGGGCTCAAGTCTCGAGTTCTGGCATGGTAGCCCGCGTATTTTTGGCGGGAAATTGCGTTGACGACTGAAAAAGAAATTTTCAGTTCATTGTCTTTTTGAGACACAATATTATTACTCTACACTGTGTCAACAAACAATAGGAGGGAAAATACAATTTGCAGAACACAGGGTTCAGGTGGAGAGCAACGGGAAAGAGAGCGGAAGAGAGCAAGAATTAACTGGGGAAGAATGAGCGAAGAAGATCGCCAAAGAAGGCGCGCTCGGGAAAGAGAAAGGAGACAAAATCATAGCGAAGAACGCCGACAAGCAGAAAGAGTCCCGTCTCGAGAAAACAGACAAAATGTTAACGAAGAACGCCGAGAAGCGGAAAGACTCCGTGCTGTGGAAAACGGACAAAATTGTAGCGAAGAATGCCAAGAAGTGGAAAGACTCCGTGCTGTGGAAAAGAGACAAAATTGTAGCGAAGAACGCTGAGATACCGTGCTAAAAGCCATGCAAGAGAGAAACCTCGGCTCGTAGGGTAAAGCAGAGAAGGTTTTTTGCCCATGATTATGAACTTATAGGATTGAAGGAAACCCTTAAGTTCTGTAATAGATTCTTGAGTGCTTAATAATTTTACGATTTCATTTAATAATTCAATTTGAGTGGAATCCATAACTCAATTTAATTATAACATAACAAAAAAGAAAAACATTTACATTTATTTTGCTTCCATGCAGGCTATATATTGGAACCTCCATATCAAACTAAATTAAGTAAAAAATGCTAGCGGAACTGTCTAAATGTGTTTTTATATAGATAGTTATATCTAAGCCCTTTGCATACATTTTACCATACCTTGGAGTAAACATTTATTTTACCGAGGTGTTCGTTTTAACACGAAAATGACAAGAGTTGTGTCCTGCATTTCCCATTAGCGTGTACAAATCTTTTAAATACATTTACGCAAATAGAATGGTTAATTTCATCAGGAATAGAATACAGTACATTGATAATTTGTGTTTTTTGTAGAATATACTCCATGAATTTGTTGGTAAGAAGACCGTACCAATAGCAGATGAAAGTTTAGACAAAAATCATAGCGAGTTAACCGACCTCCACACTAAACTATAATTAAAAACGTTTGTGAATTCCTTCGCAATATTTTAGAATGCTTTTACAGTTTAAAGTGAAATGAAAGTACTAAACGGGAGCCCCGCTTTTAGGCTTGGCTAAATCTATATATTACTTTTATCCGTGCGGTATTGGGGTATTTGGACCCGCCCTAGTCCCCTTCTCCTCTGGTACGCAGGCAGGGATTCGCTGGTTGCATGTTGACTACATCGAGTCATATACTTTGCAAAACCAAATCAACACCTTATTATCTATTTTTCTAAATTCGTGAGTTACACAATTGCAGCTCTTCTACACTTGGTTACCAGATAAGCATGCAAGGTTATTTGTTAGAATAGCAGAAATTATATAAAGTTTAACCACACTACTAAGTTCAATTTTTAAATTTTTCTTGAAATCCAAAAACTTGAAGGAATTTGCTACTTCTCCAAACAGCCATTCGACTGAGTATCTAACTTTACTAATCTTTGCACTGTAAGGCTCCATTTGTGAAGTGAGCACAATGTCACAGAATGGGGCCTGTAGATGAACCCTGAGTGGGTATGCAGGGTCACCATACACACACAAGGGCAGTCCAGCTGGTGACACTGCATGTCTTTCAAGGAGCTGCAGCAAACCAGAGCCAACCAAATTTCAAGCAGTAGCAGTTCCTTTTGGTGAACGGTGTCTGTGTACAGCTAGAGTGAGGCCTGGCTAAGAATTTGTCTATTCTATTGTATAAGCCGGTGCTGATGGGTCGCATGAATGTAATCTAGAAACACTGTTTGTGGTCAAACCGTCATGCACATCACCGGTACTGGTAGACCAAACCTTGCCAACATGTCCCCATATCTGCATGGAAATGCGAGCCTCTTTAGCAACATGCACAGGCCTTCCACCCTCTCCACGACGCTTCTCTGCTCAAGTGTGAACTGCTACGAGATTTGCAGCGCTTCCGCAAGCAGTAGCAAGTCGTGTTTTGCTACTGGAAACTCGGCTATACACTCGTCTCCTTCTATGTTGCCGAGGTCGAATTGAGGGTACTGTTCGTACGGTAAACAGTGGTTTGCCGGCATATTTTGATCGTAAAGAAGCACAAATTCTTCGTCTGAAATAAGTCCATCATCGAAAGCAATCAGAAGTTGTTACTGGGCCTCTTTGAATGATATTTTTACTTGTAAACTGTAAAACTGGTCGCAGAAAAGCTAGTATAACTCGTTTGTTTTGCTAAATTAGTGATCTTAACTTTCGCGGATACGGCCCTTACTCTATCCAGGCCTCCGGCGTCATTTCTAACCTCCCGTTCCCGTAGACGTGCCAAAAACCGTCGGTGCTTAAGTCTCTATTAACTCTGTAACTCGAACCTACCTTAACGAATCAGAATTTAGCAAAGATTAATTTTCACCAGAATCAAGAACTTCAATTTTATCCCTGCAATGCGTTAGTAATCATTTACCTTGACAATATGTTCCATTGCCTTCAAATCCCTCTTTACAACTGCAACTGTATGAGCCGTCACTGTTTGTACAATCTGCATTTGTGTGACAAGGACTGGGATCCGCCGTACATTCGTCGATATCTGACGAGTAAAGAAAAACAGATAGTTAATCATGGAGTGAGGTACAACCAAAACACAATACAAGCAAGCAGTCATCACACTCGCAGAATATTTAACACCAGAGGATTTAAAAGATTGTGAGTTTCTGAACAGTTACTTTTAATATCATTACAGGTTTGCCGGCTAATTATCACGAGCGAGAAAAAAATGTTCGTCATACCTGTGCAACTGGTTCCATTGCCAGTAAATCCCTGTTTGCAAGTGCAGCTATAGGAGCCGTCACTGTTGACACAGTCAGCGTTTTCATGACAAGGACTGGGGTCGGCTGAACACTCGCCAATATCTGCCGAGGGAAGAAATCGTTATATATTCAGACTGACTTCTGACGTTACTAATAATCTAGTTCATGTTTCACGTTCTGAGAAAATTAAACAGTGTAGATCACAGTGTGATGCTAACTTGTTGGATCAAATTATGCATTGTGACCATTTTTCCACTGAAACGAAGGCATTCTCTAAGAAAATGTTCAAGTAAAATACCTGTACAACTGGTTCCATTGCCAGTAAATCCCTGTTTACAAGTGCAGCTATAGGAGCCGTCACTGTTTGCACAGTCAGCGTTTTCATGACAGGGACTCGGGTCAGCTGAACACTCGTCGATGTCTGAAATAAAACATTTTTATAATTAAGGCAGGAATATTAAGAACGATAGTAACGTTTAAGGATTGCTTTTGATAAGGAATTAAATAGCTCAACATCCACATTGACAGTATGTTCCATTGCCATCATATCCCTGTTTACAGTTGCCGGTGTATGAGCACTCGCTGTTAGTACGGTCAGCGTTTTTGTGGCATAATGTATGATCCATAGAACATTCATCGATGTCTGGAGGCTGTAAAAATATGGAAAAGGTTATGTAAACGTTATTTTCAAGTGTTAAATCGTAAATAAATTTACCAAAGGGCCACAAACAACCGTGCTTGTTTTCTCGACTTAAAAGTCACTTACCTTGACATGAGGTCCCGTTCCCAGAAAATCCTTCTTTACACGTGCAAGTGTAGGACCCCTCCCTGTTGACACAGTCAGCATTCTCATCACATGGGCTTTCATTCTTGGAACATTCGTCGATATCTGTGATGAAACAGGCTCAGTAAGACCATAGAACATTTATCGAGATATAAAAGGCTTTGAAGTAAAGAATAAACCTAACATTTGGTTTAGTATACCTGTACAAGTAGTTCCATTGCCAGTAAATCCTTGTTTGCAAATGCAGGTATAAGAGCCATTGTTGTTGACACAATTTGCATTGTCAGCGCATGGACTTGGATCGGCAGAACACTCGTCAACATCTGACAAGGAAAAGAAGGGTATAAAACATGTTGCAGTCAGAGGGGATTTCACGTGAGACAGAGTATTTGAATTCAAAAATTAAACAAATTTATTGTGCACTGCACAATAGTCTTTTACTGATTTATCCTAGAAACGACTTAATCATCGAGAATAAACAATCTAGCAACGGGGTAAAGTACACTACACTAAAAGCATTTCATAATCGTACAAATAATAGTATTAACAAGAAAATAGACGTAAATGCGCCGTTCTGAAGTTGGCGCAGTCGAGGATTGGCTGTTTTAGTCACTGTGGAAAATGAAAACTGAAATGCCCCGGCTAAAGAGGTCCGTTAGGGAAGGGAGTGTGAGGGTTACCTGTGCAGTTCTTGCCATCCCCTGAGTACCCCTCGTAGCACTGACAGCTAAATGAGCCCACGGTATTGTTGCATTCAGCGAATAAATGACAGTTATCAGTGGCTTGGAAACATTCGTTTTTATCTGAAGAAATGTCACAAAAGAAGAGAGAGAGAGAAAAAAAGAATAAAACAACAAATATATGAATGCACAATAACCAAACTAATGATCTTACCTAGGGTGAATGCTCCATCTTTTTAAATTAATTTTCGGAAATACTTTTTCTGTTGGTTTGTGCTTGCTCTATTACCACATGTGATCAGCGTTAAAATATTCGCGTAGCCTCCGTAACCATTCAGAAAAAGAACTAAAGTCAATCGCGAGTAATTCGCCTACATTTTCCCGCCCTTCAGCGCAATTTATCTAAGCTGGGATTGGTCCAGTGGACTGTAAGTATCCTTATAATTGTATTTTTTTTTTTTCGTGCATTAAAATTTTAATTAGAAACATAGCTTTCAATACGTTACAATATCTCCTTACTGATTGTGCTAATATACTTGCAGTCATTACTTACGCTACATTATATTACATTGCCTTTACTCATTGATTTATTTTAGAACATAAAAAGTCTTTTGAAATATACAATGCAAGTCAGTTAGTCTATAATTAGAAGATTATCAGGTTGTGCTACTAATCAATATTTCGTCAATATTTTCCGAGATTAAAGTTTCCTGATTTAATATTGTCGAGATTTCGAGAAGGAGTTTGTCTCTTCCTGTATTGGTTCTAATTAATAAATATTTTCAAGATTATATTTAACGATTAATTTGTCAATAAACTCCTGAATGGAGATGGCTTTGCTATTGGTTTTGTTAGCATATATGTATTGGCGCATAGCTAAGGTGGTGTAGTTAAATTTCTTTTTAATACGTGCGTCCCATATGCTAGAAAAGTAGCCAAACAAGACTTCCTCGATGGTTGGAAAGATCTGACATATGTTTGTTTGGTTAAACCATTGAACAACCCTTTGCACAAAAGTTTTTGTGAACGGGCATTCAATGAATGTGTGCTCGATGGAGTCTTTATCTCCACAGTATAGGCATTCGTCGTCAGCCCTGATACCAAATCTGAATAATTCTGTGTTTGTTACTATGATTCTATGTATGAATTTAAATTGAAACTCTTTGAGCTTGGTGTCTTTACAGATACTTTTCAATGACTTGAAAATCTTGCTCCAGGTGTCGCTATTTATGGATAGATTTTGACTCCAGCGCAGAGGGCCCGTGTGGTCATCGTTGTGAGTTTTTACATTAAGCAGTTTGTAGAAGTCTCTTGACCTGGCCTTGCCTAGATTTATTTGAACAGCTTCGCTAAGGGGAAAGATTTTATCGTTACTGATGAAAAAAGATTTGTTGAAGTCGACAGTCTGTTTGGCAATGGACAGAAGGTGTTTTGGGATGGCGCTTATCACTTGATAGTACTGGAGAAAATTAGTTTTGCATGAATATTTAAGTGAAAATTCCTGGAGTGTGAGGAATTTGCCGTTTTCAGTTAGTAAGTCTTTAATTGAAATAATGCCCTTTTGAAACCATTCACTGATAAAGACCGGCTTTTCACCTACAAGTACTTCTTTGTTGTTGAACAATACTATATCTTGTTTTTGATAGTAATTGTAAAGAGTTTTTAATTCATTAAAATTGTCAAGAATTCTCTTATAAAAGGTCGGTAAGTCATTGAAAAACCTCGCATCGTAATTGCATCGTAAGAGAAAGTTAAGTCCTCCCGTTTTATTGAAAAAGTGGTTTGGTATAGTGCACCAGTTCCCATTGTCCGAAGCCAAGAGTCTGGGGATCCATGCTAACTTTAGAGCCTTGAACATTATGTTGAGATCTGTCATACGAATTCCACCCCTATCTGGTTCTTGATAGAGGCCAGATCTTTTTATCTTATCTTTTTTTGTTTCTCCAAAGAAATTTAAACGATTTAGTTTTCACTGCGTCTGCAATTCCCTGAGGAACCGGAAGATTAGAAACAGAATAGACGAGTTGTGATAATCCCAGAGTCTTTAATATCATAGCTCTTCCGAATATTGTCAAGTCCCTTGAACTCCACATATCGAGTTTAGTTTGTAGTTTTTGAATTTTTTGTATGAAGTTTAGCTCGTTGTTTCTTTTTTCATCGTATGAGAAGTGGATTCCTAGTATTTTCACCGGGCTATGAAGCCATTTTAAGTTTAGAGGTTTGTTTTTATTATTTGCCCATTTCCCCAACCAAATTGCCTTTGTTTTTTTCACATTTAAGGATAGACCAGATATTTTTCCAAAGTCGTTGGTTAACTTTAGTGCCCTTTCTAATGATGCTAAATCGGCATTAAAGAAAGTGGTATCATCAGCAAACTGTGATAGCTTAATTTCATTTCCGTAGATCTTGATACCTGTTATGTTGGGATCTTGCCGAATTTTATTTGAGAGTATCTCGGCCGAGAGAATGAACAGATAAGGAGAAAGGGGACAGCCCTGGCGAACTCCTTTAGACAGTTTAAACCAGTTTGTTCTAAATCCATTATTGATTACCGTGCTCTCTATGTTCGAGTAGAAAGTATTAACCCAACGTTTGATGCCGCATCCGAAATTGAAGTAGTCGAGTGTCTTCATAATAAACGGCCATTCTAAAGAGTCAAAGGCCTTGCGAAAGTCTAATGATGTAAGTATCCCACTAAGGTTGAGCGATTTCGTTGTTTCCATGACATCAGCTATGAGTCGAATGTTCTCACCAATGCCGTATCTTCCCTTTACAAAGCCTGTTTGGTCTGAATGAATGAGGTTTGCAAGTACTTGTTCAAGTCGTTTAGCTATTGCTTTAGTGGCTATCTTAAGATCAACATTTAATAACGTGATCGGTCTCCAATTGGCTAAATCTAATAGTGAACCGTCCTCTTTTGGGGTTAGCGTGATTACCCCTCTTCGTTGAGAGATGCTTAATTCTCCTTTCACGTGTGCTTCGTTGAAGCTCGCTATTAAGTCATTGCCCACTAGTTCAAAGAAATGCTTATAGAATTCGGCTGTAAATCCATCTTCCCCTGGGGCTTTATCAGCCTGGAATGTTTCTAATACTTCTTTGCATTCGTCATATGTAAGTAGACCTTCTAAGTTGTCTCGATCTTCGTCCGAGAGCTTAGGAATTTTTAGATTAAGGATAAAGGAGTCACATTCTTCGTTAGAAAAGATATGGTCAGACATATATAGATTAATGTAGTAATTTTCAATTTGGTCCAGAATTCTATTTCCATCATTCGTTATTGAGTCGTCTTGTAGTCGAATTTCACCGATGGTCTTTTTCTTGTAATTACGTTTTTCTAGGTTGAAGAAATATTTTGTCGGGCGTTCTCCATTTTCCACCCAGCGGCATTTTGCTCAAAACATAGCCTGCTTTCCTTTTTCTTCGTAAATTGACTGAAGCTCAGTTTTAAGTTCGTCATACTCGCGCAGCACTCCATCAATTTTATGCCATCGAGTTGATCAAGTTGCCGTATGATTTCCTGTTCGCGATTTCTAATGCGTTTGAACTTATTTTTGGAATAGCAGATCGTAGCCGATCTAATTTCCATTTTTATCACCTCCCAAAAGAGTCTCCTATCAGTCAAGTGGCTGTAATATTTGCGAGCTCGTGTGTAAGTATAGCGGATTTTGTCAATGTATTGAGGGTCTTTTAAAAGGGTGTTATTGAATTTCCAAAAACCAGGGCCCCTGGGGCATTTATTTGACAAAGCTAGTGAGATGCAAATGGCGTTGTGATCACTAGGTGCTATCGCTGGTAAGATCCCGGACTTTTTTGTGCTTACGGTGAGGTCTTTAGCTATTAGAAAAAAGTCTATTCTGGACTTTAAATTCAAAGCTTTTGACACGTATGTGAATTTTCGTAGTTTTGGTTGACGTACTCTTTGGATATCTACCAAGTCAAACATTTCCATAGTTGTCAAGATTAAGTTGCTATAAACAGTAGATTTCCAGGGCGCACCTCCCATTTTATCTTTTTTTGTCAACGTGCAGTTCCAATCACCTCCGACAATTAGTGATGTAAGTTCTGTTTTGTCAATAATACAGTTGTTGAGCTCTTGTAAGAATTGTAATTGATTGGCCTGGTCGTTAGGTGCATAGATATTGCAAAGTGTGATTTTTTGGCCATTCAGAGAAGTTGTAATCAACACTATCCTGCCTGAATTGTTGGAATATAGATAATCAACCTGTAACTGCGCGGTGGGATTGATTAGGATACACACACCTTTGCTATGTTTTGTGCCATGTGAGAAGAATAGCTCGCCACCCCATTCTTTTCTCCAAATATTTTCATCACTTGGTTCGGAAAATGTCTCTTGCAAAAAATAAATAGTTACATTCTGGTCCTTCAAAAACGTAAAAATACTTCTTCTCTTGGTCTGATCTCTTATACCACGAACATTTAGCGAAAAGACTTCAAACTTAAACGGATTTAAACGGATTATTAGCCTGCATCCTTATAATTGTATAATTTGTCGGGTTTACGTCTTTACGACAGTGAAACTCATCTTACATGTAAGAGAACCGACCTCGGATCAAGAGATGGTAGGTGAATGCTCTTACCAGGAAGCCAGGTTTTGTCCAAATAATTTATACTTTGATTCCAGATCTCAAAGCCAATATTAATAAATCACTTGTTTTTTTTTGTATGAAGTTGCTAAACCAGTACAGAAGGAAATCGAACTAACGATGAAGTGATTTACAGTCAGAAGCAGATTCCACGACAAGTAGACAAGAAATAGAGAATACGCACCTTGACAAAGCATTCCGTCTCCTTCAAAACCCTCTTTGCAACTGCAAAGAAAACTTCCATTTGTGTTTGTACAATCTGCGTAAACATGGCAATCATGAAAGCCTGCGTCACATTCGTCGATATCTAAAATCAAATGATAAACAAATCACCTCTTGTGTTCCAAGAGTCAAATGTCGACTGAAAATTCAACGTACTTCAACCTCAGACCACGCACTGCACTATTGTTACACTTGTTTCAATTGTTGCCTATTTGCTGCCAAAGTCAAACTTTGTTATCGTGAGTAATTGGTGACATGACTCCAAAAGGCGAAGCCTCAGGCCATACAGACACAATGGAGTTGAACTTTTACCCGTATTTGTTTGAGGTTCCAAGCGGGAAGATACTCCCAACACTTGGTGGTAGAGCATTCTGTTGTGCAGTCCCAAAGCTCTGTAATAACCTACCTAGTGAAATTTCCAGCCTTGACTCTCCGTCAAATTTTTAATGCCACGTGAAGACATATCTTTCTAAACAAGCTTTTAATTTGCAGTAGAATATTTGTTTCGTTTATTTTATTATTTATAATTTATCATTTTAATTCATTTTTAAATCTTTCTACACTGTACCTGCTTGTAAATTTTATTCATTTTCGTCTTCCTCTATAACTTATTGTAAAGCGCATTTGATCGTGTGCCATGGAAAGTTGCCCTACATAAGTTTTAATCATTATTATCCCTCCAAGAGTGAGTCCTTGAGCCATAAAATCTCACTCTCAGTTTTATCTCACTCATTCTCAAGAGTCAAACCTCCAATCGCCGTCAATAGACCTTGACACCTTACTAAGACAATGACCACAATGTCCCCTCCCGATTCCCTTATATTCAAACCCCCTTCCCCGGTGCAATGTTGTTTGATAGAACGCCAGGGGGATGTCAATCGAAAGACACTCCAACATTGCTCCGGGGAAGGGGGTTTGAGCGGAATAAAACTACATACTTCGAAAGATAATTGACTTCTTCTAGTAAACACTGCAAAAGTGCGGTATGGGTATCAAGGTTTTTGACGGGGATTGTCGGTTTGTCGTTTATACCTCAGAAAATTCCAGAGTCAAGCCTTACATCATATCACTAGGTTGTTAATAATGCTTTCCATCCCATAGTTGAAGTATTTTGTCATTCAGTGGGGTTGTACATTTTTATCCTCTTATTCCCAGGGTCACAATTTAAGCGATAAAATTGTACTTTAAAATTTTGCCTTTTCTTTCCCAGAATAAAAACATTGGGTCAGTTAAACAACGTAGTTTTTACTTTTAGCCCTTTCAATTCCAGAGCCAAACTTTTCAGCCACAACAAATTTCATGAATAGTTGAGAACAAAGGCTGGGTCATTAAGAAAGACGGGCACAGTAGATTCTATTCATTTAGTTACTGAAGGAATATTTCTTGACTTGCCGATAAGGCAAAATTGAACTTGAAATTGAGAACTCCGGTTTGAAACTAAAGCAATGCTGAAACTACCCTTTTGTTAAGCACAGCTTTGATTTCTGGCTAACCGTATTGTGACAAAAGTACTAAAACAATAAGCATGAATTCTAACTAAACTTTGCTCACGCAAAACAAATGAGGCCTTATTTTTTACCTGAGCAGATTTCACCATCTTCTTCGTAGCCGTCTTTACACACACAGCTGTAGGAGCCATCAACGTTCTCACACGTTTTACCAAATGAACAGGAAATATTCAACGATTTACACTCATCAATATCTGAAAAAATAAAATACAGGTGAAACATGTCTGTGAAAGCTGAAACGTCAAACATTGGTTAGCCTAAAATGCTGATCCGATTATTTTTACTCGATCAAGGTTCGATAAAATAATAATTTCTTGTGTCTCAATTCCCCACCGACGCAACACAAGTTTCTTTAGAAACTACCCCCTACTACTTGTTAAACTACTTGTTAAACAAAACTCCTAACACGAAGATACGAGAAGGGGTTTAAAGTTGAATTTGAAAACATTCAGTTAGTAATGGCACTTGCCCATTCTTACTGCCAATGAAAAACGGCTAAGAAAACAGTCATGTTAACTGTGGTAGCTTTGAAATTTGCTTTAGCATTCCTTCGTCAGTACATAGGCATTGTAACGTTCCAAGCTTTTTCAGTGAGGTCAGTGAGGTTTTGGTTTCTAAATATCAAAAGGTCACTATTTCGGAACTGAGTTCAAAAAAACATAAAAACTAAATTGTAAATTGCGAGCCTCAGCAGATAATACCGTAAAATACTGTTCAGTAGTTACTAAACAACAATTTCAGTTTTACTCTCAAAGAGAGAAATTGGAAATTATAAGTTGCTCAGTTGCCCTAAATTTTGCAATGAAATCACTACCGGCACGGCACATTTCTTGGATCAAGAATATATTGTCATGCCGTGCAATACTGTTACTACTTTCATCCATTTATCTTTCGACAAAAACCAATTCGGATATGAAATAAAAACTCTTAATACGCTTTTTCGAATGTTTCGCCCGACATGATATTCTGTAACGTTACAAAGCTTGTCTCCTAACGACAGGGAAAGCTCAATCAAGAATTTTCTTGCTGATCGACGAACTCGAAAGATCTCTACATTATTTAAAGCCTTATGAAAATAGCCCGACCTTAAGCTTTATTCTATGTTGATTAGTCGTGATATCTAAATTATACCAGCCGTGCCAGATAAAACAGATGTTTGCATGCACAGTACTGATTTATCAAGAGGTCACGATATACGATGCTTTGTCTCTGGGTCAACAAATCGGTAAAAAAAACCCGAATAAAACGCTTACTTTATAATCTATTTATTAATACTGTTAAACTCTTGGTTAACAATAGCATCAAATAGGCAAAAAGTAGTTACGACGATGAAATGTTTGTTCTTCCGAAATCATAATGAAAGGGCGATCAAACGAATTGATTTCAAGCGCTTGAGGATGTGGTCATCTTGATGTTTTGGAAAGGAAATCCTTCACTTCCGTCCACATCGAGCTATCATTTCATTATTTTACAAACGAGCGAGCGGTATAGTTTCCTGATAATTCTGTGCAATCTGTACGAATCGTATCAGCGAAAATGCGTTAGTAAAAAAATATATAGAATTATAGGATTATTTTTGCTGAATACAATAGTTACGGAGGTCGACTGTTTCTAATATCCATTTACATATTCGAGTCTATTCGCAAAGAAACGGATACATTATCGCGGACAAAACAGTGAAACCACAACACTAGCAAACCATAACTGATCACAAATATCATTTCTGATTTTTTCTTCTCTGTTAATAATAAATCATTCGAACTTATCTTTTGAGATACTGAAATTTAGGCGGTCACTGCCCATTGTTATCGCCTTCTTCATCGCCTTCTTCTGTTGCGATTTGATTTCTTTACAATCAAAACAAATTGAAAATGTGTATCTATGTCAGGGGTTAATTATAACAAGGGCAGGGGTAGATCATGGTCGATTAAACTTAACGTGAAGTGAAATGAGGACAGTAAAGTAGTGCCAAAATAGATTTATCAGTTTCTGACCCTGTCATCGTGAAGTCTGCTATTTTATACTTCTCACTTAAAGTTTGCGCCTGCTCATGTTGTTTTTTTCTGCGGTTAATGATAAAAAGCCATGCGCTTTGGGGAAAGATTCTCAGCGGGGTTAACTGGGCTGATGGTGATAATCTTAGAGAGGGTGGAAGGCGGGGGTACAGTGGGGGTCGAAGATAGTGCAGCCGCGTTCCATCAATCCATGAGTCCGGAAAATGATTATTTTGTCCGAATGACTGGTCGAAAGGCGATGGCAGGTATTGGCCACCGCAAAGAAATATAAAGATGGTAATATCGATAAGTGAAAAGCCCGGCAAAGCGGAAGTTCGATTATCGACATGGATTTTATTAGGTATGCGGGCGATTTAATCCGAAGTTAGCGAAATGCGAAAGACGGAAAGATCGGCATAAACGAAAACAAATCGAACGTCGAAAAGTACTGCTGATGTAAGAATGGGCCGGCCAACAAAAGCTGCTAATTATAGGAGCGAAAAAAAGGTCGAAAAAAGGTGAAAAAGTCAAGACGATGCAACAAAGGCGACAAAAGAGATTTTATTGGCAAATCTGTTCAAGAAAGAAAGTTAAAAAAAGATTGCATTCTGTTTAGCAGCCTACCTTCGAACATTTGTTACCTGAACATGTCCTGCCCTCCCCTGTGTAGCCACCCCTGCAAATGCACTGGTAAGATCCCTCAGTGTTCATACAGACAGCATTTTCGTCACAGGGGTTGTTTACTTCGCATTCATCAACATCTGCGAACACAAAACTTAGTGTTGATGAAAGATTCTTATCTTAGTAGACAGAAAAAAAAACACTGGATGAGTTTGAACAAAAAATAACCATGAACCACTCGACAAACTCGTTTATAACACTTGAAAGAACGAATTGCGATTGGAAGAGACCTTTAATCAAGGGAGTTAGTAACGGGAAGTGCACTGTGTTCAAATTTTCTACTACTGTTTAATGCATGCACAAAACTGAGCAACTTTCTTAATGACTGCACACACAACTGCTTAAAGAAACTGAATAATTCAACGATAGTTCACAATGTGGATTAGCATATTCACGACTTCACGAGCTTATGCAAAATATCTCAAACGTTCTAGAATGACAACAATGATAAACGTTCTTTAGCTAACAAATATTTCGTCACACACTCCAACACAGTGCTTAGCGTGCTGCAATTCAGATCAATAGGTTTAGGTTCACGTTCTCCTTCACACTGTCTCTCTCCACCTAGGTGTATATGTTGTGGTTCAATTTTATCATACTTTTTATCATACTTAGTATCAAATATCAAAAAAAAATGGTTTATCAAACGTCTTGACGAGGTGAACTGTACAATTGTAAGATGATAGATCTAGATACGCTAACGAATGTGGTGTTGTACTTTTAACGCCACTAAGGATAGCTAATCAATATTAGTATCACCCAACTAGTGGACTAATGCAAATGTCGCAATCTGATTGCTAACGCTATTAGAGGACTATTAGTAATAGTCCTCGAGTAGCGAAATTCGTGGCGATTTCTTTTGTTTTATTCCCAAATAAATCTTTCTTAAACTGGCATTTGCAAGGGTTACAGGTCTAATTATTAATTAGGCTAAACAAAATATTTAGCACTGGCCCTCCCTCGCGCCGTACCTGTGCAGTTTCTTCCGTCCCCAGTAAAACCAGCTTTACAGGTACACAAGTATGATCCTACAGAATTAATACACTCTGCATTGACGTCACACTCCGATATCCCAGCAGCACATTCGTCAATATCTAGATTCGGAAGAAAACAGTAAAACGGATCAGTATAAAAGTGGCTTCCAAGAGCTAATGACGAACTAGTAACATAAATAAACCGAGCGACATTTAGAGTACGTTTACTCCAAAGCTTTAATGTGTGATAGAGAGTAAAGTGTTCTTGTGGATTTAACGGTGTTGTGGATTTAATTGCACTGCAATTACAACATGTGAATATAGACCGGAGGCTGGGCAGTGAAAGATGCAAAATCTTGAACACTCACCGGTACAGAATGTTCCATTTCCAGTAAATCCTGATCTGCAAGTACAGTTATATGAGCCTTCTGTGTTGCTGCAGTCAGCGTTACTGTCACAGTCACTAACACCAGCGGCACATTCATCAAAATCTGCGGTTTGACAGAATCATTGTCACTCAATTAAAACTCCTCACAAAACGGTATCAATATGTTGTAACTTGTTGGTCAGCCCTTTTGTGTCGTGTTTCTGCAGCACGGAGTTTCCAGACGGAATGCTTTTTTTTATTTAATTGAAACAAACCTGTGCAATTTCCTTCCAGGTCCTGTGTGTATCCCTCGTTACATGTACAACTGTAGGATCCGTCGTTATTCAAGCACGCAGAGTTAGTAGGGCAGGTTGCTGAGCCATCTTCACATTCATCGCGATCTGGTAACAGAAAAAAAAAACTGAGGACCTTTTAGATTCTGCATACGTCTAAACTTTGATATGAGAGTGAGACAATGAAGTGTGACCACTTTTTTGAACGCCGCCCGAACTGTTTATCACTTTATTGTGTTACTACTTGTTACAACCATCAACAATGCGATTTCTAATTTACAGTTGTGGGGGAAACCATATAGTGAAACCATTATTTGGAAAGCTAACTAACCAGTTCTGTGCTTGGGGATTTAACAGTGCGGTTTAACAATGTTTGGAAGGATAAAAAGAAGCTGTGTAACATACCACAGTTAGTTTTATCGTACAGTTAGGGGCTAAGGGCGCATACCAAAGTTTTCTTACCCGTGCATGTTATGCCATCTCCTGTGTAGCCATCATTGCAACTGCATTGGTAAGATCCTTCAATGTTTGTACAAGTCGCAGACTCACTGCACACATCGCTTTCCTGTTCGCATTCATCAATATCTGAAAAGAGAAACCTCAGCGTTAATAACGGATAAATTTTTGTAACTGTCAGAAACAGTGACCAATATGCACTTTCTCCTTACAATTCCAATATAACTATTATCAAAAAAAAAAACAAATGGAGAGAATTCAAAAAATGATCAAATCAGGGATTTGAAATCTCCAGAGTACCATAAGAGAAATGTATATCGCTTATCGATCAAACTAACTTTGAATACTTACCTAGACAAATCTCATCACCTTCATACCCAGTCTTACACGCACAGAAGAAGGTGTCATTGACTGAAACACAGTCTTCATTCACGCCACATGCCGGTACACAGCGATCAGGGGATACAGCTATGGAAAGATCATACAAACAGGTGACAGGAGATTATTCTCAGATGGTTCGTTTCTTTCTTGAATTACGTTACTGAAACATGGAAATCTGACGGTGTGTTTTGTAGTGTCTGCACTGGTCATTCACTTAGTAAACGATATTAGGAAAAGAAGGTGATGGCACTGCTTAAACTAAACGGGCGCACGTCTAATGATTTCCTTCAACAATTCTGTATTTACACGACCCAGACCTCTGTTTGGGTCTGAAGAATTTAGAGGAGTAAGTTGTATGAAGAAACTGGTGATACCATGGTGGGAAATTGATGCAGGCAGGAAAAATTTTTTTATCAAACGTCTTGACGAGGTGAACTGTACAATTGTAAGATGATAGATCTAGATAAGCTAACGTTTCTGGTGTTGTACTTTTAACGCCACTAAGGATAGCTAATCAATATTAGGCTAAACAAAGTATTTAGCACTGGCCCTCCCTCGCGCCGTACCTGTGCAGTTTCTTCCGTCCCCAGTAAAACCAGCTTTACAGGTACACAAGTATGATCCTACAGAATTAATACACTCTGCATTGACGTCACACTCCGATATCCCAGCAGCACATTCGTCAATATCTAGATTCGGAAGAAAACAGTAAAACGGATCAGTATAAAAGTGGCTTCCAAGAGCCAATGACGAACTAGTAACATGAATAAACCGAGCCACATTTAGAGTACGTTTACTCCAACGCTTTAATGTGTGATAGAGAGTAAAGTGTTCTTGTGGATTTAACGGTGTTCTTGTGGATTTAATTGCACTGCAATTACAACATGTGAATATAGACCGGAGGCTGGGCAGTGAAAGATGCAAAATCTTGAACACTGACCGGTACAGAATGTTCCATTTCCAGTAAATCCTGATCTACAGGTACAGTTGTATGAGCCTTCAGTGTTGCTGCAGTCAGCGTTACTGTCACAGTCACTTATACCAGCGGCACATTCATCAAAATCTGCGGTTTGACAGAATCATTGTCACTCAATTAAAACTCCTCACAAAACGGTATCAATATGTTGTAACTTGTTGGTCAGCCCTTTTGTGTCGTGTTTCTGCAGCACGGAGTTTCCAGACGGAATGTTTTTTTTTATTTAATTGAAACAAACCTGTGCAATTTCCTTCCAGGTCCTGTGTGTATCCCTCGTTACATGTACAACTGTAGGATCCGTCGTTATTCAAGCACGCAGAGTTAGTAGGGCAGGTTGCTGAGCCATCTTCACATTCATCGCGATCTGGTAACAGAAAAAAAAAACTGAGGACCTTTTAGATTCTGCATACGTCTAAGCTTTGATTTGAGAGTGAGACAATGAAGTGTGACCACTTTTTTGAACGCCGCCCGAACTGTTTATCACTTTATTGTGTTACTACTTGTTACAACCATCAACAATGCGATTTCTAATTTACAGTTGTGGGGGAAACCATATAGTGAAACCATTATTTGGAAAGCTAACTAACCAGTTCTGTGCTTGGGGATTTAAAAGTGCGGTTTAACAATGTTTGGAAGGATAAAAAGAAGCTGTGTAACATACCACAGTTAGTTTTATCGTACAGTTAGGGGCTAAGGGCGCATACCAAAGTTTTCTTACCCGTGCATGTTATGCCATCTCCTGTGTAGCCATCATTGCAACTGCATTGGTAAGATCCTTCAATGTTTGTACAAGTCGCAGACTCACTGCACACATCGCTTTCCTGTTCGCATTCATCAATATCTGAAAAGAGAAACCTCAGCGTTAATAACGGATAAATTTTTGTAACTGTCAGAAACAGTGACCAATATGCACTTTCTCCTTACAATTCCAATATAACTATTATCAAAAAAAAAAACAAATGGAGAGAATTCAAAAAATGATCAAATCAGGGATTTGAAATCTCCAGAGTACCATAAGAGAAATGTATATCGCTTATCGATCAAACTAACTTTGAATACTTACCTAGACAAATCTCATCACCTTCATACCCAGTCTTACACGCACAGAAGAAGGTGTCATTGACTGAAACACAGTCTTCATTCACGCCACATGCCGGTACACAGCGATCAGGGGATACAGCTATGGAAAGATCATACAAACAGGTGACAGGAGATTATTCTCAGATGGTTCGTTTCTTTCTTGAATTACGTTACTGAAACATGGAAATCTGACGGTGTGTTTTGTAGTGTCTGCACTGGTCATTCACTTAGTAAACGATATTAGGAAAAGAAGGTGATGGCGCTGCTTAAACTAAAAGGGCGCACGTCTAATGATTTCCTTCAACAATTCTGTATTTACACGACCCAGACCTCTGTTTGGGTCTGAAGAATTTAGAGGAGTAAGTTGTGTGAAGAAACTGGTGATACCATGGTGGGAAATTGATGCAGGCAGGAAAAATTTTTTTATCAAACGTCTTGACGAGGTGAACTGTACAATTGTAAGATGATAGATCTAGATAAGCTAACGTTTCTGGTGTTGTACTTTTAACGCCACTAAGGATAGCTAATCAATATTAGGCTAAACAAAGTATTTAGCACTGGCCCTCCCTCGCGCCGTACCTGTGCAGTTTCTTCCGTCCCCAGTAAAACCAGCTTTACAGGTACACAAGTATGATCCTACAGAATTAATACACTCTGCATTGACGTCACACTCCGATATCCCAGCAGCACATTCGTCAATATCTAGATTCGGAAGAAAACAGTAAAACGGATCAGTATAAAAGTGGCTTCCAAGAGCCAATGACGAACTAGTAACATGAATAAACCGAGCCACATTTAGAGTACGTTTACTCCAACGCTTTAATGTGTGATAGAGAGTAAAGTGTTCTTGTGGATTTAACGGTGTTCTTGTGGATTTAATTGCACTGCAATTACAACATGTGAATATAGACCGGAGGCTGGGCAGTGAAAGATGCAAAATCTTGAACACTGACCGGTACAGAATGTTCCATTTCCAGTAAATCCTGATCTACAGGTACAGTTGTATGAGCCTTCAGTGTTGCTGCAGTCAGCGTTACTGTCACAGTCACTTATACCAGCGGCACATTCATCAAAATCTGCGGTTTGACAGAATCATTGTCACTCAATTAAAACTCCTCACAAAACGGTATCAATATGTTGTAACTTGTTGGTCAGCCCTTTTGTGTCGTGTTTCTGCAGCACGGAGTTTCCAGACGGAATGTTTTTTTTTATTTAATTGAAACAAACCTGTGCAATTTCCTTCCAGGTCCTGTGTGTATCCCTCGTTACATGTACAACTGTAGGATCCGTCGTTATTCAAGCACGCAGAGTTAGTAGGGCAGGTTGCTGAGCCATCTTCACATTCATCGCGATCTGGTAACAGAAAAAAAAAACTGAGGACCTTTTAGATTCTGCATACGTCTAAGCTTTGATTTGAGAGTGAGACAATGAAGTGTGACCACTTTTTTGAACGCCGCCCGAACTGTTTATCACTTTATTGTGTTACTACTTGTTACAACCATCAACAATGCGATTTCTAATTTACAGTTGTGGGGGAAACCATATAGTGAAACCATTATTTGGAAAGCTAACTAACCAGTTCTGTGCTTGGGGATTTAAAAGTGCGGTTTAACAATGTTTGGAAGGATAAAAAGAAGCTGTGTAACATACCACAGTTAGTTTTATCGTACAGTTAGGGGCTAAGGGCGCATACCAAAGTTTTCTTACCCGTGCATGTTATGCCATCTCCTGTGTAGCCATCATTGCAACTGCATTGGTAAGATCCTTCAATGTTTGTACAAGTCGCAGACTCACTGCACACATCGCTTTCCTGTTCGCATTCATCAATATCTGAAAAGAGAAACCTCAGCGTTAATAACGGATAAATTTTTGTAACTGTCAGAAACAGTGACCAATATGCACTTTCTCCTTACAATTCCAATATAACTATTATCAAAAAAAAAAACAAATGGAGAGAATTCAAAAAATGATCAAATCAGGGATTTGAAATCTCCAGAGTACCATAAGAGAAATGTATATCGCTTATCGATCAAACTAACTTTGAATACTTACCTAGACAAATCTCATCACCTTCATACCCAGTCTTACACGCACAGAAGAAGGTGTCATTGACTGAAACACAGTCTTCATTCACGCCACATGCCGGTACACAGCGATCAGGGGATACAGCTATGGAAAGATCATACAAACAGGTGACAGGAGATTATTCTCAGATGGTTCGTTTCTTTCTTGAATTACGTTACTGAAACATGGAAATCTGACGGTGTGTTTTGTAGTGTCTGCACTGGTCATTCACTTAGTAAACGATATTAGGAAAAGAAGGTGATGGCGCTGCTTAAACTAAAAGGGCGCACGTCTAATGATTTCCTTCAACAATTCTGTATTTACACGACCCAGACCTCTGTTTGGGTCTGAAGAATTTAGAGGAGTAAGTTGTATGAAGAAACTGGTGATACCATGGTGGGAAATTGATGCAGGCAGGAAAAATTTTTTTATCAAACGTCTTGACGAGGTGAACTGTACAATTGTAAGATGATAGATCTAGATAAGCTAACGTTTCTGGTGTTGTACTTTTAACGCCACTAAGGATAGCTAATCAATATTAGGCTAAACAAAGTATTTAGCACTGGCCCTCCCTCGCGCCGTACCTGTGCAGTTTCTTCCGTCCCCAGTAAAACCAGCTTTACAGGTACACAAGTATGATCCTACAGAATTAATACACTCTGCATTGACGTCACACTCCGATATCCCAGCAGCACATTCGTCAATATCTAGATTCGGAAGAAAACAGTAAAACGGATCAGTATAAAAGTGGCTTCCAAGAGCCAATGACGAACTAGTAACATGAATAAACCGAGCCACATTTAGAGTACGTTTACTCCAACGCTTTAATGTGTGATAGAGAGTAAAGTGTTCTTGTGGATTTAACGGTGTTCTTGTGGATTTAATTGCACTGCAATTACAACATGTGAATATAGACCGGAGGCTGGGCAGTGAAAGATGCAAAATCTTGAACACTGACCGGTACAGAATGTTCCATTTCCAGTAAATCCTGATCTACAGGTACAGTTGTATGAGCCTTCAGTGTTGCTGCAGTCAGCGTTACTGTCACAGTCACTTATACCAGCGGCACATTCATCAAAATCTGCGGTTTGACAGAATCATTGTCACTCAATTAAAACTCCTCACAAAACGGTATCAATATGTTGTAACTTGTTGGTCAGCCCTTTTGTGTCGTGTTTCTGCAGCACGGAGTTTCCAGACGGAATGTTTTTTTTTATTTAATTGAAACAAACCTGTGCAATTTCCTTCCAGGTCCTGTGTGTATCCCTCGTTACATGTACAACTGTAGGATCCGTCGTTATTCAAGCACGCAGAGTTAGTAGGGCAGGTTGCTGAGCCATCTTCACATTCATCGCGATCTGGTAACAGAAAAAAATAACTGAGGACCTTTTAGATTCTGCATACGTCTAAGCTTTGATTTGAGAGTGAGACAATGAAGTGTGACCACTTTTTTGAACGCCGCCCGAACTGTTTATCACTTTATTGTGTAACTAATTGTTACAACCATCAACAATGCGATTTCTAATTTACAGTTGTGGGGGAAACCATATAGTGAAACCATTATTTGGAAAGCTAACTAACCAGTTCTGTGCTTGGGGATTTAACAGTGCGGTTTAACAATGTTTGGAAGGATAAAAAGAAGCTGTGTAACATACCACAGTTAGTTTTATCGTACAGTTAGGGGCTAAGGGCGCATACCAAAGTTTTCTTACCCGTGCATGTTATGCCATCTCCTGTGTAGCCATCATTGCAACTGCATTGGTAAGATCCTTCAATGTTTGTACAAGTCGCAGACTCACTGCACACATCGCTTTCCTGTTCGCATTCATCAATATCTGAAAAGAGAAACCTCAGCGTTAATAACGGATAAATTTTTGTAACTGTCAGAAACAGTGACCAATATGCACTTTCTCCTTACAATTCCAATATAACTATTATCAAAAAAAAAAACAAATGGAGAGAATTCAAAAAATGATCAAATCAGGGATTTGAAATCTCCAGAGTACCATAAGAGAAATGTATATCGCTTATCGATCAAACTAACTTTGAATACTTACCTAGACAAATCTCATCACCTTCATACCCAGTCTTACACGCACAGAAGAAGGTGTCATTGACTGAAACACAGTCTTCATTCACGCCACATGCCGGTACACAGCGATCAGGGGATACAGCTATGGAAAGATCATACAAACAGGTGACAGGAGATTATTCTCAGATGGTTCGTTTCTTTCTTGAATTACGTTACTGAAACATGGAAATCTGACGGTGTGTTTTGTAGTGTCTGCACTGGTCATTCACTTAGTAAACGATATTAGGAAAAGAAGGTGATGGCGCTGCTTAAACTAAAAGGGCGCACGTCTAATGATTTCCTTCAACAATTCTGTATTTACACGACCCAGACCTCTGTTTGGGTCTGAAGAATTTAGAGGAGTAAGTTGTATGAAGAAACTGGTGATACCATGGTGGGAAATTGATGCAGGCAGGAAAAATTTTTTTATCAAACGTCTTGACGAGGTGAACTGTACAATTGTAAGATGATAGATCTAGATAAGCTAACGTTTCTGGTGTTGTACTTTTAACGCCACTAAGGATAGCTAATCAATATTAGGCTAAACAAAGTATTTAGCACTGGCCCTCCCTCGCGCCGTACCTGTGCAGTTTCTTCCGTCCCCAGTAAAACCAGCTTTACAGGTACACAAGTATGATCCTACAGAATTAATACACTCTGCATTGACGTCACACTCCGATATCCCAGCAGCACATTCGTCAATATCTAGATTCGGAAGAAAACAGTAAAACGGATCAGTATAAAAGTGGCTTCCAAGAGCCAATGACGAACTAGTAACATGAATAAACCGAGCCACATTTAGAGTACGTTTACTCCAACGCTTTAATGTGTGATAGAGAGTAAAGTGTTCTTGTGGATTTAACGGTGTTCTTGTGGATTTAATTGCACTGCAATTACAACATGTGAATATAGACCGGAGGCTGGGCAGTGAAAGATGCAAAATCTTGAACACTGACCGGTACAGAATGTTCCATTTCCAGTAAATCCTGATCTACAGGTACAGTTGTATGAGCCTTCAGTGTTGCTGCAGTCAGCGTTACTGTCACAGTCACTTATACCAGCGGCACATTCATCAAAATCTGCGGTTTGACAGAATCATTGTCACTCAATTAAAACTCCTCACAAAACGGTATCAATATGTTGTAACTTGTTGGTCAGCCCTTTTGTGTCGTGTTTCTGCAGCACGGAGTTTCCAGACGGAATGTTTTTTTTTATTTAATTGAAACAAACCTGTGCAATTTCCTTCCAGGTCCTGTGTGTATCCCTCGTTACATGTACAACTGTAGGATCCGTCGTTATTCAAGCACGCAGAGTTAGTAGGGCAGGTTGCTGAGCCATCTTCACATTCATCGCGATCTGGTAACAGAAAAAAATAACTGAGGACCTTTTAGATTCTGCATACGTCTAAGCTTTGATTTGAGAGTGAGACAATGAAGTGTGACCACTTTTTTGAACGCCGCCCGAACTGTTTATCACTTTATTGTGTAACTAATTGTTACAACCATCAACAATGCGATTTCTAATTTACAGTTGTGGGGGAAACCATATAGTGAAACCATTATTTGGAAAGCTAACTAACCAGTTCTGTGCTTGGGGATTTAACAGTGCGGTTTAACAATGTTTGGAAGGATAAAAAGAAGCTGTGTAACATACCACAGTTAGTTTTATCGTACAGTTAGGGGCTAAGGGCGCATACCAAAGTTTTCTTACCCGTGCATGTTATGCCATCTCCTGTGTAGCCATCATTGCAACTGCATTGGTAAGATCCTTCAATGTTTGTACAAGTCGCAGACTCACTGCACACATCGCTTTCCTGTTCGCATTCATCAATATCTGAAAAGAGAAACCTCAGCGTTAATAACGGATAAATTTTTGAAACTGTCAGAAACAGTGACCAATATGCACTTTCTCCTTAATTTTCCAATATAACTATTATCAAAAAAAAAAAAACAAATGGAGAGAATTCAAAAAATGATCAAATCAGGGATTTGAAATCTCCAGAGTACCATAAGAGAAATGTATATCGCTTATCGATCAAACTAACTTTGAATACTTACCTAGACAAATCTCATCACCTTCATACCCAGTCTTACACGCACAGAAGAAGGTGTCATTGACTGAAACACAGTCTTCATTCACGCCACATGCCGGTACACAGCGATCAGGGGATACAGCTATGGAAAGATCATACAAACAGGTGACAGGAGATTATTCTCAGATGGTTCGTTTCTTTCTTGAATTACGTTACTGAAACATGGAAATCTGACGGTGTGTTTTGTAGTGTCTGCACTGGTCATTCACTTAGTAAACGATATTAGGAAAAGAAGGTGATGGCGCTGCTTAAACTAAACGGGCGCACGTCTAATGATTTCCTTCAACAATTCTGTATTTACACGACCCAGACCTCTGTTTGGGTCTGAAGAATTTAGAGGAGTAAGTTGTATGAAGAAACTGGTGATACCATGGTGGGAAATTGATGCAGGCAGGAAAAATTTTTTTATCAAACGTCTTGACGAGGTGAACTGTACAATTGTAAGATGATAGATCTAGATAAGCTAACGTTTCTGGTGTTGTACTTTTAACGCCACTAAGGATAGCTAATCAATATTAGGCTAAACAAAGTATTTAGCACTGGCCCTCCCTCGCGCCGTACCTGTGCAGTTTCTTCCGTCCCCAGTAAAACCAGCTTTACAGGTACACAAGTATGATCCTACAGAATTAATACACTCTGCATTGACGTCACACTCCGATATCCCAGCAGCACATTCGTCAATATCTAGATTCGGAAGAAAACAGTAAAACGGATCAGTATAAAAGTGGCTTCCAAGAGCCAATGACGAACTAGTAACATGAATAAACCGAGCCACATTTAGAGTACGTTTACTCCAACGCTTTAATGTGTGATAGAGAGTAAAGTGTTCTTGTGGATTTAACGGTGTTCTTGTGGATTTAATTGCACTGCAATTACAACATGTGAATATAGACCGGAGGCTGGGCAGTGAAAGATGCAAAATCTTGAACACTCACCGGTACAGAATGTTCCATTTCCAGTAAATCCTGATCTACAGGTACAGTTGTATGAGCCTTCAGTGTTGCTGCAGTCAGCGTTACTGTCACAGTCACTTATACCAGCGGCACATTCATCAAAATCTGCGGTTTGACAGAATCATTGTCACTCAATTAAAACTCCTCACAAAACGGTATCAATATGTTGTAACTTGTTGGTCAGCCCTTTTGTGTCGTGTTTCTGCAGCACGGAGTTTCCAGACGGAATGTTTTTTTTTATTTAATTGAAACAAACCTGTGCAATTTCCTTCCAGGTCCTGTGTGTATCCCTCGTTACATGTACAACTGTAGGATCCGTCGTTATTCAAGCACGCAGAGTTAGTAGGGCAGGTTGCTGAGCCATCTTCACATTCATCGCGATCTGGTAACAGAAAAAAAAAACTGAGGACCTTTTAGATTCTGCATACGTCTAAGCTTTGATTTGAGAGTGAGACAATGAAGTGTGACCACTTTTTTGAACGCCGCCCGAACTGTTTATCACTTTATTGTGTTACTACTTGTTACAACCATCAACAATGCGATTTCTAATTTACAGTTGTGGGGGAAACCATATAGTGAAACCATTATTTGGAAAGCTAACTAACCAGTTCTGTGCTTGGGGATTTAACAGTGCGGTTTAACAATGTTTGGAAGGATAAAAAGAAGCTGTGTAACATACCACAGTTAGTTTTATCGTACAGTTAGGGGCTAAGGGCGCATACCAAAGTTTTCTTACCCGTGCATGTTATGCCATCTCCTGTGTAGCCATCATTGCAACTGCATTGGTAAGATCCTTCAATGTTTGTACAAGTCGCAGACTCACTGCACACATCGCTTTCCTGTTCGCATTCATCAATATCTGAAAAGAGAAACCTCAGCGTTAATAACGGATAAATTTTTGTAACTGTCAGAAACAGTGACCAATATGCACTTTCTCCTTACAATTCCAATATAACTATTATCAAAAAAAAAAACAAATGGAGAGAATTCAAAAAATGATCAAATCAGGGATTTGAAATCTCCAGAGTACCATAAGAGAAATGTATATCGCTTATCGATCAAACTAACTTTGAATACTTACCTAGACAAATCTCATCACCTTCATACCCAGTCTTACACGCACAGAAGAAGGTGTCATTGACTGAAACACAGTCTTCATTCACGCCACATGCCGGTACACAGCGATCAGGGGATACAGCTATGGAAAGATCATACAAACAGGTGACAGGAGATTATTCTCAGATGGTTCGTTTCTTTCTTGAATTACGTTACTGAAACATGGAAATCTGACGGTGTGTTTTGTAGTGTCTGCACTGGTCATTCACTTAGTAAACGATATTAGGAAAAGAAGGTGATGGCGCTGCTTAAACTAAAAGGGCGCACGTCTAATGATTTCCTTCAACAATTCTGTATTTACACGACCCAGACCTCTGTTTGGGTCTGAAGAATTTAGAGGAGTAAGTTGTGTGAAGAAACTGGTGATACCATGGTGGGAAATTGATGCAGGCAGGAAAAATGTTTTTATCAAACGTCTTGACGAGGTGAACTGTACAATTGTAAGATGATAGATCTAGATAAGCTAACGTTTCTGGTGTTGTACTTTTAACGCCACTAAGGATAGCTAATCAATATTAGGCTAAACAAAGTATTTAGCACTGGCCCTCCCTCGCGCCGTACCTGTGCAGTTTCTTCCGTCCCCAGTAAAACCAGCTTTACAGGTACACAAGTATGATCCTACAGAATTAATACACTCTGCATTGACGTCACACTCCGATATCCCAGCAGCACATTCGTCAATATCTAGATTCGGAAGAAAACAGTAAAACGGATCAGTATAAAAGTGGCTTCCAAGAGCCAATGACGAACTAGTAACATGAATAAACCGAGCCACATTTAGAGTACGTTTACTCCAACGCTTTAATGTGTGATAGAGAGTAAAGTGTTCTTGTGGATTTAACGGTGTTCTTGTGGATTTAATTGCACTGCAATTACAACATGTGAATATAGACCGGAGGCTGGGCAGTGAAAGATGCAAAATCTTGAACACTCACCGGTACAGAATGTTCCATTTCCAGTAAATCCTGATCTACAGGTACAGTTGTATGAGCCTTCAGTGTTGCTGCAGTCAGCGTTACTGTCACAGTCACTTATACCAGCGGCACATTCATCAAAATCTGCGGTTTGACAGAATCATTGTCACTCAATTAAAACTCCTCACAAAACGGTATCAATATGTTGTAACTTGTTGGTCAGCCCTTTTGTGTCGTGTTTCTGCAGCACGGAGTTTCCAGACGGAATGTTTTTTTTTATTTAATTGAAACAAACCTGTGCAATTTCCTTCCAGGTCCTGTGTGTATCCCTCGTTACATGTACAACTGTAGGATCCGTCGTTATTCAAGCACGCAGAGTTAGTAGGGCAGGTTGCTGAGCCATCTTCACATTCATCGCGATCTGGTAACAGAAAAAAAAAACTGAGGACCTTTTAGATTCTGCATACGTCTAAGCTTTGATTTGAGAGTGAGACAATGAAGTGTGACCACTTTTTTGAACGCCGCCCGAACTGTTTATCACTTTATTGTGTTACTACTTGTTACAACCATCAACAATGCGATTTCTAATTTACAGTTGTGGGGGAAACCATATAGTGAAACCATTATTTGGAAAGCTAACTAACCAGTTCTGTGCTTGGGGATTTAAAAGTGCGGTTTAACAATGTTTGGAAGGATAAAAAGAAGCTGTGTAACATACCACAGTTAGTTTTATCGTACAGTTAGGGGCTAAGGGCGCATACCAAAGTTTTCTTACCCGTGCATGTTATGCCATCTCCTGTGTAGCCATCATTGCAACTGCATTGGTAAGATCCTTCAATGTTTGTACAAGTCGCAGACTCACTGCACACATCGCTTTCCTGTTCGCATTCATCAATATCTGAAAAGAGAAACCTCAGCGTTAATAACGGATAAATTTTTGTAACTGTCAGAAACAGTGACCAATATGCACTTTCTCCTTACAATTCCAATATAACTATTATCAAAAAAAAAAACAAATGGAGAGAATTCAAAAAATGATCAAATCAGGGATTTGAAATCTCCAGAGTACCATAAGAGAAATGTATATCGCTTATCGATCAAACTAACTTTGAATACTTACCTAGACAAATCTCATCACCTTCATACCCAGTCTTACACGCACAGAAGAAGGTGTCATTGACTGAAACACAGTCTTCATTCACGCCACATGCCGGTACACAGCGATCAGGGGATACAGCTATGGAAAGATCATACAAACAGGTGACAGGAGATTATTCTCAGATGGTTCGTTTCTTTCTTGAATTACGTTACTGAAACATGGAAATCTGACGGTGTGTTTTGTAGTGTCTGCACTGGTCATTCACTTAGTAAACGATATTAGGAAAAGAAGGTGATGGCGCTGCTTAAACTAAAAGGGCGCACGTCTAATGATTTCCTTCAACAATTCTGTATTTACACGACCCAGACCTCTGTTTGGGTCTGAAGAATTTAGAGGAGTAAGTTGTATGAAGAAACTGGTGATACCATGGTGGGAAATTGATGCAGGCAGGAAAAATTTTTTTATCAAACGTCTTGACGAGGTGAACTGTACAATTGTAAGATGATAGATCTAGATAAGCTAACGTTTCTGGTGTTGTACTTTTAACGCCACTAAGGATAGCTAATCAATATTAGGCTAAACAAAGTATTTAGCACTGGCCCTCCCTCGCGCCGTACCTGTGCAGTTTCTTCCGTCCCCAGTAAAACCAGCTTTACAGGTACACAAGTATGATCCTACAGAATTAATACACTCTGCATTGACGTCACACTCCGATATCCCAGCAGCACATTCGTCAATATCTAGATTCGGAAGAAAACAGTAAAACGGATCAGTATAAAAGTGGCTTCCAAGAGCCAATGACGAACTAGTAACATGAATAAACCGAGCCACATTTAGAGTACGTTTACTCCAACGCTTTAATGTGTGATAGAGAGTAAAGTGTTCTTGTGGATTTAACGGTGTTCTTGTGGATTTAATTGCACTGCAATTACAACATGTGAATATAGACCGGAGGCTGGGCAGTGAAAGATGCAAAATCTTGAACACTGACCGGTACAGAATGTTCCATTTCCAGTAAATCCTGATCTACAGGTACAGTTGTATGAGCCTTCAGTGTTGCTGCAGTCAGCGTTACTGTCACAGTCACTTATACCAGCGGCACATTCATCAAAATCTGCGGTTTGACAGAATCATTGTCACTCAATTAAAACTCCTCACAAAACGGTATCAATATGTTGTAACTTGTTGGTCAGCCCTTTTGTGTCGTGTTTCTGCAGCACGGAGTTTCCAGACGGAATGTTTTTTTTTATTTAATTGAAACAAACCTGTGCAATTTCCTTCCAGGTCCTGTGTGTATCCCTCGTTACATGTACAACTGTAGGATCCGTCGTTATTCAAGCACGCAGAGTTAGTAGGGCAGGTTGCTGAGCCATCTTCACATTCATCGCGATCTGGTAACAGAAAAAAATAACTGAGGACCTTTTAGATTCTGCATACGTCTAAGCTTTGATTTGAGAGTGAGACAATGAAGTGTGACCACTTTTTTGAACGCCGCCCGAACTGTTTATCACTTTATTGTGTAACTAATTGTTACAACCATCAACAATGCGATTTCTAATTTACAGTTGTGGGGGAAACCATATAGTGAAACCATTATTTGGAAAGCTAACTAACCAGTTCTGTGCTTGGGGATTTAACAGTGCGGTTTAACAATGTTTGGAAGGATAAAAAGAAGCTGTGTAACATACCACAGTTAGTTTTATCGTACAGTTAGGGGCTAAGGGCGCATACCAAAGTTTTCTTACCCGTGCATGTTATGCCATCTCCTGTGTAGCCATCATTGCAACTGCATTGGTAAGATCCTTCAATGTTTGTACAAGTCGCAGACTCACTGCACACATCGCTTTCCTGTTCGCATTCATCAATATCTGAAAAGAGAAACCTCAGCGTTAATAACGGATAAATTTTTGAAACTGTCAGAAACAGTGACCAATATGCACTTTCTCCTTAATTTTCCAATATAACTATTATCAAAAAAAAAAAAACAAATGGAGAGAATTCAAAAAATGATCAAATCAGGGATTTGAAATCTCCAGAGTACCATAAGAGAAATGTATATCGCTTATCGATCAAACTAACTTTGAATACTTACCTAGACAAATCTCATCACCTTCATACCCAGTCTTACACGCACAGAAGAAGGTGTCATTGACTGAAACACAGTCTTCATTCACGCCACATGCCGGTACACAGCGATCAGGGGATACAGCTATGGAAAGATCATACAAACAGGTGACAGGAGATTATTCTCAGATGGTTCGTTTCTTTCTTGAATTACGTTACTGAAACATGGAAATCTGACGGTGTGTTTTGTAGTGTCTGCACTGGTCATTCACTTAGTAAACGATATTAGGAAAAGAAGGTGATGGCGCTGCTTAAACTAAAAGGGCGCACGTCTAATGATTTCCTTCACCAATTCTGTATTTACACGACCCAGACCTCTGTTTGGGTCTGAAGAATTTAGAGGAGTAAGTTGTATGAAGAAACTGGTGATACCATGGTGGGAAATTGATGCAGGCAGGAAAAATTTTTTTATCAAACGTCTTGACGAGGTGAACTGTACAATTGTAAGATGATAGATCTAGATAAGCTAACGTTTCTGGTGTTGTACTTTTAACGCCACTAAGGATAGCTAATCAATATTAGGCTAAACAAAGTATTTAGCACTGGCCCTCCCTCGCGCCGTACCTGTGCAGTTTCTTCCGTCCCCAGTAAAACCAGCTTTACAGGTACACAAGTATGATCCTACAGAATTAATACACTCTGCATTGACGTCACACTCCGATATCCCAGCAGCACATTCGTCAATATCTAGATTCGGAAGAAAACAGTAAAACGGATCAGTATAAAAGTGGCTTCCAAGAGCCAATGACGAACTAGTAACATGAATAAACCGAGCCACATTTAGAGTACGTTTACTCCAACGCTTTAATGTGTGATAGAGAGTAAAGTGTTCTTGTGGATTTAACGGTGTTCTTGTGGATTTAATTGCACTGCAATTACAACATGTGAATATAGACCGGAGGCTGGGCAGTGAAAGATGCAAAATCTTGAACACTGACCGGTACAGAATGTTCCATTTCCAGTAAATCCTGATCTACAGGTACAGTTGTATGAGCCTTCAGTGTTGCTGCAGTCAGCGTTACTGTCACAGTCACTTATACCAGCGGCACATTCATCAAAATCTGCGGTTTGACAGAATCATTGTCACTCAATTAAAACTCCTCACAAAACGGTATCAATATGTTGTAACTTGTTGGTCAGCCCTTTTGTGTCGTGTTTCTGCAGCACGGAGTTTCCAGACGGAATGTTTTTTTTTATTTAATTAAAACAAACCTGTGCAATTTCCTTCCAGGTCCTGTGTGTATCCCTCGTTACATGTACAACTGTAGGATCCGTCGTTATTCAAGCACGCAGAGTTAGTAGGGCAGGTTGCTGAGCCATCTTCACATTCATCGCGATCTGGTAACAGAAAAAAAAAACTGAGGACCTTTTAGATTCTGCATACGTCTAAGCTTTGATTTGAGAGTGAGACAATGAAGTGTGACCACTTTTTTGAACGCCGCCCGAACTGTTTATCACTTTATTGTGTTACTACTTGTTACAACCATCAACAATGCGATTTCTAATTTACAGTTGTCGGGGAAACCATATAGTGAAACCATTATTTGGAAAGCTAACTAACCAGTTCTGTGCTTGGGGATTTAAAAGTGCGGTTTAACAATGTTTGGAAGGATAAAAAGAAGCTGTGTAACATACCACAGTTAGTTTTATCGTACAGTTAGGGGCTAAGGGCGCATACCAAAGTTTTCTTACCCGTGCATGTTATGCCATCTCCTGTGTAGCCATCATTGCAACTGCATTGGTAAGATCCTTCAATGTTTGTACAAGTCGCAGACTCACTGCACACATCGCTTTCCTGTTCGCATTCATCAATATCTGAAAAGAGAAACCTCAGCGTTAATAACGGATAAATTTTTGTAACTGTCAGAAACAGTGACCAATATGCACTTTCTCCTTACAATTCCAATATAACTATTATTCAAAAAATGATCAAATCAGGGATTTGAAATCTCCAAAGTACCATAAGAGAAATGTATATCGCTTATCGATCAAACTAACTTTGAATACTTACCTTGACAAATCTCATCACCTTCATACCCAGTCTTACACGCACAGAAGAAGGTGTCATTGACTGAAACACAGTCTTCATTCACGCCACATGCCGGTACACAGCGATCAGGGGATACAGCTATGGAAAGATCATACAAACAGGTGACAGGAGATTATTCTCAGATGGTTCGTTTCTTTCTTGAATTACGTTACTGAAACATGGAAATCTGACGGTGTGTTTTGTAGTGTCTGCACTGGTCATTCACTTAGTAAACGATATTAGGAAAAGAAGGTGATGGCGCTGCTTAAACTAAAAGGGCGCACGTCTAATGATTTCCTTCACCAATTCTGTATTTACACGACCCAGACCTCTGTTTGGGTCTGAAGAATTTAGAGGAGTAAGTTGTATGAAGAAACTGGTGATACCATGGTGGGAAATTGATGCAGGCAGGAAAAATTTTTTTATCAAACGTCTTGACGAGGTGAACTGTACAATTGTAAGATGATAGATCTAGATAAGCTAACGTTTCTGGTGTTGTACTTTTAACGCCACTAAGGATAGCTAATCAATATTAGGCTAAACAAAGTATTTAGCACTGGCCCTCCCTCGCGCCGTACCTGTGCAGTTTCTTCCGTCCCCAGTAAAACCAGCTTTACAGGTACACAAGTATGATCCTACAGAATTAATACACTCTGCATTGACGTCACACTCCGATATCCCAGCAGCACATTCGTCAATATCTAGATTCGGAAGAAAACAGTAAAACGGATCAGTATAAAAGTGGCTTCCAAGAGCCAATGACGAACTAGTAACATGAATAAACCGAGCCACATTTAGAGTACGTTTACTCCAACGCTTTAATGTGTAATAGACAGTAAAGTGTTCTTGTGGATTTAACGGTGTTCTTGTGGATTTAATTGCACTGCAATTACAACATGTGAATATAGACCGGAGGCTGGGCAGTGAAAGATGCAAAATCTTGAACACTGACCGGTACAGAATGTTCCATTTCCAGCAAATCCTGATCTGCAAGTACAGTTATATGAGCCTTCAGTGTTGCTGCAGTCAGCGTTACTGTCACAGTCACTAACACCAGCGGCACATTCATCAAAATCTGCGGTTTGACAGAATCATTGTCACTCAATTAAAACTCCTCACAAAACGGTATCAATATGTTGTAACTTGTTGGTCAGCCCTTTTGTGTCGTGTTTCTGCAGCACGGAGTTTCCAGACGGAATGTTTTTTTTTATTTAATTGAAACAAACCTGTGCAATTTCCTTCCAGGTCCTGTGTGTATCCCTCGTTACATGTACAACTGTAGGATCCGTCGTTATTCAAGCACGCAGAGTTAGTAGGGCAGGTTGCTGAGCCATCTTCACATTCATCGCGATCTGGTAACAGAAAAAAAATAACTGAGGACCTTTTAGATTCTGCATACGTCTAAGCTTTGATTTGAGAGTGAGACAATGAAGTGTGACCACTTTTTTGAACGCCGCCCGAACTGTTTATCACTTTATTGTGTTACTAATTCTTACAACCATCAACAATGCGATTTCTAATTTACAGTTGTGGGGGAAACCATATAGTGAAACCATTATTTGGAAAGCTAACTAACCAGTTCTGTGCTTGGGGATTTAACAGTGCGGTTTAACAATGTTTGGAAGGATAAAAAGAAGCTGTGTAACATACCACAGTTAGTTTTATCGTACAGTTAGGGGCTAAGGGCGCATACCAAAGTTTTCTTACCCGTGCATGTTATGCCATCTCCTGTGTAGCCATCATTGCAACTGCATTGGTAAGATCCTTCAATGTTTGTACAAGTCGCAGACTCACTGCACACATCGCTTTCCTGTTCGCATTCATCAATATCTGAAAAGAGAAACCTCAGCGTTAATAACGGATAAATTTTTGTAACTGTCAGAAACAGTGACCAATATGCACTTTCTCCTTACAATTCCAATATAACTATTATTCAAAAAATGATCAAATCAGGGATTTGAAATCTCCAAAGTACCATAAGAGAAATGTATATCGCTTATCGATCAAACTAACTTTGAATACTTACCTTGACAAATCTCATCACCTTCATACCCAGTCTTACACGCACAGAAGAAGGTGTCATTGACTGAAACACAGTCTTCATTCACGCCACATGCCGGTACACAGCGATCAGGGGATACAGCTATGGAAAGATCATACAAACAGGTGACAGGAGATTATTCTCAGATGGTTCGTTTCTTTCTTGAATTACGTTACTGAAACATGGAAATCTGACGGTGTGTTTTGTAGTGTCTGCACTGGTCATTCACTTAGTAAACGATATTAGGAAAAGAAGGTGATGCCGCTGCTTAAACTAAAAGGGCGCACGTCTAATGATTTCCTTCACCAATTCTGTATTTACACGACCCAGACCTCTGTTTGGGTCTGAAGAATTTAGAGGAGTAAGTTGTATGAAGAAACTGGTGATACCATGGTGGGAAATTGATGCAGGCAGGAAAAATTTTTTTATCAAACGTCTTGACGAGGTGAACTGTACAATTGTAAGATGATAGATCTAGATAAGCTAACGTTTCTGGTGTTGTACTTTTAACGCCACTAAGGATAGCTAATCAATATTAGGCTAAACAAAGTATTTAGCACTGGCCCTCCCTCGCGCCGTACCTGTGCAGTTTCTTCCGTCCCCAGTAAAACCAGCTTTACAGGTACACAAGTATGATCCTACAGAATTAATACACTCTGCATTGACGTCACACTCCGATATCCCAGCAGCACATTCGTCAATATCTAGATTCGGAAGAAAACAGTAAAACGGATCAGTATAAAAGTGGCTTCCAAGAGCCAATGACGAACTAGTAACATGAATAAACCGAGCCACATTTAGAGTACGTTTACTCCAAAGCTTTAATGTGTAATAGACAGTAAAGTGTTCTTGTGGATTTAACGGTGTTCTTGTGGATTTAATTGCACTGCAATTACAACATGTGAATATAGACCGGAGGCTGGGCAGTGAAAGATGCAAAATCTTGAACACTGACCGGTACAGAATGTTCCATTTCCAGCAAATCCTGATCTGCAAGTACAGTTATATGAGCCTTCAGTGTTGCTGCAGTCAGCGTTACTGTCACAGTCACTAACACCAGCGGCACATTCATCAAAATCTGCGGTTTGACAGAATCATTGTCACTCAATTAAAACTCCTCACAAAACGGTATCAATATGTTGTAACTTGTTGGTCAGCCCTTTTGTGTCGTGTTTCTGCAGCACGGAGTTTCCAGACGGAATGCTTTTTTTTATTTAATTGAAACAAACCTGTGCAATTTCCTTCCAGGTCCTGTGTGTATCCCTCGTTACATGTACAACTGTAGGATCCGTCGTTATTCAAGCACGCAGAGTTAGTAGGGCAGGTTGCTGAGCCATCTTCACATTCATCGCGATCTGGTAACAGAAAAAAAAATAACTGAGGACCTTTTAGATTCTGCATACGTCTAAGCTTTGATTTGAGAGTGAGACAAATTTGAACGCCGCCCGAACTGTTTATCACTTTATTGTGTTACTACTTGTTACAACCATCAACAATGCGATTTCTAATTTACAGTTGTCGGGGAAACCATATAGTGAAACCATTATTTGGAAAGCTAACTAACCAGTTCTGTGCTTGGGGATTTAACAGTGCGGTTTAACAATGTTTGGAAGGATAAAAAGAAGCTGTGTAACATACCACAGTTAGTTTTATCGTACAGTTAGGGGCTAAGGGCGCATACCAAAGTTTTCTTACCCGTGCATGTTATGCCATCTCCTGTGTAGCCATCATTGCAACTGCATTGGTAAGATCCTTCAATGTTTGTACAAGTCGCAGACTCACTGCACACATCGCTTTCCTGTTCGCATTCATCAATATCTGAAAAGAGAAACCTCAGCGTTAATAACGGATAAATTTTTGTAACTGTCAGAAACAGTGACCAATATGCACTTTCTCCTTACAATTCCAATATAACTATTATCAATAAAAAAACAAATGGAGAGAATTTAGAAAATGATCAAATCAGGGATTTGAAATCTCCAAAGTACCATAAGAGAAATGTATATCGCTTATCGATCAAACTAACTTTGAATACTTACCTTGACAAATCTCATCACCTTCATACCCAGTCTTACACGCACAGAAGAAGGTGTCATTGACTGAAACACAGTCTTCACTCACGCCACATGCCGGTACACAGCGATCAGGGGATACAGCTATGGAAAGATCATACAAACAGGTGACAAGAAGTAGTTGCATTTGGCCGATTCTGGGCCAAAAGGGCGTGGTCAATTTGTCGGGGATCTGGGCCGAGCTCGGTCAGAATTTTTGGGGTGTGGTCAAAATATTTATTCATATTTAATTAGTTGGGTCTCAACTTGTTCGATTTTGTGTCGATGATTTTTTTTTCGATTTCGATTTTTTGTTTGGGAGTGTCAAGGTGACAAAATGTATCTTTGTGGGGGGTGGGCTGGGGGGTGTGAAATTGAAATTTGGGTTTGGGGTTGGGTAGCGATTGGTACGGATTTGAAGCAAATGGACAACTATATGGATATGAGTTTTAACAGAGATTTGAATTGGTTTAAGTTTAGTCTTCGGAATGAAAATGGTTTGGATAATTTTGAATTCATTAAGAGAATGAGGGATGAATTTATTGATTGTTTAAGACGTTTTTCACCTAATGATGTGTTTGAACTTTTTGATGATAGTGTTTCATTTGAATATGGTGTTATTGATGGTGCTAATATAGAAAATAGAAGAATGAGTATGAAAGATATTTTTAATATTCAGGCTCTTTTTGAGAATTTTTATGAGGGTTGTAAGCATGGTCTTGATTATGCTATGAGTTATTACGAATGTGAAATGGAATATAATGCTGATTATAAGGATTTTATTAAACCATTTGATTATGAAGATTATAGAATTAAACAAGTAACAGTGTTTATATGTGTTAATAAGAAGTTCATGGAAAGAGATGGTTATAATGAGTTGATAAATGATATAGTTTATAGATACAGGTGGTTTGGTTTAGACATTGATGATGATGAATGGTAAGCATTGAGTAATTATGAATAGTATTTTTGTAACATGGATCGTGTTACAAAAGTATAAAAATTAAATGTGTTAAATAGCATAGCGATTGATTTAAGGATTATAAATTATTAATCCAATGATGCTATGGAGAACTTAACAGTGAAAGATTTGAGGTCAATAGCTAAAAAAGCTGGTGTAAAGGCTGGTGGATTCAGAAAGGCTGAATTGCTCGAAGCGTTATCAGATGTCCAATCTTAGAGAACACCTTGGCTTAAACCTCTGCCTAATAATCGCCAAGTATTACATCTACTTCGCTTCAAGAGAGAAGGAACCCTACTACTTCGAAGCTTTCCTTGTCTATTTAAAGAGCAAATTAGCCATTGAGAAAAGTAATGCAATATCGCAAATCAATTCTTAAACTTAATGCAAGGTATTTTCACTTTTTTCATGTAAGCAATAGATTCCACACAACTATTCTAAGGCAAGCCCTAACGGTAATAATACGCACGCACGTAGTTTCTGTGTAAGTAGCTTTCTATTTATTTATTTATTTACTTATTTTCTCTTTTCTGTAAGTAGTTTTTTTTTTGTTTTCGTTTAAACGTGTAAGTAACCTTATGTCTATTCAATCTTTGTAATTGTTGTAAACCATAAATCAATAAAGAAGAGAGAAAAAAAAAAAAAATAGCATAGCGATTGATTTAAGGATTATAAATTATTAATCCAATGATGCTATGGAGAACTTAACAGTGAAAGATTTGAGGTCAATAGCTAAAAAAGCTGGTGTAAAGGCTGGTGGATTCAGAAAGGCTGAATTGCTCGAAGCGTTATCAGATGTCCAACCCGAGAACTTGACAGTGAAGGTATTAAGAACCATAGCCAAGAAGACTGGTACACAAGGCTATGCCAAGATGCGTAAAGCGGAACTCATTAATGTTGTTGGATCCCCACGAGTATCTGAAGCTAATGTCCCGATTACTGGTCCAAGTAGGCCCATAAGAACAAAGCCCGCCCGCGCCTCATATAGAAGGGCTATTGATTTAGCCAAGAATGAAATTAATAAGACCATAGATTGGATAGGATCTAATGTTAGAGAACCAAGTAAGAGGGCTATCACTAAGAGATTAAGAAAGGTAGCTAATGTTATCAAAAAGAAACCTGATTATTTCATCCCTGAAAGACATGAAACGGCTCTGAAAGGCTTTTTGAAGACCTATATAGTAAAGGGTAGAAGGGGCTATGATCCAACTTCATTCCTTAACGAGGCTAGATCACAATTCTATGTTTTGATACGTAAGCAGAAGAAGCCATTCAAGTTGAAGTGTATTCTTTCATGCAGCTTCATTAGGAGGAACAACCAGGATAATCGTGTTATTGAGCGGAGCCAAGGTTATTTTCATTCGCTGATAGAGACAGTAACAGCTTCAACAAACTCATTTGATATGTTTGATAATATCAAAGCTAGACTGATTGAATTGGTGGAGAAATACCAGCACGAGCGCTCTGGATGGGTATTTGAACATGTGATAGATTTTCGTATTCATATAAACCCATTTCAACCGTTTTCTGGAACTTCATATATTAAATTACCACCTAAATTGGCCGCTAAGAAGGCAATCATAAATGTTAAGAATGAAGAAGACCAAGAGTGTTTCAAATGGGCAGTGACATCTTTTGTGTTTCCAAGGGAGAATCATCCTGAGAGACTTAATAAGGAGATGAGGGAGAACTCAGAGAAGCTAGACTGGTCAGGAATAGAGTTTCCAGTGGCAGCACTTAGTACAACCCAAATAGATAAATTCGAAAGGCAGAATCCATATGGGATCAATATCTTTGGTTATGAGAATGGTGGGCCGACTCTAATCAGGCGTAGTAATAAGTCAGGGGTGCCAAAGATAAACCTACTCTTAATATCAAACGATGAGACAAATCATTACTGCTGGATTAAGAACATGTCAAGACTTATCGAGTATAATAAGAACGAGCATGCCCGTTTCTATTGTGATAACTGCCTAAACTCATTCACTTCTGAAAAGTCGTTGGACGCACATATGGAGTATTGCCTAAACAACGAAGCAGTCAAAGTAGAGATGCCTATGAATGAGGATGGCAGTCCAAAGTACATTACTTTCAAGAACCACAGAAGAAAGATGCAAGTGCCATTTGTGATCTATGCGGATTTTGAGTGTTTCACGGAGAAGATGGACACTTGTTCCCCGGATGATAGGGATAGCTTCACGAATCAGTATCAGAAGCATAAGCCATCAGGATTCTGTTATCTTATCAAGTGTTTTGATGATGAGATCTTTGAGCCCAAGTTAATGATGCATACAGCCAACTCATCTGATGATGACATACCACAAATGTTTCAGGAAAGCTTGGAGGAGGACATCAAGAAGATCTATAGTCAATTTAAGTCTGAAAAGAAGCTTATAATGAAGAATAGTGATCATAGGCAGCATAGAAAGGCTACTCATTGCCATATTTGTGAGGGTGAATTGAGAAATGATAAGGTGATTGATCACTGTCATCTTACAGGTAGGTATAGAGGGCCAGCCCACAGAAAATGTAACCTGGAATTCAGCACCCCTAAGTTCTTTCCAGTCATATTCCACAATTTGTCTGGATATGACAGTCACTTGTTTATCAAGAAGATAGGAGTATCAGAGGGTAAGATAGATTGTATCCCACTCAATGATGAAAAGTATGAAAAGTCACAAAAGAGGTTGTGGTTGAAAAGTTTAAGAAGGAGGCAGAAGGGGATGAGGAGGAGGGGAAGGAGGTTCAGATTAAACGCTCCATTAGATTCATAGACAGTTTTAGGTTCATGGCAAGTGGTTTGGCCAGTTTGGTTGATAACTTGCCGAGAGAGTCTTTGGAAAATCTCTCGAGGTACTATGAAGGGGTAAACTTTGACTTATTGGCTAGGAAGGGAGTATTTCCATATGATTGGTTTGATGGGTTTGATAAGTTACAAGTGCCTATTCTACCACCTAAGGAGGAATTCTATTCGAAACTCTATGATGTTGATATATCAGATGAGGATTATCAACATGCTGGAAACGTGTGGGATACCTTTGGTATGAGAAACTTTAGGGATTACCATGATTTGTATCTCAAAACAGATGTAATACTATTGGCTGATGTCTTTGAGAACTTCAGAGGGGTCTGTATGAGAAATTATGGTTTGGATCCTGCATGGCATTTTACTGCACCTGGACTGGCTTGGGATGCTACATTGAAGATAACCAAGGTGGAATTGGAGCTGTTGAGAGATCCAGATATGCTAATTATGATCGAGAATGGCATCAGAGGTGGTATCTCAACGATTTCCACCAGGCATGGGAAAGCCAACAATCCATATATGAAGGAGTATGATCCAGAATTACCTACAAAGTACATCACATATTTAGACGCTAATGGGCTTTATGGCTATGCAATGACCAAGGCTTTACCAACTCATGGTTTTGAGTGGATGGATGATCAGGAATTGACAGATTGGAGAGACCATCCATGCATATTGGAGGTGGATTTGGAATACCTACTAGAGCTACATGATCTACATAATGACTATCCATTAGCCCCAGAGAGATTGGATGTGGAAGGTGTTGTTAAGTTAATTCCTAATTTGAGGGACAAGAAGAAGTATATCTTACATCATGAAGCACTGAAACAGTATTTGTCTTTAGGATTGAAGTTAATAAAGGTACATAGAGGGATCAAATTCGAAGAATCGGAGTGGTTAAGGTCCTACATTGACTTGAACAATAGCCTTAGAGCTAAGGCTGAGAATGACTTTGAAAAAGATTTCTTCAAATTGATGAACAACTCGGTGTTTGGTAAGACTATGGAGAACATTAGGAAGAGGGTGGATATTCAGTTGGTCACTAATGAGAAGAAAGCACGTAAGTTGATTGTGAAGCCAAACTTCCATCATAGGAATATATTCTGTGAGGAATTGACTGCTTTCCATATGAAGAGAACTAAACTTCTTTTCGATAAGCCCATTTACTTAGGACTGTCTATTCTGGACATAAGTAAGATAACCATGTATGACTTTCATTACAATTACATAAAGCCAAAGTATGGAGATGATGCCAAGTTGTTATTCACAGATACAGATTCTTTAGCCTATGTGATCCAGACTGAGGACTTTTACAATGATATAGGTCCAGATGTCAGAGAGAGGTTCGACACCAGTAACTATCCCAAGGACCATCCATCCGGAATTGAGACCGGAGTGAATAAGAAGGTTGGAGGGATGTTCAAAGATGAAGCTGGTGGTGAACAGATAATAGAATTTGTGGGTCTGAGGGCTAAACTGTATGCTTTCAAGACGGATAAACAGAAAGAAGTCAAGAAGTGTAAGGGTGTTAACAAGGCATTGGTCAGTAAGAGTATAAGTTTCCAGGATTACAAGACTTGTCTTTTCAGTGGTCAATTCCAGAGAAGGAAGATGAATACCATAAGGAGTCATAAGCATGACATCTATACTGAAACTATCAATAAGATTGCATTATCACGCGAGGATGATAAACGTGTGATAATGGAAGATGGGATAAATACTTATGCTCATGGTCACTTCAGAACGCTAGAAGGTGGTGATTCAGTGTCTTGGGGTACAAACTGAAGTTCTTCACGAACGAATCCTCGTTTTGGACCCCCACTCAAATAATACAAGACTGGTTGACCCGGTTCAATTGTGGCTCGGGCCAAATCATAGACCTCAAGACTCCATATGGGATCAGTAGCCCGTCGTTTGTCCCCACCTTCATCTTCACCAGGGGCATATAGATATCTGACTTGAACATCTGGAGGTAATCTCTTCTCATCCAATCCCACAGGTCGCTTATAGTCTGGAGTTTTGGTATCAATTGAGTCCATTTTCAAAGCTTCCTCAGGCTCTTTACCAGTAATACGGGTGGTCTCACTATTGAGGGTCTTCATGATGTCGGGCAATCTATTCACCCAAACTGTGGATCGGTTATCACTAACCATCTTTTGAGCGTATTGATGGCTGAATAACTTCTCGCCAAGAGTCCTATTGGCTCTTTCCACAAAAGCTTGAGCTCTATGATTCCCAGCTTCACTCCGCTGGATTGTGACTTGATGCTTATTCATAAGTGTTGTTACATCACCCTTGAATTCTGTTCCTGGATCCACCATTAATGTATGTGGCCACTTCAACTTACGGGAATAAATCTTTTGAAAAGCATTAGCAACTTCACCACTCTCCTTTGAGGTCAATGGCTCGGCATCCTTATATCTCGAAGCAATATCAATCACAACTAACGCATAGCGGTATGTTTTTCTTCTCATTGTATTATGAGGAAGAAACAACAAGTCCGCTTGATGAATCTGATTAGGCTTATTCACACTCCAATGTGGTCTGGCTATATACTTGGGGGCTGGGAGATATATTTGCCACAAGGCTTGCTTCTCCAACCACTCTTTAGCGACCTTTTCACTAACTTTGGCTGCTTTGGCTAATTTGGGTATGGCTGAGTATCCTTTCCAGTATCCATCAGTGGAATAATATAACCGATTTAAAACATCGGAATCACTCATTTATAAACAAGAATATAAGCATTTAAAATGACTTCTATATCAAACATTCTTGATCCAAATCGTGTTCCAAGGACTGTGTTAGGGTTGACGGCGGATACTTCATTGAATAGGGTCACGTTGAATCCATCATCAGCCGAACCTGGTGAAACATTATACATTGAAATACCAAGATTGAGTGAAAATCTGGTGATTGTGCCTGGTAGCGTCTACATAACCTTTGATATGGTTGTAACCGGGCATAAAGATAACACTCTTGTTAATAATTTGGGAAGAAATCTAATTTCACAATATAAGGTTCTATTTGGTGGTGAAATTATAGAGGATCTTAGTAGATTTGATTTATTCAAAACTTATCATGATTTGTTTTTGTCGGAGACAGATCGCGAGAATAGATTGAGGCAGGGCATATCTGATGTTAATATAAGGAGAATTAGAACCAATGCAGGCAATAAAGATACATCAAAAGTAAAGCATAATACTTTGGCTACGATTCATAACACTAGATATGCTATTCCATTAGATCATACAATCCTCAAAGATCATGGAATATTTTATCCAAGAGGATTACTACACCCACTTAGATTTGAATTAACTTTGGCTAGAGTTTCTGATGTTGTAGTTTATTCAAACAATGAAACACCCGCTAATTATAAGTTAATAAATATGGAAATGGAATATCAATGCATATCAAATGATCATTTAGCAAAAGAGGCTATAGCGTCTTACAAAGTTGGGAGAACATTCACGTATGAAAAAGCACTTCTTCACAAAACCTTTACAATCTCCGAGGCTAATGATGCTGTGATAAATCAACATATTAACGTTCCAAGGAGATCCATGACTGGTATACTATGTCTCTTCACTGCCCCTCATGCAGAAGGCCTTAGGGATTCTGAGATTTTTGCAAACCCAAAGATCACATCAGTCAAGATTGACATAGATGGAGTGCCTAACAAAGTTTATTTGAAAGGTATGATGGCGACTGATTTGTGGCACTCCATAATTAAGCGAGTTGGTCTTAGTGATTCAGTTAAGGAATCTGACTTCTATACAGATAAGTTCGCTTTGTGGATTGATTTGAGGACTTATCCAGATAATGATATCCATGGAAATGGTTTGTTTATTTCTGCTACTCGTGATGGTGTGACTTTAGAAATTAAGAGAGAAAAGAGAGGAACTAGAGTTATTACCTGCTATATGTTTGTTGTTAGTGACGCCATCATGGACATTATTAATAAGAATCTTGCAACTGAGGGGATTAAATATTGAGCATAAGAGTAATGAATGTGTTTTCTTCTCACGTTGTCATGAGAAGAAACATTAATCTAAAGGAGTTAATGTATTGAGTAATGATGAATGAACTCAAAGATATGATTCCATTCAATTGTATCATCACTGGTCCCACAAACTGTGGAAAGACCCAATACATAGTGGAACAGCTTCGAGGCCACTATAGACAAGTGTTCGATTATATTGTGTTGATTTGTCCAACATATGCCCATAACAAGACTTATAGAGGCTTTGCAAAGAGGGATAAACGATTCTTTGTACTCTCCCCAGATGCGAGTGATCATGACGAAATCAACAATTTGTTGATGGACTGCTCATCGTTCTTCTCAGATATGAATGCGCTCATAATATTGGATGATTGCGCCGTTTCAAAGGATCTGAAGAATAGATCCAACAAATTCATCGATTTAGCGTTCTCTGGGAGACATATAGGGATATCAGTGTGGGTTCTCACTCAGCAGCTCACATCTATAGCCAAACCGTTCCGTGAAAATGTAGCTTGTGTGGTTTCATTTCATAATCCATCACAGACGGCCATGAAGATGCTTTTCGAGGAATATGGTGGAGACCTGGATGCCGAAACTTGTAAAAAATATAAGAAGCATCTTATGAATGAAAAGTATGCAAGGCTATGCTTCTCCCTTAGACATCCATTCCAAAATTATTTAGAGATACCGGCTATTACGACATAATCATGACAACTCCCGAAGATATCATGAATGGTGAAACTGTTGTAAATGATCATCAATCAACACCAACCACCATTAGCGATGATGATTTGAAATCCAAAAGAGAAGAACTCTCAATACTAGCTTGTCTAGGCTCTACCAAGGAGTATATTGGTATGCAAATGACCCTAGGCGATATACATAAATTAACAGAAAAGGATGTCGAGAAGTACTACAAGAGGTACAAGATGGTGTCTGGTAAGAATATGGTTGACGGACTAATAGATCCTCCTTTACATCTATTGGCTAAACTAGTCAATTGGTACCTTAGTAGTTATGGTGGAATAGATGAACCAGACGCTCTAGTAAATGATTGGAAGAACAATCAATTGGTTAAACAATGGCTATCAGAAGTGTCTGGTTCAATAGTAGTAAAGGGTGGAGTGGTTGCTACATTACTAATAATAGCTATTACAACCATTAAGCATTTCAAACTAAGAGAGCCTACTCCTGCTATTACATTTTATGATCTAACTAATACAGATCAAGTTGGAGTTGACACTGTTCGGTAAAACAAAAATTTAAAAATTAAGTTGGCCGTGCCAGGAAAAGGCATACGCAACAGAAAGCAAACAACATGTCACAATCCTCAATGCCAAATCGATTTGTACCAATTGATGAGATTGATTTTGATTGGAACTCCATTGTTATGGAAGATCCTATCAAAAAAGGTTCTGGTTTCATATCAAAAGTCTTTGTGATTGAAGGTGGAGTTAAGAAGACTCTTTCATTCCAATTGGCAGATCAGAACGTACTAGGAATTAGCCGTGATATTAATAATAAAAAAGAAGAAAAACTCAAAGGTTTACAAGTGAACTATCCAATGACATCATTCTATACTCAAGATGAACCAACTGAAGCCGAGGAGGAAACCATTAGAAGGATTGATTTGATCATGGATAAAACAGCTGAATACATTAAGAAATTCTATAATGATGAACATACCAAGAAAAATATGCCTGATTTATCAAAAAGTAAGCCAAAGTTGGCATTAATGAAAGAAGGAAAATCAATAGATTTGGTGAAACCCATATATTCAAAGCCGGGTTCAAAATCAAAGTCAAAGTCAGAGTCCAAATATGAGAAACCATTAACAATGTATCCTAAATTTAATAGTAGTGGATCTAGTGATAAATTTAAGTTGCATTCATCATTTATAGGTAGAAAAAGAAATCAAACCTATCGTGACTATATAATTGATTGGGATAAATTTGATCATAATAATAAGTCATGTGCACAAATTTCGTTGAAGTTTGAAAGTGTATTTTTCTCCACAAAGAGTGAATATATTGCTCTCTTTGATTATGGACTTCTAATAAAATCTATTAGGTTTACCAAACCTATTCCTGAAGAGACACAACCAAAAGAAGATGATGAAAGCGATTTCAAAGATGTTACTTTTGAAGATGATGAGGATGAAATTATTCTGGAACATTGTTAGGCTTAAGAACTAAGTGGATGGGTGGAATATGAAAGTTTCCTAGTATACCTCTTACTAGGAGACTTAAAGTTTAGAATATATAAGTTCATAACATGTCTGAAGAAATTCAAACTACTGAGCAAATCACTAGAGAACCGTCTGTCAAAACAAAGGTCAAAGACCCCTTGAGAGTTCAGGCTGGTAAAACGTTATCAGAAAAGAATAAGAGGGCTAGAGAAGCTTTGAAACGTGAGGAGGAAAGGGAAGAGAGGGAAAAGAAGGAAAGGGAAGAGAGTGAAAAGGAAGAGGAGAAGGGCGGTTCTGTTGGTGGAAGGGGTGATTGGATACCGAAATATATGTCATCCCAAACTATTATTATGACTATAGGCGCGATTGGCCTTGCCGCCTATGCCTTATTCACAAATTATAGAGATAGAATAGCTGATTTGCATGTACCAAATATTACATTTAATCCACCACCACCAAGAATCATAGACGATAATGTAAGTCAGCCCGTCAAAGAAGAAAATAGCTTAAAAAGTAGATGGATGTAATTCACAAATGGCTGAGAATAAGCTCGTAAAGACAGTTACTGGCTCTGCAGTGCTCGTTGGATTGTCGACTGGGATGGGCTGGCTGGCTAAAAAGGCTCTTCGGGAGTCATTCATCGGTGACCCATCGACCAGTATCATGAACTATGGTAAATGGGTGCTTGTGCTGAGTATAAGCATGTATGTCAAAACCTATTTAGAGGATCAGAAGATACTACCCACAAGTGTTTGATGGCTATGGATTTCAGTGATTCATTAAGAGCTGCTCAATGTGATTATACTATTGAATTAATGAGGCATATAAGACACTCATACGTTGTAGAATTAAATCGGTGTGAAGAGGCTTCTGCTGAGATACATTCACAGGCAGAAATTGAAGATATGCTGAGTAATGAAGAGTTACTTAAATGGTACTACGAACCAAGTAATAGACGTGAATATTATGCTAAAGAGCCTAAGTTAAGCTATTTTCTTTTGAAATATACAAATATGAGCCCTGATACCGAACCTGAACCACTACCCATTTCAAAGCCGACGACGTGTCATCCACTAACATCATTTACGCTTGGAATGCTGTCAACCATCATAATAATGTATCCATTCTTGAAACTTTTCAAGAAGAATAACAAGCAATGATGACAATAAATTTGGCCTGAAAAATTCTAAGTGTCGATTTTGTGTCACTGCGCATGCGCTGAAATTGTTTAAGAATAAAACAACAAGTAAATAAATGGCGACTATAGCAATCATGCTTGGAGGGGCAGTCCTAAATGCAACAGCCTTCATTGGTGGAAATTATTTAGCAAAGGTCATTAGCGGCTCATCTTCAGCTGATCTCCAACTTGAAAGAGAAAGGCATGACAAAGCCATGGAGGAGTTCCAGAAAGACTATGCTGCACACCAAGAGAAACGAATGGCTTATATTGACTTTATGAATCGTAGGAAGGGTGATGAGAATCAAGCCTCTGAGAACATATCAAAGACGGATGAAGCGCTGAGATTATACAATCAAATCGGTAATCCTCCCAAATTCTCAGACTATTATAGGCCTAATTCAGATCAGAAGATTGGAGAAATGGTTTATGTTTCTGGTGGGATGTTAGCCTTGGGATATATTGCCAGCAAGTGGATATAATGACTGACAAAATAACAGATAACACAATGACTCCCCATGAATATATTCGTTTGGTAGGATTTAGAGCTGAACAGTTGAAGATGGGTAATAAACCAGTCATAGACTGGCCATTTGATTTCAATCCTATAGCCATTGCCAAGAGTGAACTCAAACAACGTGTTTTACCCATTGCTATAATTAGAAAGATCCCAGACTGTAATTCAAAGACTGGTTTCCACGATGAAATATGGAACCCAAACGACATGAATATACGAGACTTTTGAATCAATTTAGAAAGTTCCCATATTCAACTTCAAATATGGCAACTGCTTATGATCCTCATTTAGATCCGACTACACTAAATGAGCCAGGTGATGATGATGGAGGTCATGATGATGGGGATGATACACTTTATTTGAGCCCAATCACAAAGACATCAACCACTCGTCCAATTGACCCTTATGAAGAGGAGGAAACCTCGTTTGGTGGTGTTGATGAAAGTAGGCCATTGATAGATACCAAGATGAGAGATCAAGATGATGCTGAAGAAGAAATCAAAAGATTTTTCCCATATGCCAAAACTTCTGAGTTCATCAAAGGTGTTGGCAGATCAATTAGTGGACGAATAGAGAAAGTATTTTTGAAATTGAAGAGAGCAAACGCTCGCGAATACATTTTATTACCCAATGGTGAATTCACTGAAGATCTGCCGAGAGGGTTGAAAGAGAGTCTAGGCCCAAGAGCCCCAGAGGTTATAGAAGCTAATAATGATGAGATAACTAAGAAAAAAGGTTTGGTTACTAAACTCAAGGATAAGCTAAGATTCCAAAGAGATAAGCCGCTGAAAACTCCAGAAGAAATTATCCAAATAGAGACTCTGGAGAGGGAAATTGGTGAGCAGGAGGAGGAGATAGCTAACCTGGAAGGTGAGAATGAAAAGATACAGGAACGAATGTCATTGCGGGATCGTGTGAAGGCTATATTCAAGAAATATGGATTCACAGTCTTTGCTGTAATGAGTGCAGTTGGAGTAGTCATTGGCGTTATAGTCTCCAACCTCTCCAAAGGGCTCTCGAGATTGGGCAAAGGGGTTGGTGATGGGCTAAAAACCCTTGGGAAGAAACTTGGTGAATTATTGCCTGGGATGGTGGGCGCTATTGTAAGCTTTCTATTCAAGACTGCTGGAGAGGTCATTTCATTCCTTGGTAAACATGCTTGGCTGTTAATAATGGCGATTGTGCTTTACTTCATAGAAGAGTTAAAAAGGAAACGTAAATGAATCAAATGAAGACCTACTGTGTCAAAGAGAAAAAGCTGACTGATTGTGTGCCTGGTAGTGAAACCTTTACCAAAACATCCAAAGGAAGGCCGATGATGAAGTGTAAATGTTCCAGCTGTGGCATCATCAAAACTCGATTCCTATCAGATGCTGATTATAGAAATTTAAAGGTGAATAAGGAAAAATCAAACAAAATGTTGAGCATTACTATGTATGAATCTGAAACTAGGGTGTATTTGGATCCCCCACTGGAAAAGGTTCGGGAGATACAACTCCTTGACTGTATTATACCCAAACGATTGGTGAACTTCAAAGATCGACAGGGCTTTCTCAAGGAGGATAATCGGCCCATCTTAATAATTCAACCCGGTACATACTCTATACGTGGTATACACGCAATATTTCTCAATGATACGGATAATGCCAAGCTATCGATCATTGAGACTGACACTGTTGATTACCTGTATTCCAATAAGAGCTTCAACATTAAACTTACAAGAGGGCTACAAGTTGCTCTTGGGGTGCCTGAAACCATAACTCCTGGAAAGTTATACCCCATAAATATACAGATTAAGGAGCCACTGAGACTTATGTGTAGTATAGTGGACAATAAGTCGTCATATATGAATAACACTCAATCTGGGGAACCTGTGAAACTCTCCCCCTCAAACCTCCTTGCCAACATACCATCACAGGATTATCCAGCCATTCCAGTTCAAAAACATAAGAGCCCCATAAACCACTTCGATTTAAGAATCCTCGACATTGGATGGAAGAAACTTGATCTGAAGGGTTCTCCCATAACTTTCAGTTTAAGATTTAGATAACATCTTAAAAGTAAGTGATAATCATTCCAAAATGGGTGAATATAAGACAATATATCCCAACTTAGAGGCTACTGCACCTCCTGCACCTCCTCCAACCCCCACTGATGGACCATCATTCAGGCTTCAGCAATGTTGTGATGCTTTGAATAAACTAAAGTCTGAATTAAGCCACTATGAGACAGTACTCAAAAAATATAACCGATCCAAGGGTGTATTAATGAATGCAAGCTCGACCTGTGGTATATTGTCTTGCGTTTTGGCAGCTGGTGGATTGGGCACATCTCTTAGTGGAGTCGGAATCATCGCATCTGTGCCACTGCGTGTAGTAAGTGGCGTATTTGTGTGCGCATCCATAGCGTGTCAACAAATATCCAAGAACCTGTCCAAGAAAGCTGTGAAGCATCAAAACACCATTACACTGGCCAAATCCAAAATAAACACCATTGAAGACCTGGTTTCCAAAGCCCTTCGTGACAATAAGATTTCTGATGAGCAGTTCTCATTGATTATAGAAGAACTCAAGAACTTTGAAAAGCTTAAGGCTGAAATAAGGGCTAAAGCTCAAAAAAATATGAATGGAGAGGACCCATTGGTAATGAGACAGAGAGTACGCAAAGAAATACTCAAAGAACTAAAAGAAGGACCATAACTATAATTTATGAGCAAAACAAATACTAGCTTAAAGTTTTGAATCCTTATACCCAAATTATCTGACTATGAGCAAAATATCGAGAGACTTACTCAATAACTTCAGAAATAAGTATCCAGAGGCTAACCATGACAAATTCAGATTTATAATTGAACATGCTTTAGGTTACGGTTACATTGAATGGAAATATAATAGGATGACGATCATGTCTTATGATGACCTCACTAGCAAGCCATTGATTGATGACCTATCACCCCGTTTGAAAAGACTGCTATGGATAGATTTAGGATTGGATGATGATGTGTGTGTAACTAATGGCTTAAAAGTTTGAACTCTTCTACCCAAATTCTGGATAGAAGATGGGCTTACTCAATGACTTCAGAAATAGGTATCCAAAGGCTGATCGTGACCGATTCATATTTGTGGCTGATCAATATGGAGGTTACATTAAGTGGAAACATAATGGGATGACGATCATGTCTTATGATGATCCTACTGGCAAGACATGGACTGATGACCTCCGACCAGGTTTGAAAATACTACTATGGTTTGATTTAGGATTGGATTATAATGCATTAAGCTCATTCCCAAAGACTTTGATGACCCCACAAGTAATACCACAAGCATGCTGACATCATTGGATATATACGTGTCCAATACGAAAAAATTCACCGCCAAGATGCGTAACGTATTTACCTCCCAAGTTGTGACTTTCAAGTTTGGTAAACAAAGTCGAAAGTGGTTGAACGCGCCCGATATGAACTATTGGCCTCAACAGCTGAACTTTGCAGTGTGGTGTGCGACCTCTGGTTGTGGAATAAGCCCTTTCGAGAGCCTCAACTACCCCAAAGTTGTGAGTAGCTTCATTAAATTTCATGTATACTTCACCATAAGACGGATATTGTATGAATTGAGTCTTCCACTGCCTGATGAGCAACCTTTTGTAATAAACAACAACCCTTACAGTAAAGTTACTTATCAAAGATTATGCGCTGAATTTGGTATCTCAAACAATTCTGATTTCAGATGGAAAGGTGGAAGAAACGGGGGTTTGGGTGATATATTCCTTGATTATGGTGCTGGATACCATGGAGTAGGTGGAGGATACCAAAATGTCCATATGGTAAGGAATTATGATGAAGAGGCTGATCAGTGGCCTGGAGAAGGTGGTAAATTCGCTGATGATGGGGGTAAGAAGGAAAAGGGTGATCTCATATCATTCATACGTAATGATGACTTTGCTGATTATAAGTATGCCTGGTTCATTCCAACTAGTGGCTATGGACTCACTAAAGCTGGACTTGGTAGATTGAATCGATCTGCTGAAGCCTTTGTTTACTGTGTATTGGGGGCTCAAGTCAACACTAGAAATTCGATTGTGGGTACTGGTGGTGGAGCGATCGAGACTCAACAAGAATTCTTGGCCCTGTTTGAGAGTAGTGTGATTGAGAATGACATTTCAAGTTCGATCCAAAGGTATCAGCTGGCCACTCAGGAAGCTAAGTTAAGGCTTGATTTGGCCATTGCTCCTGGAGTGTGGTTGATGCCTAGTAACATGATCATAAATACAGAGAGTGTGGTTGGATATAACAACAACCTTATGAAGGCCACTGATGAGATGAAATTTGGTACTAACACAAATATAAACCTGGAGACTAAGACTGTGGGAATAAGCCATAATCTGGGATCTTCAAAAGTCAAGTTGCCACATGCAGCTGCAGAGACTAAACAACCAACACCAAAGATTGATCCTCAACCTGAAATCAGAGAATCTTCACCAGAAGAAACAACTACTAATCATGAAACCAACATGATAGCATTAACCATTGGAGTTGCAACTATAGCTTGGATAGTATTCAGATAAAAAATTGAGATAACCAATCCATAAATCATACCCATTCGTAAATCATGACATCATTGGCAATCGTTGGCAGTAGATACTTCTCTGACAGTGACTTCTTGAAAGAACAAATAAGTAAAGCTCTTAAGAAATGGAAGCTGGATCTCTCAGACATTGAATTCATTGTATCTGGAGGTGCAGAAGGGGTTGACTCCATGGCTAAAGATTTTGCCATTGAAAACGAAATACCCTTCAAAGAGTTTGAACCTCAATGGGACTATTATGGCAAAGCGGCTGGGCCAATTCGTAATAGAGCTATCATGGATTGTGTAACGCATGTATTAGCCTTACCTTCTCATATTTACTCACCAGGTACTAAGTCAGCTATCAAGATAGCTAGGAAATATAAGAGAAAAGTTATAGTAGTCTATGTATAATGATTAAGTGAACTTTTGTAACATGAATCGTGTTACAAATGTCTTTTATAAAATGTCCCAATCGCTACCCAACCCCAAACCCAAATTTCAATTTCACACCCCCCAGCCCACCCCACACAAAGATACATTTTGTCACCTTGACACTCCCAAACAAAAAATCGAAATCGACAAAAAAATCATCGACACAAAATCGAACAAGTTGAGACCCAACTAATTAAATATGCATAAAAATATTTTGACCACACCCCAAAAATTCTGACCGAGCTCGGCCCAGATCCCCGACAAATTGACCACGCCCTTTTGGCCCAGAATCGGCCAAATGCAACTACTCAGGAGATTATTCTCAGATGGTTCGTTTCTTTCTTGAATTACGTTACTGAAACATGGAAATCTGACGGTGTGTTTTGTAGTGTCTGCACTGGTCATTCACTTAGTAAACGATATTAGGAAAAGAAGGTGATGGCGCTGCTTAAACTAAAAGGGCGCACGTCTAATGATTTCCTTCAACACTTCTGTATTTACATGAGCCAGACCTCTGTTTGGGTCTGAAGAATTTAGAGGAGTAAGTTGTATGAAGAAACTGGTGATACCATGGTGGGAAATTGATGCAGGCAGGAAAAAATTTTTTATCAAACGTCTTGACGAGGTGAACTGTACAATTGTAAGATGATAGATCTAGATAAGCGAACGTTTCTGGTGTTGCACTTTTAACGCCACTAAGGATAGCTAATCAATATTAGGCTAAACAAAGTATTTAGCACTGGCCCTCCCTCGCGCCGTACCTGTGCAGTTTCTTCCGTCCCCAGTAAAACCAGCTTTACAGGTACACAAGTATGATCCTACAGAATTAATACACTCTGCATTGACGTCACACTCCGATATCCCAGCAGCACATTCGTCAATATCTAGATTCGGAAGAAAACAGTAAAACGGATCAGTATAAAAGTGGCTTCCAAGAGCCAATGACGAACTAGTAACATGAATAAACCGAGCCACATTTAGAGTACGTTTACTCCAAAGCTTTAATGTGTAATAGACAGTAAAGTGTTCTTGTGGATTTAACGGTGTTCTTGTGGATTTAATTGCACTGCAATTACAACATGTGAATATAGACCGGAGGCTGGGCAGTGAAAGATGCAAAATCTTGAACACTGACCGGTACAGAATGTTCCATTTCCAGCAAATCCTGATCTGCAAGTACAGTTATATGAGCCTTCAGTGTTGCTGCAGTCAGCGTTACTGTCACAGTCACTAACACCAGCGGCACATTCATCAAAATCTGCGGTTTGACAGAATCATTGTCACTCAATTAAAACTCCTCACAAAACGGTATCAATATGTTGTAACTTGTTGGTCAGCCCTTTTGTGTCGTGTTTCTGCAGCACGGAGTTTCCAGACGGAATGCTTTTTTTTATTTAATTGAAACAAACCTGTGCAATTTCCTTCCAGGTCTTGTGTGTATCCCTCGTTACATGTACAACTGTAGGATCCGTCGTTATTCAAGCACGCAGAGTTAGTAGGGCAGGTTGCTGAGCCATCTTCACATTCATCGCGATCTGGTAACAGAAAAAAAAATAACTGAGGACCTTTTAGATTCTGCATACGTCTAAGCTTTGATTTGAGAGTGAGACAATGAAGTGTGACCACTTTTTTGAACGCCGCCCGAACTGTTTATCACTTTATTGTGTTACTACTTGTTACAACCATCAACAATGCGATTTCTAATTTACAGTTGTGGGGGAAACCATATAGTGAAACCATTATTTGGAAAGCTAACTAACCAGTTCTGTGCTTGGGGATTTAACAGTGCGGTTTAACAATGTTTGGAAGGATAAAAAGAAGCTGTGTAACATACCACAGTTAGTTTTATCGTACAGTTAGGGGCTAAGGGCGCATACCAAAGTTTTCTTACCCGTGCATGTTATGCCATCTCCTGTGTAGCCATCATTGCAACTGCATTGGTAAGATCCTTCAATGTTTGTACAAGTCGCAGACTCACTGCACACATCGCTTTCCTGTTCGCATTCATCAATATCTGAAAAGAGAAACCTCAGCGTTAATAACGGATAAATTTTTGTAACTGTCAGAAACAGTGACCAATATGCACTTTCTCCTTACAATTCCAATATAACTATTATCAAAAAAAAAAACAAATGGAGAGAATTCAGAAAATGATCAAATCAGGGATTTGAAATCTCCAAAGTACCATAAGAGAAATGTATATCGCTTATCGATCAAACCAAATTTGAATACTTACCTTGACAAATCTCATCACCTTCATACCCAGTCTTACACGCACAGAAGAAGGTGTCATTGACTGAAACACAGTCTTCATTCACGCCACATGCCGGTACACAGCGATCAGGGGATACAGCTATGGAAAGATCATACAAACAGGTGACAGGAGATTATTCTCAGATGGTTCGTTTCTTTCTTGAATTACGTTACTGAAACATGGAAATCTGACGGTGTGTTTTGTAGTGTCTGCACTGGTCATTCACTTAGTAAACGATATTAGGAAAAGAAGGTGATGGCGCTGCTTAAACTAAAAGGGCGCACGTCTAATGATTTCCTTCACCAATTCTGTATTTACACGACCCAGACCTCTGTTTGGGTCTGAAGAATTTAGAGGAGTAAGTTGTATGAAGAAACTGGTGATACCATGGTGGGAAATTGATGCAGGCAGGAAAAATTTTTTTATCAAACGTCTTGACGAGGTGAACTGTACAATTGTAAGATGATAGATCTAGATAAGCGAACGTTTCTGGTGTTGTACTTTTAACGCCACTAAGGATAGCTAATCAATATTAGGCTAAACAAAGTATTTAGCACTGGCCCTCCCTCGCGCCGTACCTGTGCAGTTTCTTCCGTCCCCAGTAAAACCAGCTTTACAGGTACACAAGTATGATCCTACAGAATTAATACACTCTGCATTGACGTCACACTCCGATATCCCAGCAGCACATTCGTCAATATCTAGATTCGGAAGAAAACAGTAAAACGGATCAGTATAAAAGTGGCTTCCGAGAGCCAATGACGAACTAGTAACATGAATAAACCGAGCGACATTTAGAGTACGTTTACTCCAAAGCTTTAATGTGTGATAGAGAGTAAAGTGTTGTTGTGGATTTAATTACACTGCAATTACAACATGTGAATATAGACCGGAGGCTGGGCAGTGAAAGATGCAAAATCTTGAACACTGACCGGTACAGAATGTTCCATTTCCAGCAAATCCTGATCTACAGGTACAGTTGTATGAGCCTTCAGTGTTGCTGCAGTCAGCGTTACTGTCACAGTCACTTATACCAGCGGCACATTCATCAAAATCTGTGGTTCGACAGGATTACTAACTTTTAGTTTTATCTTATTTAGAGAGTGTATGGCACTGGTCAGTGGGCGCTTTTCTGTTGTTGTTTCTGTTGCAGGGAATTCGCAGATGGGCTGTTTTATTTTCGGGATCTAGAGGTGCTATTTAGCGCCAGTATAGTTTTGTTAATCTCTTAAGGGTTAAAGGCTGTTTTAGATAAATAAGGCTAATGTAAGGAGATGTTTAAGAGCTTATGAATTTTTATCAAATTTCAATAGTAAATTAGCTTGGTAGAACTATGAGAATCCAATAAAAATCGAGAAAACCGCATATTATGTAAAGGACAATTGACGCTAAGTGTACATGCATTGAAACAAACCTGTGCAATTTCCTCGTTCGTTCATCATGTATCCCTCGTTACAAATACAGCTGTAGGATCCGTCGCTATTGAAGCACTCAGAGTTAGCAGGGCAGGTTGCGGGGTTATCTTGACATTCATTGCGATCTGGTAGAAAAGAAGCAAGAGTGCATAGTAACAATACACGATCTTTTACTTATCAAATCTTTATTCCGACGTTCACATATATGAAATTTTTCATATATCTACATTGATATCTTCACCCTCTACGAGAATGAGTCGGAGCTGTGTTTCAACATTTTGCGTCATATTTAGAGCTGACAGAACTTCTTCCGCTTCGTCAACACCGTTATCAGCAATGGCGTCGCCCACGTGGGAAGCCTCGTTACAAGCCCTCTTCTTCCCTTCCGGCGATTTGGCCTCCGAATTGATCTATTCTATTATTCAAGAAGTCCGCCATGCAAATTTGAAAACACTCATGGTCTTCACAAATGCTTTACTCTGGAGAAGCAGAAAAATACACGTCCTACATCTCACGACGCTCGACCCAATCCCCCATCTTCACCCTCTATGGGTATGTTATGAATTCACAAATGACTAGCTCCTAGTTGGCTTGATAGCTTAGTTGGTTAGAGCATTGCACCGATATCGCGAGGTCATGGGTTGAATCCGTTCAAGCCTGAATTTTTTCAGGCTTTGACTTTGCAACTGCTTAATTTGCGTACAGAACTGCGACAATCTTTCACTTATTAACTCTTTGTTCCGCAGTTCACATCTATAAAATTTTCCGTGCACAGATAGATGTTGACCGATAGCTAGAGAATTAAAAATCAAGAGGCAAGTGTTAAGTATGTATCAGTGCGATCAGTACAGTGTAACAAGGGGCCAAGGAACTAGCATGATATGTTCCGTTTAGCGATGTTTTGACAAATCGTGGTCACCCATCTAACTATTCAGATGGGGCGAAGAATATTGTTCACTGTACCAAGGACTTCGTTATAATGAGGTTCATAGAGGATACTACACGGTGGCGAGAAGATATAAATGTTATGTTCGAGTGGCAAGAACGAGAACATAAAATTCATATCTTCGAGCCAACGTGTAATGTTCTTTTTATTATATATTTTTATTATATATTTTTATTATATTTCATTGAACGATACGACACTCACAAAAGTGACATACGGAAAATACGCCACTCGGGTCCCGGAGGAAGTGGGGTATGGAATCTACGAGTGGTTTAGTTCCCATGCAGTAAAACACTCTTCTCCATATAATAAATTAAATTAAGTTTCGACTGTATCGTACCATAACGTAACTAAAATGTGGGCACTGCCATGTACTGTAACCGAAACGGTTGAATTCAGGAAAATCCTTCGCTGGTGTTTATATGGATAAACTTTAAACTTTGTTTGTTCTTCGACTTCCAGTCTTTGTTGTGCTATTATGTGTCGAGCGAACCGACTTTAGTTAGGGAGAACACAAACAAATTTAAAAGTAAACAACGAAGAAAGCTTATGACTCATGCTTTACTTCAATACCAATGAACCACATAGTGTTTTGTAGAGTATTATTCATATTAGAAGGCTGCAGCTCATCTAAGGGGTAGGGGTGGGGGTTGTGTCATGGGTTTCCAAACCTTACTTCAGCAAACCTTTTCTACTTTTTACCAAGAAAAGGCAATCACAAATTTAATTTCGTACCTTTGCATCTTTTGTGTTCGTCTTTGACGTATCCAAGATTACACATGCAGGTGAATGATCCAAGAGTATTTATACACTTTGAGTTAGCAGGGCAGTCGGCTAAGCCGTCAAAGCATTCATCACGGTCTAGGATCAAAAAACAGTTGTTTACAATGAAATTACCTTTTGTGTGACTTTGATGCTGTGGGTCAAGGAGGAAAACGTATTACATTGTGTGGATTTATTTTTTTCTCTCTTAATCTTCTAAGATACATTTGCAGGCTCGTTTGTATGATGGTACGTGTCAATCACAATTTTACAGAAATGGAAAAAAAGGGAAAGCAATATGCACATATGTGTTTTACTCAGCAAGTGAAAATGTGATCATCATCATCATCACCATCATCATCACCCACAACAATAATAACAACAACAATAAGAAAGAACAATAATACGAAAAACAACATCAAAAAAAATATTCTACACTCTAGACTGCGAACATTTACAGGACTACAACTGTTTTAATGTCAACAGTAAATGTAACCGCTTACACGGCCTTGCTTACCTGCACAAGCGCTGTCGAAGACTTTATACCCAGATTTGCAGACGCACTGATCTGTTCCGTTGACCTCTATACATTCCTCATTAACGCCACATTGCGGGTCACAAACTCCAGCGACTTGAAATGAGAGTAACACAATATTAATCAATCATGTGTTGTTACATGTCTACTGGTGTAACTCGAGTCTTTTACACGTGAATGGCAGCTACAATACGCTGATCGTCGTAGACTAATCTCGGAAAGAACTGCTGCAGTGACTTAGAATTCAGTTTAACTCAGATAGCGCAGCTAAATAGCCTCTTAAAGCGAAAGTATTTACAAGGCAAAGTTTTTATCAGCCTCTCCTTCTCTAATGTCTTTTTCACCTGAAGAAAGTAAAAGATCGCTATCTAACTAACCAACATGGCGTCAAGCGCTTGGTGTGAAGCCCATCACGATAAAACCGCCACTAGTTTAACCCTTAAAGCCCCAATTTTCTTTAGTGGTCAATACTTAAGTCAATGCAAGTTAGGAGAATGAGTCAGAATATCGAAAAAATTCATCATTGGAGATCATTCTCTTATAATCCCATTAGCTGTCTTTACTACTAACTTTATATGACACTCAGAGAAATTGTAGGCTGAGCAAAGTGAGGGCATCAAGGGTTTCTCCCAAGTTTGGAACTTTGGTTTTTCTCATAAACATAAACTGCACATGAAACAGTGCTAATGCTTGCGAGAAACACCATCAAAATATGGCAGAAGTTGTTTGGTTCATAGAAATTTTGTTACACTCGGTTTACTGCTGCCATGAAAATCATGACATAATAAACCTATAACATGTTATCCCCGCAACAAGAAAAATATTTCCCGTCTATACGCTTTATATGATCAGTCAGATCACTCACCATTACAGATGATTCCTGTACCTGTAAAACCTGCTTTACAGGTACAGTTATATGAGCCTTCAGTGTTGGTGCAGTCAGCGTTACTGTCACAGTCACTAACACCAGCGTCACATTCATCAAAATCTGCGGTTTGACATTCCGTATGCACTGTTAACTCGACGAGTTTATTATTGTAGAGTATTGGTGTCTGTCTATGTAGTATCTAATGGTAATGGTTTCTGCCTCGCCATTGTTTGTTATTATAAAACATCTAATATTCTGTTTCAGTACAAACTGTTTTCGAGTCTTGATATCTATCACCTGATATCTGATAGTAATGGCTGACTCCTCACTATTATCTGTCATTACAAAACCTTCGGGGAAGTGATTTCATACACAAAATTCAAACTAGGTTGCTTTAATCTTTCTTTGTAAAACGTTGCTGGACACCACATTAATTAAGGCTTAACAAATTGAAACGTACCTGTGCAATTTCCTCGTTCGTCCATCGTGTATCCCTCGTTACATGTACAACTGTAGGATCCGTCGTTATTCAAGCACGCAGAGTTAGTAGGGCAGGTTGCTGAGCCATCTTCACATTCATCGCGATCTGGTAACAGAAAAAAAAAATAACTGAGGACCTTTTAGATTCTGCATACGTCTAAGCTTTGATTTGAGAGTGAGACAATGAAGTGTGACCACTTTTTTGAACGCCGCCCGAACTGTTTATCACTTTATTGTGTTACTACTTGTTACAACCATCAACAATGCGATTTCTAATTTACAGTTGTGGGGGAAACCATATAGTGAAACCATTATTTGGAAAGCTAACTAACCAGTTCTGTGCTTGGGGATTTAACAGTGCGGTTTAACAATGTTTGGAAGGATAAAAAGAAGCTGTGTAACATACCACAGTTAGTTTTATCGTACAGTTAGGGGCTAAGGGCGCATACCAAAGTTTTCTTACCCGTGCATGTTATGCCATCTCCTGTGTAGCCATCATTGCAACTGCATTGGTAAGATCCTTCAATGTTTGTACAAGTCGCAGACTCACTGCACACATCGCTTTCCTGTTCGCATTCATCAACATCTGGAAAGAAAAACCTCAGCGTTAATAGCACAATCACATGACTTTTGGAGGGCATATAGTTTATTTGTGTCCCGAGTAGCATCATTTGCGCCCGAGCGCGAAGCGCAAGGGCGCAAATGATGCTACGAGGGACACAAATAAACTATATGACCGACAAAAGTCTTGTGATTATCATTATTATCAATACACAAGGCCAAATCGTACAAATTCATTTAATAAGAAAAAAATGTTTAACAGAGATGTAGCATGAAACTATGGTATGGAAAGTTGTTGCTACAATACGATCAGCTAAACAAGAGCCAAATGAAATTCCTTTTTGTTTACAATAAAATGTCAAATATAATCTAGTTTTAAAAAGATTGGTAACAATGATTAGCAAAAAGACAGTTTATATTTAAAAAAATAATAGTGTTCCCGTTCACAGGCAATGGACTCAGCTGCAGGGCCGTTAATGCATTAACGGCCCGCTAGGAGTCATTTGCGGCCCGCAAAGCGCGTGCTTTTAAGAGGGCGGTTTTCAATTTGGCCGCGTATCTTGATAATAATGAATGTTAATGTTCGTAATTGTTGCGGGAAAGAGGAAATAGACGATTGAGAAGTGACTTAAGCTAGTAACCACAGAAATGCTGTTCAAAGTTTGAATTAAGGTTCTCATTTAAAAAAATCTAAAAAAAAATGAAACCGCGGACAACAGATCGGAGGCTGGGCAGCGAAAGATGGAAAATCTTGAACACTCACCGGTACAGAATGTTCCATTTCCAGTAAATCCTGATCTACAGGTACAGTTATATGAGCCTTCGGTGTTGGTGCAGTCAGCGTTCCTGTCACAGTCACTTATACCAGCGGCACACTCATCAAAATCTGTAGTTTGACAGAATTAATGCCACTTAATTTAACTTCTTGACTATCTAACGAAGGCCAATAAACGCTTGAAAGGTTAGAAATGTTTGAAGTTTGCTCTTTGGAGGTACCTATGCAATTTCCTTCCATGTCCTGTGTGTATCCCTCGTTACATGTACAACTGTAGGATCCGTCGTTATTCAAGCACGCAGAGTTAGCAGGGCAGGTCGCTGAGCCATCTTCACATTCATTGCGATCTGGTAACAAGGTAAATTTAATGGAACACTTACAACCCGTTTACAGTTTGCGCGTCTGAAGTTTAACAACAGCTTTGATTTGACGTCCTGGGTATCTCGAGCCGCTTGTATTGCTTGTTTATACTGTACTGTGGTGCTGTTTGTTTTACTATACAGTGTGCTTCTAACGTCTTCATCTGTGGATCAAACCATGCAGTGTGACCACTCTTTTGAAAGCTACTGAACAGTACTGTACTGTGATACTGTTTGTTTTACTATACAGTGTGCTTTTAACGTCTTCATCTGTGGATCAAGCCATGCAGTGTGACCATTCTTTGGAAAACTACAGAACAGTACTGTACTGTGGTACTGTTTGTTTTACTATGCAGTGTGCTTCTAACTTTTTCATCTGTGGATCAAACACTGATGCATTATGACCATTCTTTGAAAAGTTATTGTACAATACTTTGGTTTTGTTTCTTTAAATATGCGGGTTCTCATCAGCCGAAAACCTACCTTTGCATGTTTTGCCATCTCCAACATATCCTCTTATGCATCTACAAATGTACCATCCGATAGTATTGGAGCACAAGGCATTCACGTGACAATCATGTTCACCGGTACTACATTCATCAACATCTGATAAAACAGAGAGAATGCTGGGTAAAGATTTAGTTTCAGTTATGACTGTAGTTTTAACGTACATCATGCTAATGACCTCGTTATGATGAAGCAGTGAAGATACCTTGACAATTTCCAGGCTCTCCGGTGTACCCTCCGGCACAACTGCACGAGAAAGATCCAATGGTGTTCTGGCATACTTCATTTACTGCGCAAGTCTGGTTACTGTCACTACATTCGTCGCGGTCTGTTGACGGAAAGAAATGGTGGATTTTATTTTATTCGAGTTGACGTCAAGTCATAAATTACAGTATTATATAAATATTACTGAGGCTGTTGACGGGAGTGGAACTACGAAAACTGTAGAGCCAGAAATGTTCGCATTGTTTCTCCTTCAAACAGAGGGTTGTCCAATACACACGACTGGATTCCACTGCAGTCAAAGTTTTTCTATTCACACAAGAGACTTAAATTACAAGTGTAGCATGCTTGTCTCGAGACATGGCCTAAAGAACAAGGTATATTACATGTGTAGTGTGCTTGTCTCGGGTCATGGCTTAAAGAACGAGGTATATTACATGTGTAGTGTGCTTGTCTCGAGTGATGGCTTAAAGAACGAGGTATATTACATGTGTAGGTTGCTTGTCTCGGGTCATGGCCTAAAGAACGAGGTATATTACATGTGTAGTGTGCTTGTATCGAATGATGGCTTAAAGAAAGAGGTATATTACATGTGTAGGGTGCTTGTCTCGAGTGATGGCCTAAAGAACGAGGTATATTATATGTGTAGGGTGCTTCTCTCGGATCATGGCTTCCAATACGGGGTATTTCAGGACTAGACTTCCTGAAACTCCAGTGGACCCCGATGAACTCCACTAAAATCTACACAAATATTTTTACTTGACACGAGGAGACTGAATTTAATTAATTTTTTTTGTATCTAATCTGTTTTTATTTTCAGTAATACATGCATGTAAAAGATATATACAAATTAAGATTGCTACTTATTATTATTATTATACATTTCTAGCTTTTTTACTTGCTTCTTATTCTAATACCTACTTACATACATACATACATCCTTTATTGTCTTTCCCCATGGGGGCTTTTCGAAGACAATATGGTACACTACAATATACAACATACAACATAGTTAAGAATCCCAACTGGTGGGAGGCAGACCAGTTGGCTATTTACAAGGATGATCGAGGAGTTGAACCAGGTACTTACCCAGAACAACACCAGGTAGTGGCCAGAGCGGGATTTGAACCCGGGTCACCGCATTGAAATACCGCGCCCTAGACCACTCGGCCATCCTGCCTCCTCAAGCCTAATAATGTTAATATAAAGCTTTATACTTGAGTTTGGGCAGGGCTGCATCAAGGTGCCAATTAATCATTATAAAATACGTTTGCATTTGTACTAGGTTTGGGGAAACAAAATCATTCTTTAACTCAGGAGGAACATTTTAATAATTCCACACAAGCCACTGCCCAACGTCACTAGTTTTCTGAGTTATATCTTACCTACGCATGTCACACCATCGCCATCGAATCCCCGGATGCAGCGGCAAACGTAACTTCCCAACGTATTTGAGCACAAAGCGTTCATATTACACATGAATTCTCCCGTCTCGCATTCGTTGACATCTTGAGAGTAAAGAAATTTGTACTTCTTCTAATTAAGCTATACTTTTCAGAGGCATTGCATGAAAGTGCAACTTGAAAAATAATCTTGAGTTTTTTTGAAGAAATCGCAAAGGGCAAAAAAAAAAACAATGATTTATGAAGAATCATGATTATTATTTCATGATTCTACCCACAACAAGATATTGATCTATAGCTTTCCAAAGAACTAAAAAAACCTGTGGCAGTGAAACACAATCTTGGTAATCTTCGCGAGTACATGGCATGTTTAATTTAGGAGACAAACCTGAGCAGTTCTGTCCGTCACCATCGAAACCAGAGTTACAAATACAAACAGGTCCATCCTGGCTTTCTAGGCAAGAAGCATTAGGATCACACAATGGAGAACAGCCGGTTGTAATGGCTAAACAGAAAACACGAAATTAGTTTTTGTTTTATTACTTAGGCAATTCTTCAATGTTTTTCGAATGCACCTAGACTAAGAGAGAACGGCTATTCTTTCAAAGGTGAGTCACCTGTGCAGTTGTAACCATCTCCTTGGAAGCCGTCTTTGCAGCGGCAGCTGTAGGATCCTTCACTGTTGTTACAGATAGCGTTGGCATGGCAAATGTTTGTTTCACCACTGGCACATTCATCCACATCTGGGAATGTGGAATCAAATGGGTAAAAAATATAAAATAGCCAGTCAGTTTAGTACACTGTAATGCGCGTTTGGCGCATGAAGAACAGTTAAGTGGTATGAAAGAAATAGAAGATGAAATTTGCGCGAATGAGTTGCTAATGTTATCGTAATATGACGAGAATAGAAGTCTTTAACTGAGAATGTATGTAACTTGATCTTACTTAATAAGCACTGAAAGTACGAATGACTAGCGGCAAAGCAATGTGTTCACCTGAACAACTTCTTCCATCACCCTCAAATCCAAGCATACAGCTACAAACGTAGGACCCCTCAGTGTTGCCACATACGGCGTTGGAGTCACACTCGTGGTCATCTATTGCACACTCGTCAATGTCTGCAGGGAGAACAACACCAACATTGACACAGCTGGTGGGAGATGCTCATTGGCTCACGTTTGCGCATGCGTACGTGGTTGGGTTAAGCACGATCAAATTTGAATTTGGCACGACAAAATACCAACATTTTGCTTTAACATGTTACAGTGAGCTGAGCCAGTAGGAACAGAACCAGCAGATATTTGTGTTGCAAGTCTTACAGGGCGACATAATCTCGAAGCAGACGGTATTCCGTAGCTTCAAGTTAATATTCCTATGAATTGCATGAATAATGAGTCCCTTCTCAGAGTCATAAGTTACCTGTGCAGTTGGTACCATCACCCATGAAACCTCTCTTACAGAGGCAAGTGTACGATCCTTCTGTGTTGTTGCACAAAGCATTCGAGTGACACTTGTTCGATTCATCGATCTGACACTCATCGATATCTGGAATTTTATATACGCGTTTATACGAGTATAAACGAGTTTATATGAGTTTATATACGCGTTATTGAACAAGCGTGAGCTCAAGATGGCTGCGCATTGGCCAAGTTAGTCTTTTGCGGGAAATCCCGAGCGAACAAGATAGGCCCAACTTTCCCGCTCGGGTAGCCAATCAGAACTGAGGAGTCGCGTCATCTTGTCCGCTCGGGTAGCCAATCAGGACTCAGGAGTCGCCTCATCTTGTCCGCTCGCGGTACCAGCCATATAATAACATTAGGTATTAGCAATTACTACCACTCAGGAAATACTGTAATACCTACTTGATTACTGTAAAATGTGCTCGCGCGTGCCTTTCCTTTTTTCAACATGCCACACAGAATTTGGCACACTTAATGAAGACTATCAATGTTTGTAATTGTACCTTGAAACGGCGCACAGCCAAACGATGTCTGGGTAGAAACCACTCTAAACTGAAAGATCTCTTGTTTTTGTTTTTTTTTTTTTCACCGGTATTTGATGAGGGAGCTTGGTTAAATGATTTTTTACCACAATTGCTACTAATCTCGCAATCTGATTGGCTAATTTGCCGCTGTCGATAGGGGTCTAGCCAACGCTGCTCGCGTCAATGTGTCACGCAAACTGAGTCACAGGAAGACTCCTCTACAATTGGTTGAGTCTTGGGCAGGTTTGTAGCTACTCCCAAAACATGCACTCTTTACCCTTTCACTCAGCTGATCTAAGTAACAATTCTCCTTAGCGAGCGCGATACGCTTTCCTGCATGCTAGTTTAGGGATTTTTATCCTACATAGATTCAATATCTACAGAAGAATTATTTCCTCAGTTCCCATAAACTGTTTCCTAGACAATGAACTGGTATTGTAAAGAGAAGTTACACATTGATCATTTCGGTGATTTAAAGGGTTAAAATGACTTGTTGCCGCGGAAAGGACTAAAGACGAGTTAAGGCGTGCGTTTCTTGAAAGACCCGAGAACAAATTTTAACAAACTTATTGTTGTACGATGTTCTCAAGAGAAGAGGTCTTAATTTCTGATGTGAAGAAACGCATTTTTTCATAAACTACAGTGTGATCTACTGCGCGGAAAAACTTCCGTGTCTTTCAAAAAACGCGCGCGGGAGTTCAATTTGCCTTTCTGCTATTGGTCAAAGCAGTGCTTTTATTCGCACGCCCAGTCGTGCTGTTATCATATTCTCTATATGCCAAGCTTGCCTACTAGTTATGACAGCGTCAGCTATTAGCCTCACCTACACATGACATTCCGTCACCCTGATAACCTTTCATGCATCGGCAGACATAAGACCCTTCGATATTGGTACAAAGGGCATTCAAATCACAGTCATTTCTTTCAATATTATTACATTCATCGATATCTGCATGTTTTAAAGAACAGACGATAACTGTAAGATGCATGCCCCTAAACATTATCACTGATTTAAAATTCTATAGCAGTGAGGGTTTCAAGAGGAGAATAAGTTTTTCGTTTCTTCACTCCGCTTCCAAGGTAAGTCACAAGGAAAGTTTATCTTCCCTTCTTCTTTCTGCTACTTATAAATCTAAATGCAAAAAAATACGACCTTAAAATTACTTGACATTCCGATTGTCAGCTTGTGAATGAACCTTGTTAGAGAAGCATGCAAAAAGATTCTTCGGGTAACTTGGGCGAGGATGTAAAGATCTTGCGCGCTGTGTTCGTTTTGAGCAAACTAAGTTCGCCAGATCTCTGCGGCTCATATAGCAGTACAAAGGGTATACGTTAACTTAATGATGGGATGGGTCGATTACCTCCCAACAAAACAAAATAAAGCGGATAAAACTCTTCTCATTCAGAGGTCGAATCGACCCTTTTTTCAGCCTTAGTTACTTTTTAAAAACGTCCTTTTTAAATCACAACAGACCTGACAAGCAATCTGGCTTACGAGGGCTTACTTGAAGCCATAACCAAAACTTAACAGTGGATTTGCTGACCTATTTCTTTTAGGATAAAAAAATTATGGGTTTAACTTTACCTGTGCAGTTGGTACCATCACCCATAAAACCTTGTTGACAGCTACATGTGTATGACCCCGCTGTGTTAGTGCAAACAGCATTCGGGTGGCATTCCACTTGAGTCTCACTGTCTGAACATTCATCGATGTCTGTAATTCAATAAGAGGATGAGTGTACAATCATTCTCAAGAAAAGTAATACCTCTTAATGAAACTATTTTTGGGAAATATCCCTATAGCTTTTAATCTGTGATGTCTTTCATGCAAACATCAGCCTTAATACACATATTGTTCTGGGAACAAGCCTCCAGTCAACAACAGGAATTTTCAAAATCTTGGAAGACACCAACTCGCATTCAATGAAAATAGGGTAATAAAGAGGATGTTGTTGTTGTTGTTGTATTGCGAATCCTGCAATCTGATTGGCTAACCTAGTCATTATCTATTCTATTTCAGATAGCGAGTAGTGAAATCGCCCGCACTTGGAAGACGGAAATGTACTTTATAGGTTACAAAGTCAGTAAATATCGGCATAAAATCGACGATAGTTGGATTCTGTTTTACTTTGCCGACAAGTGCTGCCGTCATAATCTTGCAGGAGTTGTTTTAACTGGTGCTTCGCGGGTGGGAAATTGAAACACACACAAAAAAGGTTTAGGGACGGACCATTAGAAAAGTGATGGGGGGGGGGGGGTGGGGAAAAAACCAAAAATAAATTCATGCAAGGGAAAATGGCAAGAAAAAAAATTCATGCAGGAGGTAAAGGAGGTAAAAAAAAAATTCATGCAGAAGGAAGGTCCAATTGTGACTTTTTCACACGTAGTAAAAAAAATTCGTGCAGAGGGGTTCATCTGAAAAAAAAAATTCCTGCACAAGCGGTGAGCGAAAAAAAAAATTCGTGCAAGCTGAAAATTCCCCACCACCCTCCCCCCCCCATCACTTTTCTAATGGTCCGTCCCTTACCAAACGAATTGATAACGTAAATTGCACGAGCGTGAGATTTTGGGGATATTTGATATTAATCCCTGAAAAGGAATGACATCTGATCTTCATTATGGTCGAGAAAACGTTCATAGCGTGATGCAAAAATCATGTCAGACATTTAAGGGTACGTTTTCTTTAACATTTGTACACTAATTGGTGAAAGCAGCTGTTATTTACAAAATGAAACCAAAGACTCTTATCGTAATCTCGTAAATAATATTTTAAAACTCGAAGACTGCAAAATTAAAACTTACTAATCAGACAGCATGTATCTAGAATAAAAATCTCATTGTAAATTAATTATTTATCAATTTTTGTATAATCGCCTTTAATTTTCCTTTAATGTAACAATTTTCTCTCAATATTCCTTATTTTTATGTTGTGCATTGACCCGCCTCGAATAGCAAATGAACTACCTGCGGATCAAAACATTTGTTTATAAATTTGTAAGATGGAAATAACTGAATGAAACGTGTGTGTACCTGTACAGTTCTTTCCATCACCATCATACCCTCTTAAGCAGCGACAAACGTAGGAACCTTCGGTGTTGGTACACAGCGCGTTGGAATCACAGAGATTTAATTCATTACTTGCACATTCATTGATATCTGCGTTTGTAAGAAGCAAAAGATCACTTAATTCAATTTGTATAATACAATTATCACACAGTGAGACTACTCGAACCCAGACCACCCAAACAAATTTTCATTCAAATTAGCCAACCACGATCCCACATCTAAACAATAAAATCTCTATAAATGTCTTATATTGTCTTAAATGTCTTATACCTGTACAGTTTCGGCCATCTCCAATATATCCACTGATACAACGACACACATAGGAACCTTCAGTGTTGGTACACAGCGCGTTGGGGTCACAGTCATTTTCACCAGTTTCGCACTCGTCAGAATCTATGGTTAGTTAACAAACAAAGGAAAATATGTAGCGTTTTAGTTTACTTCTATCTTTAAGTACCTTGAGTCAGACACAGGGTCTTTGGAGTCAACAGAAATTTAAAATCATCAATAAAACATTTTATAGAAAGAAAAGAAGAGAAAAGATGCGGCATTTTGGTCCCACAACTTTCTTCCTTTTTTTCAATTGGTCAGGTGGAGACATTTTTTTCCAGCGTTTAATAATCAATTTCTTTAGTTTCGATATGACTGAGGGCGAAAATTGTAAGTTCACACATATCGCCGTGATACTAGCGGCTTAAAACCTTCTGTGGTCATTATTTTCTGTAATAAGTGTTTTTACTCACTGAATTGCACTTTAGTTTTAATTTTCACCCAATGTAACAGACTTGGAAAGTGCCCGATTAGTTTTGGCGGGAAATAGTGGCCGCGTAAGAACCGAGCCTAATTTATTCCAATAGGTTCATTGCACCTTTTTAAAATCGAAAATTTAAAATTGGCAGTAGTAATAGCTATAGAAATCGAAAAGGACAAGAAGGAACGAACTCTGTAATGGGCGCAACAGAATTGTAAGTATTTTGTTAAGAATTTGGCGAATTGTACCAACGATGATTAGTAAATCCTTTTGAATGTATTTCTGTTTTCAGTGGACTACTGTTCCTACATATAGTCGAGTGTCAAATGTCCCTGTTAAGAACAGTGATGTGTTCCTTAACTTAAATAGCGCTTCGAGACGAAAGTGCAAAACACTCACCAACGTCTTTTGATGTTTGCCGGCCGTGGAATCAAACGCATTTAAGTCATTTTATACCTCAGTGGGTTTCTGAGTTTTTCGTTAAACACTTGTACTATAGAACAGTGAAAGTTCTTTTGTACCTGGGTTTCTGAGTTTTTCATTTAACACTTGTACTACTATAGTAAAGTGAAAATTCGTTTGTTGTTGAAGTCAGCTTCATTTTGAAATACTTACTTCAAAATATTTACCTGTACAGTTTTTGCCATCACCATCATACCCTCTTAAACAGCGACAAACATAGGAACCTTCAGTGTTGGTACACAGCGCGTTGGAATCACAGAGATTTGATTCATTACTTGCACATTCATCAATATCTGCGTTTGTAAGAAGCAATGGGTCACTGAATGTGAATCTTAAGCCGCCTTGACGTTTAAACTTAACTGTGTTTGGTGCTAAAAGAACTGAGTACGTGTATTGGAAACAGACCTGTGCAGTTTTGACCATCTCCTTGGAAACCATCCTGACAGACACATTCGGCCCCTCCTTCGCTATCCTGACAAATCGCGTTTGCGCCACATGGTGGAAAACACACAGCTGGATAAACATAAAACAACGACAAAAACCAAAACGAAATCAGTCCATAAAAAGACTACAAAACTTATTGGTTAAGTTGAAAAAGATGGATGAGTTACATCCGATTTTCACAACCAACCTGTACAGTTTCGGCCATCTCCAATATATCCACTGATACAACGACACACATAGGAACCTTCGGTGTTGGTACACAGCGCGTTGGAATCACAGAGATTCAATTCATTACTTGCACATTCATCGATATCTGCGTTTGTAAGAAGCAAAAGATCACTAAATTCAATTTGTATAATACAATTATCACACAGTGAGACTACTCGAACCCAGACCACCCAAACAAATTTTCGTACAAATTAGCCAATCACGATTGCGTATCTAAACAATAGAATCTCTATAAATGTCTTATATTTCGCTTGAAGAGCACTTAATTTCCTCTATAGCTGTACAACACATATCAAAATTGAAAAAGAATCATCTTAGTCGGTAGAAACTCACCACAAATCTGTTGTTTCGGGTTAAAAACAGACATTCAAAATATGTATGAAAATTTATTTGGGTGGGCTGGGTTCATTAAGTCGCACTGTAACGGCAAATGAATGCTGTGAAAAAGCCAAGTTTAAACTTTGCTGGGTGATGGTCAAGAGGCTCTATGTACCATATAATGTAGGTAATACTAATACAGGTTAAATAAATCAAAGAAATAATACAGGCTTACCCGTACAGTCCAGGCCATTGCCAACATATCCACTAATACAACGACACACGTAGGAACCTTCAGTGTTTGTACACAGCGCGTTGGGCCCACAGTACGTTTTCTCGCCCACACACTCATCAATATCTAAATGCGAAAAAAAAAAGAAAAAACAGTCCAATGCAACGTAGTAGAATAGACTGCAAAAACAAGTATCATATACTGATGAGTTTTCACCCCGGGAAAAGAACTTGAATTAGATTGTGCATATAGGAACCGATGTATGCTGGACCCTGTGTGTTTATCGTGTTCAGTCAGTCTGTGGGCATGTCGAAATCAAGGTCGATAGAAAGCAGATTCTTGTACATTTTTTTCGATTTTCGTCTGCTGGACGTAAAACATAAAAGCACCAAAAAGAGTGAGTAACTGTTGCTGTTGAGTTGCTGAGGTTTTTATGTTCAAGAGGAAGCCAAATAGACTGAGATGTCGTCAGGATTTCCAGTGCTGGTACACAGCGCGTTACGATCAGAGATATTCAATTTTTACTTGCACATGCATCTATAGATTACTGGAGGTTAAAGCATCAAAAAACGTCAGTCACTATCGCCGTTGAGGTTTTTATGTTCAAGAGGAAGCCAAATAGACTGAGATGTCGTCAGGATTTCCAGTGCTGGTACACAGCGCGTTACGATCAGAGATATTCAATTTTTACTTGCACATGCATCTATAGATTACTGGAGGTTAAAGCATCAAAAAACGTCAGTCACTATCGCCGTTGAGGTTTTTATGTTCAAGTGGAAGCCAAATAGACTGGCTAATCATTATGGGGCGTTGTGTACCAGAGAATGAAAATCTTTCAAGCAAAGTTACCTGTACAGTTTTGACCATCGCCAACATATCCATTGAAACAGCGACAAACATAGGAACCTTCAGTGTTGGTACACAGCGCGTTGGGGTCACAGTCATTTTCACCAGTTTCGCACTCGTCAGAATCTATAGTTAGTTAACAAACAATAGGTGAAGGGACTTAAAGTAACAGCAAATTACAATACAGAAAAAAAAAAACGTTAATAACAAAAAAAAAAAACAAGAAATAGCACAAGAGCTGGCGTTTTAAGATCATTGTTTCATTAGACTGGGTAAAGTGGGGGGGGGGGGAGGGTGTTTGAAGCAATAGGCTAAGGACATTCATAAATGGCCTTAGCGACGCGAAAGATAAAGTTAGTGAGTTGGAGTGGTAATTTTCAACTTTTTTCACCCAACCACCTATTTTGATGCTTGCTAAATGGAAAGAGTGTTCCCTTTTTTCCCTTTTTCATTAGTGTTTTTTTTTTACTTTTTGCTTCATTTCATCTCTCTCATTGCAGAACGGAGTGAAAATTCAATTACGTCAAGTCACTTAATTCAAACTACTTACCTGCACAGTTCACGCCATCACCAACAAATCCACTAATACAGCGACAAACATAGGAACCTTCCGTGTTGGTACACAGCGCGTTGGGGTCACAGGGATTTAATTCATTGCTTGCACATTCATCAACATCTAAAAGTGGAAAGTGAAAGACGAACAACAAAAATACGCGATTTGCTTCCATTGTTTTTTTTTTTAAACAAAACTGAAAAAAGATGGCACTAACGATGTAACATTCATCGCCGCGCTAGGTCAAGGTTAACGTAAATTTAGACGATACATAAAAAGCTCGCTTCTTCTTTAACCTGTAAATTTCTCGAGTATAGTGTGCTTGTAAAACTTGCATACAGAAACTTGTTAAAGTGTGTGTTATATAGAATTCAAGCTGCTACAAAGCATCTATATATTTTTGGACGCAAAATATTACAACACTTAAGAACGTTATTTACTGCTGGAATCTTGCACTGATGTTGAAGGAAACCAGATATACTGGAAAACATTCATGAGGTTTTATATAACAAAGAATACAGAGGTTTCGAGCAATGTTTACCTGTACAATTTCGGCCATCACCAATATATCCACTGATACAACGACAAATATAGGAACCTCCAGTGTTGGTACACAGTGCGTTGGAATCACAGTCATTTTCCCCAGTTTCGCACTCGTCAGAATCTATAGTTTGTCAAAAGCGAAGGAAAAGAAAATCACAATGTTTGACTCAATGTTAAACACGATTTTATACTGCTAGGATACTAAGAACTATGATAACAGGGAGTAACAATGGTGTCTTTTTCTTTACCTGAACAATTTTGACCATTGCCCTCATATCCCTGGATACATCGACATACGTATGAACCTTCAGTGTTTGTACACAGCGCGTTCTCGTGACATTGGTTGGTATCAGAGCTACCACACTCGTCGATATCTGTAGTCGTTATATAAAGACATGAGCTACCCGCAGTACGATATTGAAATAAGTGTAATGCTACTCACCTGATAATAATACAATTTTTAACTAACCATACACGTAAGAATATCAAATTAGAAAACAGTCTTAAAATTGTCTATTTTCTCTGAAAAAATTCCATACATACATGCAAATGACATGCAGCACAGAAACCAGAGAAGAGCCCATGCAACTAATACACGACAATTAGGTGAAGAAGATATTACAAGGCTGCGCGGAGATACGAATTACTTTTTCGAGCGTTGAAAAACACTATTTACTACGATTTTCATAATTCTGCGAACTCCCGCGTTCAATTTCCAACCGCCAACTGGCGTCTTTGCTTCCGTCAATCAAACTTCCGAACATTTTCCGAGTCCAGGTCGACCATCCTTTGTATTTGGCTGCCCATCGTCTCGGCGAATTCAAAGTAAAGGAGACCGCACATAGCGGAGGAAACCAAGAAATCGCAATCCGATGCGACAAGACAACAGTCGAGATCTTTTCACTTTTACTTCAACTTACAATATCAATTTTTAATTTCTTACCTGGACATCAGTTTGATCTATGATTTGTGTATCTTCTATGTGTGGTACTTCAATCGCTACATCATCAAAAGACTCTGAATCGGCCAAACTAGAACAGACATCAAAAGAATCCGCCATCTTCGCCGTCACACGTGTGTTGATCCAGCTGGGCGGAGTCAGTGCTTCGGAAACTGTTTGACTGCCATTCGAGCGACATCCGAAGTTTGATTGACGGAAGCAAAGACGCCAGTTGGCGGTTGGAAATTGAACGCGGGAGTTCGCAGAATTATGAAAATCGCAGTAACATGACAAGAGAAATTTCGTATCTGCTTGCAACAATGTAATTTTCGTTTTTATTACATACAATAAGTGGAATACGGCCAAGTTTTAGCAAAACGCTAACTCATCAGTGACATCACTCACATGTGTGAGTGATGTCATTTATATCCAGTCCACACATGAGCTGATTGGGTTCAGATGCATTACTCTTCCCAATCTGTTGGCAGCTGGCATATATATTTTATACTTAACTCCCTGCAGCGACCGTGGCATTTCAAGGCACAGTAGTTATGTGCAAGTAATTACAGTCCACTTCCTACCTTCACAGCTCATGCCGTTTCCATAGTAGCCATCTTCACACGTGCAAACGTATGAGCCCACGGTATTCATGCAATATGCATGCTTATTACAACCATTGTATCCCTTCATGCATTCGTCATGATCTGTCATGGCATAAACATTCACAGTAACACCCTAGAGACACATGACTTTGAAGCTGTGAGCATCTCGACAAATCGTATTTTAGTTTTCTTATTTATGACAAGACAATATAACTTGACCAAAGAACATGGGTAGATTGCAGGCCTCTGCAAAACGTGCAACAGGTTTATGCATTCAACATACACTCTTCCATGCAATGTATCCCACATGCAACGCAACATGCAACAGATATACATGCTATCACATTCACATATTCATTCAGCTGGTAGATCTAGAGCGCAAGTTTCCCTGTGTGCGATTTATTCCTAGTCTACTTGGTATTCTCATCATATTTAAATATCAAATTGGGGTTAATTGCCCTAGTTCTGAAAACAATAGTGTTGCTACACGTTGAGATCCATTTAATTCAGAGGCTGCTATATCCACAACCCTTTTTGCTTCCGAGTCAGTCACGTCAAAGTACGCTACGAATCCACTAGGCTGAATAGTACAGTACAAGCCATAAAAACCTTATTTAAATATGATTTGTGGCTCCAGTTTAATACAAACCTATGCATGTGATTCCATCACCGTTAAATCCTGCCTCACACATGCACTTTGGTGTCCCACTGAGATTATGGCAAACTGCGTTTTCATCGCATTTAGGGTCGCAGACAAGGAGGGTTGGTATCTCTAAAGGAATAACAAAAGGGAGCCTGGATTAGCACGTACTATCAGCGGACCAGTCTATTTTACAAACGTTTTTCTTCCAATAAAGTTGAAATAACAAAATTTCTTTGATCAAGACCTTACCCAGCCTCTCCATGTATATTTGTTGTTTTCACGTTAAGTAAATTACAAAAGCGCCCAACAACGTCTGACGTTGTTGGTCAAAATAAGCACTGTATTGTGTGTCAGATCTTTGGATTGTTTTGGCTGTAGTGTTTAAGTGGTCAGAACAAATCCAACAATGTTACAATGTTACAGCGCAGCACGTCCAACACACATTACCTTCAAGACGATGTGAGTAATGCACGAGTGTGACCTCTGAATGGTTTATGATGCAACAATGTTGCAGTTCTCTTCAGTAAACCCGAAACAAAAACATGTGAAATGCTCTTGGCTCAAAATTATTGTGAACTTACAACTAGCACTTAGATACGAGCCCCATTAGGAACTAATGGGTCTCGTAACTAGACTGCCCGTACATGTGATGTATGAGCTACATAACTTACCGCTACAGGTGAATCCATCCCCTGAAAACCCTTTCATACAGCGGCAAACATACGAGCCTTCGGTGTTTGTGCACAGCGCATTTGGATCACATGTGTTTGTACCACTCAAGAGACATTCATTAAAATCTGGGAAGCAAAAAAGACAGAATTACATAAGCTACCCCACAATACAGCTCCTTAGACAATTTCCTTAGTATGCTGACCTTAAAAAACGTGGAAGTCCAAAAATAGCGGGCTTTGTATAAAATCCCAAAACCTATTTTTCTACTAATGGTAAATATCGTTCGTCAGGCTATTTAGATGAACTACTTTGAAGCTGGATAGCAGAGTTTACTAGCACTCACTAATCTTCCCAACCCTTTCATTGTGCAGGGTCTAGCATGTGAAACGAGCCAAACAGAACTGCCGCTAGAATGTGATGAAAACCTTCAGTTGTACTTTGTGTATTCATCACTAACCTGTGCATGTGATGCCATCTCCATCGAAACCCTCGTTGCACATGCATTCCGGTGTTCCAGTGCTGTTTTCACATACAGCATTATTGCCACACTCTGGATCACATACCAGCGCCGGCTCCTTAGCTGATAAGGCAAAATACATTCAATTTGTTATCACAGAAAGAAGCAACGTATGATAGACTTTTATACCAGCACGCATCCACACGAGGCTGGATGTATGGTAAAGGAACATAGAACTACGTCACAGCTATCAGAAGCACTGCGGCCTTTTTCTCGAAGGTCCTAGATAACTTTAAGACTCCGGAAATCCATTTTTGAGTCGACTGAAATATATTGAAACAAGCAACAAAATTGCCGTAATTGCCGTTGTAAATAATGTTATCACAAGGCAGCTCTCAGGGTCCCTATTTCCATAACATTACAATAGGTCCCTACGAAAATAACTGCTCTTGTGTTATTCGAATTTATTATATCTCTCAGTTAGTACGCGCGCTGTGATTGGTCAATTTAGCGGGCCGTACTTCACTGTACGGCCCGCTAAAGTTTGTTTTGGTCGCCAAAATGACTCCAGAGATATGATAAATATCTTATTAACCTCGTTTTCTCGGTCCGTACCGTAAAATACGGATCCTCGTTTTTTCCCGTCGATTTATGGCCCAAGCGCGAAGCGCTTGGGCCATAAATCGACGGGAAAAAACTCGGTCCGTATTTTACAGTACGGACCTCGAACTCGATTAATAAGAGGTGTGCAATGCCTGGTATTTTGATGCTGCTACCAAATGATACACTTTGAAAGAAAGGGAAAAGAACAGGGTGGAGTAAGGAAGCATGAACAGAGTACAAGACACAAGCACGTAGCACTTTACCAACACTAAGCCTGGGTGGAATCAAACGCTACATATGGCTCACCTGTACAGGTAACCCCATCTCCCTCAAATCCTTCTCTACAGCGGCATACGTAAGATCCTTCTGTGTTTGTACAGAGCGCATCTGAACTACAGTTGTTTAACTCCAAGAATTCACATTCGTTGACATCTGCAAAAACGTATTACGTAGCGTAAGAAAACACGAAGTGATGCTGAAAGGAATTTACCACAAAAATATTTGAGACATTCTGTGAAACTGTTTGTTATGCCATCGCAACTAATCTACGTATTTATTATCTGTTTATTATTTTATTTTACTAAAATGTTAGCTAGACGAAGTTGGAAAACTGGAGCCGCACCGAGACCGAGAAGCTGAGAAATTTAAAAATCGTCCACTAAAGACTATTCAAAAAGAAAGAAAATTTCGGAGATGCACTTACACTATGGACTGCAGGCGATGGTTAACTTAAGAATCGTTTGCAAACTAAATGATAACGCCACAATTCGTTCAGTTTATTCTTCTTTTACGATCGATACGAAGATGTCAAGAAAAACATACACGTATTAGGAAATCTAGTTTGAAACGATTGAATTGAGCATTTCGTCTCTGTGAAGCTAAGGGCATAGACATATTTCCAGCAACACGCACGGAAATAGAAGACAGAACAAAAGTATTCAATACAATATTTTCACGGACGCATTCTTTTGCCAGCTGTTACCTTACCTATACATTTGCTTTCTGAAGGAATAAGTCCCGCTTTACAAAAACAAGAAAAACCGCCCTCAGTGTTAACACACTCATTTCCTGGTCCACAGTCAGCTGTTCCGTCAGTGCACTCGTTTACATCTGTGGAGACAGGGTTGTGTAGTGGTTAGAGTGTCGGACTCTCGAGCAGGAGGTCCTGGGTTCGAGCCCTTATGATGGCGCTGTGTTGTTTCCTTGGACACGCAACATAACTCTACATGGTTTCTCTCCATCCAAGTGCAAAAATGAGTACCGGTGATATAATGCTGGGGGTAACCCTGAGTTGTACTAGCATCCCATGCAGGGGTGGGGGGGAGTAACAATACTCCCAGGTGCTTCATGCTATTGAAACCGGGATGAGCTCCGGCCAAGTGGGCCTCCTGTGGCTCGTGTGTGCCTCCACTTACTTGGTTACTTACTCGTCTAAATCTACGCTAACAAGGTAACAATATCAACTGCAGCATGACATACAAGATCCAGGCTGTAATCGTTATACCTTCACATGTCTTTCCGTCCCCTTGGTAACCTCTTAAGCAGCGGCAAACGTAGCTTCCATCCGTGTTGGTACACAAGGCGTTGGGATGGCATACATTATCGTCGAAAGAACACTCGTCCGTATCTGCAAACGGTGCAAATGATCTCTTTACCTTTTTGATATGCGTCTTAACTACTCACCTTGTGGTAACAAATAGCTTAACTACAAATATTTAGAGAGAAACATGCAGAATATAGCTGACGAATCCGACTTTCCATATATAAAAAGATCTTTTAAACAAAGATGGCCACTCCCCAAGTTTCTCGTAGTGTTTTTCCACAAATAAGAGTGACAGCCAAACGAGCCACGACTGGCTCACAAGTCTGTATTTAAGAAATAGAAAACATGTACCGTGTTTCTATCGAGTTATAGAAACACGAGTGAAAGTTTGGGAGAACGAGAAATGCTGTGGGAACACGAGCCGCAGGCGAGTGTTTCCACAGCTTTTTCGAGTTCTCCCAAACTTTCACGAGTGTTTCTATAACTCAATAGAAACACGAAGAACATGTTTTCTATTTCTTTTAGAAAACACCGCGACGAAAAAAAGAAAAGCAACTTGTTAGCTTTGATTATCAAAATGTAAATTCTCTTTGCTCGCGTCATTATTACGTCAACAGCTCGTGCTAGTTCTGTGTTTCTATCGAGTTATAGAAACACGATTTCTAACCAATCAGCGCGCGTACTTTCTTAGGACTGTTTTCTAATGGTTCCTACATCTCCCGTAATTGGCCGCTTTGAGTTTCCTTTCACGAAAGTCAATTAAAAATCACTTCCATGATATGACATGTGGTTTCGTACCGGTACAAACTAAGCCATTTCCAGCAAATCCAGGTTTGCATTCGCACATGTACGAACCAGGGCTATTAATACACAGGGCATCTGGGTGGCATTCTGCTAAATCGTTTGCACACTCATCCTCATCTACGAAAAAGAATCATGAAAGATCACAGCGGTATTATTCATACCAAAATCATTCAACTGTCATTGTAAGATTGAAAGAAAATGGCTTTGGAGCTCAAATAAGCTGATGCAAAAACGAGAGAATTTGAAAGTTTATGTAAGTGTGAGATGTATACAAGGGTTTTCTTAAAGAGAAGCAAGGTTAGCATAGTCGTGGGAAGCCTTTTTCCGTTCTTTTTCTTTGTGACAGTTACCCACCAGTACAATTTACTCCGTCTCCCAAAAAACCAGGCACGCAGATGCACAGTCCAGTACCGTTCACTTCTTGACATCGAGCATTTGGATCACACCCAACGGGGCAAGAGAGATCAGACGCTGAAGAAAACAATCAGTATTATTAATAAACTGTGTTACAAAAATAGAAACACAACCACTGGTCTAACAGCAATAAATTAATACTAAGGGCGCTTTCCATTAACCTGACCAGCTAGATTGGTTTGACTGTGAGTGCCAAATGCGTGGTAGATTTTCGCGCCAAACCTTTCGGCCACGCGGAACTGACGCACTCCTATTGGAGGTAAAGAGGAAAGAAAGAAAGAAACGTCCGGGTAACTGGAAAGCCCACGAAGTTTCTGTCTAACACGATCTACATGCTTCACATGGTTTCATTGTATTGATGTACTGAAAGAAGACGTTTCCATTCTAGGAAAAGTTCAAATCTACCCTGGTCGTCGAACTTGATGGATTGAGATTAATAATTAAATTACGAGTTCCAGTTCTCTACGAGTCGATTAAAATACGAGTACGAGTGGTTCAATTGTCTTAATAATATCCCTCAAGTATTCCACTTTCAATTTTGTACCTATATTCATCGGTTTTTTTTTAACTTTTCCAGTGAATAGCTTTTTTCCACAGCGCAATCGCTTTCGAAACTCGCTATCTATCACAGGATAGATAGTGAATAGGTTAGCCAATCAGATTGAAGGATTCGTATGCAGGATAGTGTGCGAGTTGCTTTCTATCAAAACCGAATAGCATCGTGCGATAATCCTTAGTTTTTCATGGTAAAAATGCAGGTAAATAAATGTGACATATACTTTTCCTCTTCTAAAATACTTTGCATGAAGCAACTGAAAAAGCTGTGAGTATGCAATTCCAATCTGCTAAGCTTCCAGACTATATTAGGGACGGACCATTAGAAAAGTGATGGGGGGGGGGGGTGGGGAATTTTCAGCTTGCACGAATTTTTTTTTTTCGCTCACTACTTGTGCAGGAATTTTTTTTTCAGGTGAACCCCTCTGCACGAATTTTTTTTTACTACGTGTGTAAAAGTCACAATTGGACCTTCCTTCTGCACGAATTTTTTTTGTTACCTTCTTCCTTGCATGAATTTTTTTTTCTTGGCATTTTCCCTTGCATGAATTTTTTTTTGTTTTTTTCCCCACCACCCCCCCCCCTCCCCATCACTTTTCTAATGGTCTGTCCCTTAATCGTACAGTGTATATTTAGTTCTCAGTAGCGTGTCCTCTAAGTTAGTGTACCGTGTATTCGCTACTGAATCAGGGACTTACGTGTGCATGTTTCCCCGTCTCCTGTGTAACCTGTGTTGCACCTGCATTCAAAGGATCCCGGTGTGTTGACACATTCAGCATTAATATCACAGTAGATAAAATCCAACGAACACTCGTCAAAATCTGAGGATAAAAGTCACAGATATAGGCAGGGAAAAATGACAAACCCGTTTTATTTGATCTTCAGTATTACTGATGATAATATACATGCAAAAACGACGAACCCGTTTTATTTGATCTTCAGTATTACTGATGATAATATACATGCAAAAATGACGAACCCGTTTTATTTGATCTTCAGTATTACTGATGATAATATACATGCAAAAATGACGAACCCGTTTTATTTGATCTTCAGTATTACTGATGATAATATACATGCAACAATGACGAACCCGTTTTATTTGATCTTCAGTATTACTGATGATAATATACATGCAAAAATTTCAACATGCTGATTGGCTGGGAGCATGTCAATAAATTTATCTATTTATTTATAATAATTCGCCAAATAACATAAACTATGAAACAATAGTTACAAGAATTTTAAAATACTAAATGACGAGGAAACCTGAATGAAACCTCGAGGCTTATACAGAATCAGCATTCCTCAAAACAAGGACCATAAGATAGATTAAACTAGAACAACAATGTGGACAAGTATAGCAATAAGAAAAAATGACAATGAAATTAATACTTACTTATAAAGAATTCTTTAGGTTTTTTTTCAAAATATGAGAGAGAAGAAGAGCAAGCAATCTCAGGAGTAAGTGAGTTAAAAAGATTCGGGCCTTGATAGAAAATAGAAAAATTTCTGATATTGGTTCTACATAGAGGTAAATGAAAAGAGCCAGCATTCCTGGTGTTATAGCTATGGATCTGATTGATCCTTGTGTGCAGAAAATTAAACTTGAATTTTTTGCAGGTATATTGTTCAGAAGTAATCAAATGATTTAGGTACAATTTGAAATAAATATACAGTCGCGGATTTTTCAAAGGAAGCAAATTGGATTCGCCTTATATGTTCAATGAACTTTATTACCGGTAGCCTTTTAATAATATACATGGAAAAGTGTAAACGGGCTGACTGGCTGGGAAAACGTAAATTAATTCCAAACAGTGCAGAAGGTTGAAATTGAGGGCAGAAATTTGAAATTAAATTTTTTTATTTTTTTGTATAGGTAATCACATGATTTCGAGTGCAATTTGGGATAAATCAGTACGAGTAAATTTTTCAAAGGCTAACCAAATTGCACGAGCCCGTAGGGCGAGTGCAATTTGTAGTCTTTGAAAAATTTACGAGTGCTGACTTATCCCAAAATGCACGAGACAAATCATGTGATTACTTGTTAATAATATACATGCAAAAATTTAATTTCAACTTTCTGCACTCAATTTCAACTTTTTGCACTCAGTTTCAATTTTCTGCACTGTTTGGGATTAATTGACGTGCTCTCAGCCAATGAGCATGCTGAAATCTTTGCATGTATATTATTAAAACAAGAAATCAAATGGTTTCCAGGGCAATATTGTATAAACTAGACGCATACATGCGTGAGCTCGGTCTTTCCTGATGTCGCAGCTCCTCAAATGAAAAACAACTACAGAAGACATCTCGGCTAAATTGTTATTAAGGTTAGAGTGATGGCAATAGCTCCACTATGATTCTCCTCATGTTCACTCATAAATGTTCCCGTTAAGTTCGCGCACCAACACGTTCCGAAAACGCTCATCATCTTAAGTGTGGGTCTACTGCGAACGGTGCTCTTGCGCCCTTACAGTGCCACGAATAACGTTACGAATTAATTAATTAACTGATATTTATTCATTTCTATATGTAATAAGATGTATATGTTTACAAAACATTATTTCACCTTCACAATTTTCTCCGTCACTGATGAATCCCTGCTTGCATTCACAGAAATAAGAACCAATGCTATTTATGCAGTCTGACTTTTCATCACAACTATCCGAGTTTTCTGTGCATTCATCAATATCTATGCACGCAAAAAAGACACATCAGGATTAGCTTGGAAGAGCAATAACAAAGGAGAAAGGACGCGTTTATAGTAAATGTTTGATGGAAGAGTTCTTTGACCAAATTTTAAGTTATGAAAAGAGAGTAATATAGGTTCAACTATATTTTCAAATAATAAAATACCATCTACACTGCATTGCAGATGCGCTAATTTACACTTAGTGTTTATTGGCTGAACAGCAAGGAGGCGCAAGGGTGTGGTCAAGTCTGCACGACATACAGCTCCTCTTTGGTAAAACCTTTCGCACTCGAGCCGAAAATTCATCAATATTTCATGTAATATTAGTTAGCACCTTTTTGTTCACATTCTTAACGCACATTAAACCTACAGCTTTTGTTTTTCCTTTTTAATTCTGGTCTGCACGAATGTTAATTCAAACTAGTTCAGAGTGTAACTGCGATCAGGCGTTCTTTTTAGGGAGCAATCAGGAGACTATCTGATGGCTGGTTCGACTAAATCAGTCACTAGTGCTTGAGGAAAACCGTCAGTTGGCGCTTATCAGCTTTCAAAACGAAATACACGAAATTTTGAGGGCCGTTAATGCACACTGTAGAAATCCCGGACTTTCTCCCGTTCATAAATTTCATACTTAGAATTTGAGGAGATGCTGGTAACTTGTGTTAGTCCTTGAACCTTCCGTTTTCTTTAAGACGTCTTTAAAGTGTGCGGTTCACATTTGTGAGCCTTTTCTCGGTTCTGTCCTCGTGTACCGGTACACAAGAGCCGATACAAAAGACCAAACAATACGCCACACATGACCAATGAATCCTAAACAAAGAAAGTACAATGACTATTTCCTTGTGTACCGGTACACAAGAGCCGATACAAAAGACCAAACAATACGCCACACATAACCAATGACTCCTAAACAAAGAAAGTACAATGACTGTTTCCTTGTGTACCGGTACACAAGAGCCGATACAAAAGACCAAACAATACGCCACACATAACCAATGAATCCTAAACAAAGAAAGTACAATGACTATTTCCTTGTGTACCGGTACACAAGAGCCGATACAAAAGACCAAACAATACGCCACACATAACCAATGAATCCTAAAAAAAGAAAGTACAATGACTATTTCCTTGTGTACCGGTACACGAGGACAGAACCCTTTTCTCTTAACTCAAATCTTTTCACACATATTCATTAAAACTTCAAGAGTTTCCGAATAAATAATCAACACTACGACGATTACTGTTCATTTGCATGCTGAAATTCCCATGCAAGAGTCGTGCGTGCTATTCTGACACCTGTACACACATGTAATTTGCGCGACTCAAGCTGACACTTAACATGTCGTCTGCATTCACTTCTTGAATTACCTCAGAGAGGCTTATGACGTCATTACCTGTGCAGCTGAATCCATCCCCAGTGTAACCGTCCTTACAGCTGCAAGTGTAAGAGCCTTCAGTGTTGTTGCATTGAGCATTGGGATCACAATCACTGGCACCGGGGAAATTGCATTCGTTGATATCTAAAAGAGAAGTACAATTTTTATATTGACTTAATTATGCGAGTTTATTTGATACGTTTTACTACGTAAGCTAGAAACTGAACGGTGCCTACATTTCGAGGGTCAGCCTTTCGTCCGAGAAAGGAGCGATGGCCAAAACCTCGAAACCGCGTCAGCCTCAGCTTTCTCACATGTGAGACATATGCGCACTGGGGCGACAGTAGTAGAAGGGATTAAACCCTGTTGCTACCCAAAAAAAAAAAAAGATGAAACAATTGAGCTCAAAAGCCAGCTGTCCATGGCTGCTGGCTTTTGAGCTCAATTTTTACATCTTTTTTTTGGTAGCAACAGGGTTTTATCTCTTCTACCACTGTCGCCTCAGTGTGCATATGTATGGCTTCAACTTACCCTTATTACATTTTGACGTTGTCATTTCAAGCCACATCCCACAACCCTACCATTTTTCTCACATGCGGTTTGCCTTCACCGAACTTAGGGGCCTTTAAGAGAGACCCTCGGGTTGACTGAAAACTTAATACGAACCTTCACAATATGTGGCATTTCCAAAGTAACCAACTTTACAAACGCATTCAAAGGAGCCTTCAGTATTCAGACAAACTGAGTTTCCATGGCAATCACCGTTGTCTGAAAAACACTCATCCAAATCTGAAAAACATAGAATCACAAGCATTAACACTAAATACGAAAATGGAAAAGCATCACTTATTCACGGACATAAATGAAACGCAAACAGCTGTTTTGATTAATGTTTTTGATTGAAGTTTCATTTAAACAACCAACCAATGCTACCAGTTTTCATGTTATGGTGCGGATTTTATCATTCACTGTTCTAATGCAAATGAAGCTTCATTTCAGGGAATCTAGAAGACACTTGGCTATGGAAAGTTTGATATTTTGAGCAGCGTTTAGAAATGTCATTTTCATTTTCAGAGAATCTGTCAATACGAGTACGAGTTATCAACCTGAGAAGGTGAAGAGCGTTGAAGTACTAAAAAGATTAATGAACTAGTTTCGTAGCTAATAATGCGAGTAGACCCCTATATCAGGTATATAGGTATATGCCGCCCCAAAGGGTATGGTTTTTGAGCCGTTTTGGTCTGAAAACGGGTATAGATTTTGAACATTTTGGTCTGAAATTGGGTATGGTTATCGGGGGAACGTTCACGAAAGCTTATAAACTTATTTTTCTTCCCAGCAACCAGGGCGAGTAACTGGTAAGAGAGAAAGAGAAATTGATGTAATATATCATTCCAGCTAAATTTTACCTACTCATCTTTGTTACGTTGACTTCCGTTCAGCACTGATGCATATGCCATGCTTAATCACGTACTACAAAGCCAGTGTGATATAATATATGATAACGAGTTGTTAATAATGTAACGACTTTCTAAAGCCATGTCTGAAAACGGGTGTATATTTTCAATGTCAGGTCTGAAAACGGGTATGGATTTTTGTGGCCAGGTCTGAAAACGGGTGGGCAAAATGGCATGTTTTGGTCTGAAATTGGGTCTGGATTTTGAGATGCGGGCGGCACACCGCCACCAAAAATTCCAAAGAGTACCCCCCCCCCCCCGGGGAGTAGACACCATGCACGTGAGTGACAAAGGGTTCGTAATAAGTACTCCGTCCCAATCTTCTCGAATGGTTTTACAAATAGACAGTTTCTTTTGGCGTCGAAGGTACAGCTTCTCACTCTTAATCTGTTAATTTAATTTTGCAAAATTACTTTTAGGCTTAGATTTGAAAATGCAATTCGGTAGTAAATACAAAATAGAACACTTGCAGGATGGACGACAGATTTGTACAAAAAAGGAGAAACATCAAGAGCCTTTCAGAACTACTACAGCAGTGTCACGCAACTCCCATGGAGGAACAATGCATGACAGTCCTGATAAACAGCTGTGAAGGAGTGGAGATACAGGAAGTGGGATCGGCAAACTTTACAAAACTGGAAGCATGCGACTCCGAGGAAAGAATTTAAGCAAAGTATTTTAAAATAAACCAGACTGAGAAGTTGATGCTCAGATTAGAGCATAAGAACACAGATTAAAAGATAAACATTTCAAATGCCTTAAAACAACAACATCATTAGAAAATGCCAAAATTGTTTTGACATATTTTCATTTTGGAACGCTCAAATTTCAGACAAAATCAGTTACAATCAAAACAACCCCGTGTGACCACTGTTGTGAAAGCCCACTGAACTGAAGAAATTTTTAGTCGAACTTTCGCTTTTCATCATTTTCCAAATTATATTAAGCATACTTCAGTTGTATCAAATTTAAACAGGACAGAAGACAGTGAGAACATGAGGACATTACTAATAGGAAACGAAAATTGACCTTTTTCTGCTATGTGGCAGAAATTCAGAGGAAAACAGCTTATTTTAAACTCCTTGGCAAGATCCCAGGTGCTTCGGGTTACATGGGAACGAGGCTAAACCAGGGAGAAAAGTGACGGTATGTAGCTAATAAATTGGTTTTGTTTTCATATTGAGTTGTATGCATGTTGGTATAAAAGCCCTTTGTGATAGAACCGCGGGAAGCTATTGGAAGGATTAACGTAAAAGCGATATAAAAAGTCGCCAATTCATTGCGCCGTTCCTCTTTCAGAATACTTTTCGCGGCTGAGAATACTTTCGGGTTTGATTCCAGATTGGTTAGCATTTAGATTCACCCATTACTCCCACGTTATTATTAGCCGTTTCAAAGAAAGAAATGAGTGTGCTGTCATACGAGCCCACAGGAAAGGAGGATGCAAAAAAAGGAAGCGAGATAGCGGAGTGCAAAGTTTCCTTGGAGCTGATATTTGTGATGCCCGACAAGTAATGCACGATTTTAGTAAAACCACGTGTCCAGTTCATGGTCGCTGACTGTTGCTAGTTCAGTGACAGACATGTTACATTTGGTATGTGCCTTGCTTCCATGGCCACTTCAATGTTATTATACCTTGGCACGCTTGCCCATCTCCCGTGAAGCCAGCACCACAGGAACACGCAAATGAACCAATAGTGTTGAGACAGACTGCGTTACGGTCACACACAGCTTCACCACTTGAACACTCGTCAGTGTCTGAAAAAAGTATCAAAGGTACCCAGTGGTGAGCTGGTGCATAAAATGTTAACTTAAAAGTTTGCAATATTGAGGAATGTATAACATATCCTTAAGTTTTTTTGCAGGCGTTTGATGCAACAAGGTTTGGATTATCTTTCTCAGAGCGCGAATGACGGAAAATCCAAGGTTACTATTGGCTCCGATGTTTCTTTTGTTACCTGTTACCCGTGACATTTCTGACTGACCACCCCAATATCTCGTGAATCCACGAGATTCACAAGCTAAAAACCAGTAGGCATGTTAGCTTAATGGACCTACAACAGTACCTTTACCAGATTATTATTATTACTATTACAATAATAATAATAATTATTATTATATATAGTTTTTTTTTTTTGGGGGGGGGGGGTGAGTTGGGTAATTTTGTCTTGTTAAGAATTTCTTTTTTTGCACCTTGGCCTTTTTAGTACCTTTTTTTTCACATTGCCCCATTGTGCATAGATTCTTTTTTCCATACTTTTATGCAGGAATTATTTTTCTCAGATGAGGTGTTAACTCTGGTTTTCATTTCATTTCAGTTGCCTAGGGTAACCAAGAAGCAACCTTCGTTTTCTTCACGTTTCCCTTTTCTGTCTACATCTCCAACACTTTTCTAAGAATTCTTGCCGTCCCCAACAGTGCAGATCTATGAATCAGTTCAATGGATGTGTCCACACATGTGTCGTTGGGCCATTTTGCTCTAGCAGTAGCAGGATAACGACCTGATGCTGGCTGCTGTTCCTCAGACATCCGCCGGGCGTGACACCCTCTCTGCTAACTCGGGTACCATTTACGTCGTAATCATATCTATCTTCATCATTCATCTCCATTTTGTTTTTGAGGAGTTGCCATTCGACCCAGTAGCTGGGGAGTTTGTATATCAAAGTTTTCTTCTCCTGGGTGGGTTACCAATCAAGGCTTAGGAGTCCCTCCTATAGCCGATCGCTATATGAAATCAAACATACCCTGCGAACGCGAAGTTCTTAGCTAATCTCATGAGCACTCAAAAACCGTAATCCTTGCTCAACCATTTCTCGACGGCATAATGTCAGCCAGAACTCGGTTCTGAAACGGTATTTCCTAGCCACTGCCCTAAAAACTACCACTACCCCTTGATTGTTGTGACCCTAACGGGGGTTGCAACTTGAGGGTTGCCGATACTTGCCAAAGGTGCCACCCTAGACTCTGGTGGGCAGGAGCGTCCACGTTTTCGTAGTAGGCAGGCGCCAACCTGTCCTACTCTAGTGCCCATATTATTACTATTATTATTATTATTACTATTATTATTATTATTATTACTATTATTATTATTATTGTTGTTGCTGTTAATATTATTATTATTATTATTATTATTATTATTTTAACAGCTGTTGACACAATAACCTCCAGTGATATAAATTTCGAAACCGGAGTGGGCTCCACGAAATATAGTAGACTACCGAATACCGAGGGGTAACAAATCGAGAAAAACGCTACCCCGACAGTGATACCCCAAATGTTCACATGTTGACATGTTCAAATGTTGACATGTTGACAGATACCAGTCAGTTTCACATAATAAAAACTATAGAGTGTGTTCACTTGACGTCACGACGGCCATGTTGGAGGAGAAAACAAAGACGCGGCGGCCATGTTGGAGGAGAAAAAAAAGACGCGGCGGCCATGTTGGAGGAGAAAAAGATTCATTGGGGAATTGAACTCTAATTTTATGTAAATTATTTCTTTTGTTTCTATTAACCAATATGGCTGCTGATCACGTGATCGAACACTCTCCATAATGTGTCAGTTGCTTACCGCCACAACGTTTACCAGTTCCACTGAATCCTGTTCTACATTGACACTCATAGCTACCCGGGACATTAGTACAAGTAGCGTTCTCATGACAGTCGTTTTTCCCATTTCCACACTCATTTATGTCTAAAATAAAGAGAAAAAACGTATAAAAGTAAAATCCTGCAAATGATTTTAATCAGATATATAATACTAAAGAGGATAGAAGCCAAAAAAGAGAAGAAAAGAAAAAAAAATGTAATTTTGAATTTAAAGTCAAATACAGAGGAAGTGGTTACCAGTCTCACGAACCAGGGGTGCGTGATTCAAGTGCTTGACAAGTTATACCTGAGCAGTGTGCGGAGTAAATGCAGTATATGCATAACCTCTCGTGTCTTTCACTCCCAACATCTAAAAAGCAATTCTCCTACCTGGAGGGCCCAACAATTCTGTTTATTGTACCTTGGAGAATTTGGTTCGAGATGATTTCAATATCGCTCACTTGATAGTTGTCTCGAGTCTCTTCACCTATCTGTTTTGCACTGTATTGACATTAACAGGAGAGGTTAACTGCTAATCAGTTGTGGGAGTGAAAGGGTTAAATTAACAGCACCAACAAACGGAATTGTTAGGGCTGGTCAGACTGCATGCATCATTATGTCTATTTCTTTGGTTGTTTCGTTATTCGTAAAAAACGACGTAACGGCAAAGTCGTCTTAAACACTTCCAAAAATTCTCCACAAATTAAAATCAAATTCTTCTCAAAGAACACACTCCCTGTAAACTAATATATGTGCAGAACCAAGAATTTTATTGATATAGTTTTATAGTGACAACGATAATATTAGCTCCAATAAATGATTTGCTTCTTAATTGACAAATAGCAATTTTAAAGTGGCTTTCTTTTAGAAATAAAGGTTATCTCTCTAGGCAACCACAAAAAAGGCCCTCAGTCCAAATAAGAAATCAGAACCCAAAGAAGTTAAATGTGGTTCAAATCAAGCATAGAAATGAGATTGTTACGATTGGTTTTGGTTTCACTTCTCGATGGTTAAGAAATTTATGTGACAACAATCTATCGTAGCCAATCGCAAAATTACTTTCGATACCATATTAAAAACAACTCTAAGACACCAAATTAACTCTTACTTATTTCTTAAGTTAAAAACAAACCAGCACAAGTCTTTCCATCTCCCTCAAAACCATCTTTACAAACACAGTCGTACGAGTCTTCTCTACGTATACACTTGGCATCAAGAGAACAGTCATGAGATCCCACGTCGCAGGCGTGACCGACTTGGGAACCAATGACAGTCCCGCCCTCAGTAATCACAACAAATGGCAAAGAAGTAGTAACAGTAGAGAGTGGCTCTGTATCAACTTCCACAGGAGGTTCTGTTGCACTAATAGCAGGTGGCTCTGTATCAACTACCACAGGAGGTTCTGTTGCATTAATAGAAGGTGGCTCTGTATCAACTACCACAGGAGGTTCTGTTGCATTAATAGCAGGTGGCTCTGTATCAACTACCACAGCAGGTTCTGTTGCATTAATAGCAGGTGGCTCTGTATCAACTACCACAGAAGGATCTGTTGCATTAATACCAGGTGACTCTGTATCAACTACCACAGAAGGTTCTGTTGCATTAATGGAAGGTGGCTCTGTATCAACTACCACAGGAGGTTCTGTTGCATTAATAGCAGGTGGCTCTGTATCAACTACCACAGGAGCTTCTGTTGAATTAATAGCAGGTGGCTTCGTATCAACTACCAAAGGAGAATGTGTTGCATTAATAGCAGGTGGGTGTGTATCAACTCCAACAGTAGCTTCTGTTGCTATAATAGCAGGTGGCTCCGGATAAACTACCACAGGAGGTTCTGTTGCATTAATAGAAGGTGGCTCTGGATCAACTACCACATGAGGTTCTGTTGAATTAATAGCAGGCGGCTCTGTATCAACTACCACAGGAGGTTGTGTTGCATTAATAGCAGGTGGCTCTGTATCAACTACCACAGTAGGTTCTGTTGCATTAATAGCAGAAGGGTCTGTATCAACTACCACAGGAGGTTGTGTTGCATTAATAGCAGGTGGCTCTGTATCAACTACCACAGTAGCTTCTGTTGCATTAATAGCAGGTGGCTCCGGATAAACTACCACAGGAGGTTCTGTTCCATTAATAGCAGGTGGCTCTGGATAAACTACCACAGGATGTTCTGTTGCATTAATAGCAGGTGGGTCTGTATCAACTACCACAGGAGGTTGTGTTGCATTAATAGCAGGTGGCTCTGTATCAACTACCACAGTAGCTTCTGTTGCATTAATAGCAGGTGGCTCCGGATAAACTACCACAGGAGGTTCTGTTGCATTAATAGCAGGTGGCTCTGGATCAACTACCACAGGAGGTTCTGTTGCATTAAGAGCAGGTGGCTCTGTATCAATTACCACAGGAGGTTCTGTTGCATTAATAGCAAATGGCTCTGTATCAACTACCACAGGAGGTTCTGTTGCATTAATAGCAGGCGGCTCTGTATCAACTACCACAGGAGGTTGTGTTGCATTAATAGCAGGTGGCTCTGTATCAACTACCACAGTAGGTTCTGTTGCATTAATAGCAGAAGGGTCTGTATCAACTACCACAGGAGGTTGTGTTGCATTAATAGCAGGTGGCTCTGTATCAACTACCACAGTAGCTTCTGTTGCATTAATAGCAGGTGGCTCCGGATAAACTACCACAGGAGGTTCTGTTGCATTAATAGAAGGTGGCTCTGGATAAACTATCACAGGAGGTTCTGTTGCATTAATAGCAGGTGGGTCTGTATCAACTACCACAGGAGGTTCTGTTGCATTAATGGAAGGTGGCTCTGAATAAACTATCACAGAAGGATCTGTTGCATTAATACCAGGTGGGTCTGTATCAACTACCACAGGAGGTTCTGTTGCATTAATAGCAGGTGGGTCTGTATCAACTACCACAGGAGGTTCTGTTGCATTAATAGGAGGTGGGTCTGTATCAACTACCACAGGAGGTTCTGTTGCATTAATAGGAGGTGGCTCTGTATCAACTACCAATGGAGGTTCTGTTGCATTAATAGCAGGTGGCTCTGTATCAACTACCGCAGGAGGTTCTGTTGCATTAATGGAAGGTGGTAGTGTATTAACTACCAGAGGAGCTTCTGTTCCATTAACAGCAGGGGCGTCTGTATCAACTACCACAGGAGGCTCTGTTGCATTAACAATAGGTGGGTCTGTATCAACTACCACAAGAGGTTTTGTTGCATTAATAGCAGGTGGGTCTGTATCAACTACCACAGGAGGTTGTGTTGCATTAATAGCAGGTGGCTCTGGATCAACTACAACAGTAGCTTCTGTTGCATTAATAGCAGGTGGCTCCGGATAAACTACCACAGGAGGTTCTGTTGCATTAATAGCAGGTGGCTCTGGATCAACTACCACAGGAGGTTCTGTTGCATTAAGAGCAGGTGGCTCTGTATCAATTACCACAGGAGGTTCTGTTGCATTAATAGCAAATGGCTCTGTATCAACTACCACAGGAGGTTCTGTTGCATTAATAGCAGGCGGCTCTGTATCAACTACCACAGGAGGTTGTGTTGCATTAATAGCAGGTGGCTCTGTATCAACTACCACAGTAGGTTCTGTTGCATTAATAGCAGAAGGGTCTGTATCAACTACCACAGGAGGTTGTGTTGCATTAATAGCAGGTGGCTCTGTATCAACTACCACAGTAGCTTCTGTTGCATTAATAGCAGGTGGCTCCGGATAAACTACCACAGGAGGTTCTGTTCCATTAATAGCAGGTGGCTCTGGATAAACTACCACAGGATGTTCTGTTGCATTAATAGCAGGTGGGTCTGTATCAACTACCACAGGAGGTTGTGTTGCATTAATAGCAGGTGGCTCTGTATCAACTACCACAGTAGCTTCTGTTGCATTAATAGCAGGTGGCTCCGGATAAACTACCACAGGAGGTTCTGTTGCATTAATAGCAGGTGGCTCTGGATAAACTATCACAGGAGGTTCTGTTGCATTAATAGCAGGTGGGTCTGTATCAACTACCACAGGAGGTTCTGTTGCATTAATGGAAGGTGGCTCTGGATAAACTATCACAGAAGGATCTGTTGCATTAATACCAGGTGGGTCTGTATCAACTACCACAGGAGGTTCTGTTGCATTAATAGCAGGTGGCTCTGTATCAACTACCACAGGAGGTTCTGTTGCATTAATAGAAGGAGGCTCTGTATCAACTACCACAGGAGGTTCTGTTGCAGTAATAGCAGGTGGCTCTGTATCAACTACCACAGGAGGTTCTGTTGCATTAATAGCAGGTGGGTCTGTATCAACTACCAGAGAAGGTGCTGTTGCATTAAAAGCAGCTGGCTCTGTATTAACTACCACAGGAGGTTCTGTTGCAATAATAGAAGGTGGGTCTGTATCAACTACCACAGGAGGTTCTGTTGCATTAATAGCAGGTGGGTCTGTATCAACTACCACAGGAGGTTCTGTTAAAATAATAGGGGGTGGCTCTGTACCAACTACCACAGGAGGTTCTGTTGCATTAATAACAGGTGGCTCTGTATCAACTACCACAGGAGGTTCTGTTGCATTAATACGAGGTGGCTCTGTATCAACTACCACAGGAGGTTCTGTTGCATTGATAACAGGTGGGTCTGTATCAACTACCACAGGAGGTTCTGTTGCATTAATAGCGGGTGGGTCTGTATCAACTACCAGAGGAGGTTCTGTTGCATTAAAAGCAGGTGGCTCTGGATCAACTACCAGAGAAGGTTCTGTTGCATTAATAGCAGGTGGGTCTGTATCAACTACCACAGGTGGTTCTGTTGCATTAATACCAGGTGGCTCTGTATCAACTAACACAAAAGGTTCTGTTGCATTAATAGCGGGTGGTTCTGTATCAACTACCAGAGAAGGTTCTGTTGCATTAAAAGAGGGTGGCTCTGAATCAACTACCAGAGGAAGTTCTGTTGCATTAATAGGAGGTGCGTCTGTATCAACTACCAGAGAAGGTTCTGTTGCATTAATAGAAGGTGGCTCTGTATCAACTACCACAGAAGGTTCTGTTGCATTAATAGCAGGTGGGTCTGTATCAACTACCAGAGGAGGTTCTGTTGCATTAATAGCAGGTGGCTCTGTATCAACTACCACATAAGCTTCTGTTGCATTAATAGCTGGTGGGTCTGTATCAACTACCAGAGGAGGTTCTGTTGCATTAATAGCAGGTGGCTCTGTATCAACTACCACAGTAGCTTCTGTTGCATTAATAGCAGGTGGCTCCGGATAAACTACCACAGGAGGTTCTGTTCCATTAATAGCAGGTGGCTCTGGATAAACTACCACAGGATGTTCTGTTGCATTAATAGCAGGTGGGTCTGTATCAACTACCAGAGGAGGTTCTGTTGCATTAATAGAGGGTGGCTCTGTATCAACTACCACAGTAGCTTCTGTTACATTAATAGCAGGTGGCTCCGGATAAACTACCAGAGGAGGTTCTGTTCCATTATTAGCAGGTGGCTCTGGATAAACTACCACAGGATGTTCTGTTGCATTAATAGCAGGTGGGTCTGTATCAACTACCACAAGAGGTTGTGTTGCATTAATAGCAGGTGGCTCTGTATCAACTACCACAGTAGCTTCTGTTGCATTAATAGCAGGTGGCTCCGGATAAACTACCACAGGAGGTTCTGTTGCATTAATAGCAGGTGGCTCTGGATAAACTATCACAGGAGGTTCTGTTGCATTAATAGCAGGTGGGTCTGTATCAACTACCACAGGAGGTTCTGTTGCGTTAATGGAAGGTGGCTCTGGATAAACTATCACAGAAGGATCTGTTGCATTAATACCAGGTGGGTCTGTATCAACTACCACAGGAGATTCTGTTGCATTAATAGCAGGTGGGTCTGTATCAACTACCACAGGAGGTTCTGTTGCATTAATAGGAGGTGGGTCTGTATCAACTACCACAGGAGGTTCTGTTGCATTAATAGAAGGTGGCTCTGTATCAACTACCACAAGAGGTTCTGTTGCATTAATAGCAGGTGGCTCTGTATCAACTACCACAGGAAGTTCTGTTGCATTAATAGCAGGTGGGTCTGTATCAACTACCACATGAGGTTCTGTTCCATTAATACCAGGTGGCTCTGTATCAACAACCACAGGAGGTTCTGTTGCATTAATAGCGGGTGGGTCTGTATCAACTACCACAGGAGATTCTGTTGCATTAATAGCAGGTGGGTCTGTATCAACTACCACAGGAGGTTCTGTTGCATTAATAGCAGGTGGGTCTGTATCAATTACCACAGGAGCTTCTGTTGCATTAATAGCAGGTGGCTCGGTATCAACTACCACAGGAGGTTCTGTTGCATTAATAGAAGGTGGCTCTGTATCAACTACCACATGAGGTTCTGTTGCATTAATAGCAGGCGGCTCTGTATCAACTACCATAGGAGGTTGTGTTGCATTAATAGCAGGTGGCTCTGTATCAACTACCACAGTAGCTTCTGTTGCATTAATAGCAGGTGGCTCCGGATAAACTGCCACATGAGGTTCTGTTGCATTAATAGCAGGTGCCTCTGGATCAACTACCACAGGAGGTTCTGTTGCATTAATAGCACGTAACTCTGGATCAACTATTACAGGAGGTTCTGTTTCATTAATAGAAGGAGGCTCCGTATCAACTACCACAGGAGGTTCTGTTGCAGTAATAGCAGGTGGGTCTGTATCAACTACCACAGGAGGTACTGTTGCATTAATAGCAGGTGGCTCTGTATCAGCTACCACAGAAGGATCTGTTGCATTAGTAGCAGGTGGCTCTGTATCAACTACCACAGGAGGTTCTGTTGCATTAATAGCAGGTGGCTCTGTATCAACTACTACAGCAGGTTCTGTTGCATTAATAGCAGGTGGCTCTGTATCAACTACCACAGGAGGTTCTGTTTCATTAATAGCAGGTAACTCTGGATCAACTATCACAGGAGGTTCTGTTGCATTACTAGAAGGAGGCTCTGTATCAACTATCACAGGAGGTTCTGTTTCAGTAATAGCAAGTGGCTCTGTATCAACTACCACAGGAGGTTCGGTTGCATTAATAGCAGGTGGCTCTGTATCAGCTACCACAGAAGGATCTGTTGCATTAATACCAGGTGGCTCTGTATCAACTACCAAAGGAGGTTCTGTTGCATTAATAGCAGGTGGCTCTGTATCAACTACCACAGCAGGTTCTGTTGCATTAATACCAGGTGGCTCTGTATGAACTACCACAGGAGCTTCTGTTGCATTAAAAGGAGGTGGCTCCGTATCAACTACCACAGGAGGTTCTGTTTCATTAATAGCAGGTGGCTCTGTATCAACTACCACAGGAGGTTCTGTTGCATTAATAGAAGGTGGCTCTGTATTAACTACCACATGAGGTTCTGTTGCATTAATAGCAGGCGGCTCTGTATCAACTACCACAGAAGGTTGTGTTGCATTAATAGGAGGTGGCTTTAGATCAACTACCACAGTAGCTTCTGTTGAATTAATAGCAGGTGGCTCCGGATAAACTACCACAGGAGGTTCTGTTGTATTAATAGCAGGTGACTCTGGATCAACTACCACAGGAGGTTCGGTCGCATTAATAGCAGGTGGCTCTGTATTAACTACCACAGGAGGTCCTGTTGCATTAATAGCAGGTGGGTCTGTATCAACTACCACCGGAGGTTCTGTTGCATTAATAGCAGGTGGGTCTGGATCAACTACCACAAGAGGCTCTGTTGCATTAACAGCAGGTGGGTCTGTATCAACTACCACAGGAGGCTCTGTTGCAGTAATAGTAAGTGGTTGTGTATCAACTACCACAGGAGGTTCTGTTGAATTATTAGCAGGTGGCTCTGTATCAACTACCACAGGGGGTTCTGTTGCATTAATAGCAAGTAAGTCTGTATCAACTACCACAGGAGGTTCTGTTGCATTAATAGCAGGTGGGTCTGTATCAACTACCACAGGAGGTTCTGTTGCATTAATAGAAGGTGGCTTTGTATCAACTACCACAGGAGGTTCTGTTGCATTAATAGCAGGTGGCTCTGTATCAACTACCACAGGAGGTTCTGTTCCATTAATAGCAGGTGCCTCTGTATCAACTACCAAAGGAGGTTCTGTTGCATTAATAGCAAGTGGGTCTGTATCAACTGCCACAGGAGGTTCTGTTGCATTAATAGCAGGTGGCTCTGTATCAACTACCACAGGAGGTTCTGTTGCATTAATAGAAGGTGGCTCTGGATCAACTACCGCAGGAGGTTCTGTTGCATTAATGGAAGGTGGTAGTGTATTAACTACCAGAGGAGCTTCTGTTCCATTAACAGCAGGGGCGTCTGTATCAACTACCACAGGAGGCTCTGTTGCATTAACAATAGGTGGGTCTGTATCAACTACCACAAGAGGTTTTGTTGCATTAATAGCAGGTGGGTCTGTATCAACTACCACAGGAGGTTGTGTTGCATTAATAGCAGGTGGCTCTGGATCAACTACAACAGTAGCTTCTGTTGCATTAATAGCAGGTGGCTCCGGATAAACTACCACAGGAGGTTCTGTTGCATTAATAGCAGGTGGCTCTGGATCAACTACCACAGGAGGTTCTGTTGCATTAAGAGCAGGTGGCTCTGTATCAATTACCACAGGAGGTTCTGTTGCATTAATAGCAAATGGCTCTGTATCAACTACCACAGAAGGTTCTGTTGCATTAATAGCAGGTTGCTCTGGATCAACTACCACAGGAGGTTCTGTTGCATTAATAGCAGGTGGCTCTGGATCAACTACCACAGGAGGTTCTGTTGCATTAATAGAAGGTGGCTCTGTATCAACTACCACAGGAGGTTCTGTTGCATTAATAGCAGGTGGATCTGTATCAACTACCACAGGAGGTTCTGTTGCATTAATAGCAGGTGGCTCTGTATCAACTACCACATTAGGTTCTGTTGCATTAATAGCAGGTGGCTCTCTATCAACTACCACAGGAGGTTCTGTTGCATTAATAGAAGGTCGCTCTGGATCAACTACCACAGGAGGCTCTAATGCATTAAATGCAGGTGGGTCTGTATCAACTACCACGTGAGGTTCTGTTGCATCAATAGCAGGTGGCTCCGGATCAACTGCCACAGGATGTTCTGTTGCATTAATAGGAGGTGGGTCTGTATCAACTACCACAGGAGGTTGGGTTGCATTAATAGCAGCTGGCTCTGTATTAACTACCACAGGAGGTTCTGTTGCATTAATAGAAGGTGGGTCTGTATCAACTACCACAGGAGGTTCTGTTGCATTAATAGCAGGTGGCTCTGTATCAACTACCACAGGAGGTTCTGTTGCATTAATAGAAGGTGGCTCTTTATCAACTACCACAGGAGGTTCTGTTGCATTAATAGAAGGTGGCTCTGTATCAACTACCACAGGAGGTTCTGTTGCAGTAATAGCAGGTGCGTCTGTATTAACTACCACAGGAGGTTCTGTTGCATTAATAAAAGGTGGCTCTGTATTAACTACGACAGGAGGTTCTGTTGCAGTAATAGTAGGTGGCTCTTTATCAACTACCACAGGACGTTCTGTTGCATTAATTGCAGGTGGCTCCGGATCAACTACCACACGAGGTTCTGTTGCATTAATAGAAGGTGGCTCTGTATCAACTACCACAGGAGGTTCTGTTGCATTAATAGCAGGTGGCACTGTATCAACTACCACAGGGGTTTCTGTTGGTGGCTCTGTATCAACTACCACAGGAGATTCTCTTGCATTAATAGTAGGTGGCTCTGTATCAACTACCACAGGACGTTCTGTTGCATTAATAGGAGGTGGCTCTGTATCAACTACCACAGGAGGTTGTGTTCCATTAATAGCAGTTGGGTCTGTATCAACTACCACAAGAGGCTCTGTTGCATTAATAGCAGGTGGGTCTGTATTAACTACCACGTAAGGTTCTGTTGCATTAATAGCAGGTGGCTCCGGATTAACTACCACAGGAGCTTCAGTTGAATTAATAGCAGGTGGCTTCGTATCAACTACCACAGGAGGTTCTGTTGCATTAATAGGAGGTGGCTCTGTATCAACTACCACAGGAGGTTCTGTTGCATTAATAGCAGGTGGCTCTGTATCAACTACCACAGGAGATTCTGTTGCATTAATAGCAGGTGGCTCTGTATCAACTACCACAGGAGCTTCTGTTGCATTAATAGCAGGTGGCTCTGTATCAACTACCACATGAGGTTGTGTTGCATTAATAGGAGGTGGCTCTGGATCAACTACCACAGAAGGTTCTGTTGTATTAATAGCAGGTGGCTGTGTATCAACTACCACAGGGGATTCTGTTGCATTAATAGAAGGTGGCTCTGTATCAACTACCACAAGAGGTTCTGTTGCATTAATAGCAGGTGGGTCTGTATCAACTACCAGTGGAGGTTGTGTTGAATTAATAGCAGGTGGCTCTGTATCAACTACCACAGGAGGTTCTGTTGCATTAATAGCAGGTGGGTCTGTATCAACTACCACAGTAGCTTCTGTTGCATTAATAGCAGGTGGCTCTGTATCAACTACCACAGTAGCTTCTGTTGCATTAATAGCAGGTGGCTCCGGATCAACTGCCACAGGAGGTTCTGTTGCATTAATAGGAGGTGGGTCTGTATCAACTACCACAGGAGGTTGGGTTGCATTAATAGCAGCTGGCTCTGTATTAACTACCACAGGAGGTTCTGTTGCATTAATAGATGGTGGGTCTGTATCAACTACCACAGGAGGTTCTGTTGCATTAATAGCAGGTGGCTCTGTATCAACTACCACAGGAGGTTCTGTTGCATTAATAGAAGGTGGCTCTTTATCAACTACCACAGGAGGTTCTGTTGCATTAATAGAAGGTGGCTCTGTATCAACTATTACAGGAGGTTCTGTTGCAGTAATAGCAGGTGCGTCTGTATTAACTACCACAGGAGTTTCTGTTGCATTAATAAAAGGTGGCTCTGTATTAACTACGACAGGAGGTTCTGTTGCAGTAATAGTAGGTGGCTCTTTATCAACTACCACAGGAGCTTCTGTTGCATTAATAGCAGGTGGCTCTGTATCAACTACCACATGAGGTTGTGTTGCATTAATAGGAGGTGGCTCTGGATCAACTACCACAGAAGGTTCTGTTGTATTAATAGCAGGTGGCTGTGTATCAACTACCACAGGGGGTTCTGTTGCATTAATAGAAGGTGGCTCTGTATCAACTACCACAAGAGGTTCTGTTGCATTAATAGCAGGTGGGTCTGTATCAACTACCAGTGGAGGTTGTGTTGAATTAATAGCAGGTGGCTCTGTATCAACTACCACAGGAGGTTGTGTTGCATTAATAGCAGGTGGGTCTGTATCAACTACCACAGGAGGTTCTGTTGCATTAATAGCAGGTGGCTCTAAATCAACTACTACAGGAGGTTCTGTTGCAATAATAGCAGGTGGCTCTGTATCAACTACCACAGGAGGTTCTGTTGCATTAATAGCAGTTGGCTCTAAATCAACTACTACAGGAGGTGCTGTTGCAATAATAGCAGGTGGCTTTGTATCAACTACCACAGGAGGTTCTGTTGCATTAATAGCAGGTGGCTCTGTATCAACTACCACAGGAGGTTCTGTTGCATTAATAGTAGGTGGCTCGGTATCAACTACCACAGGACGTTTTGTTGCAATAATAGCAGGTGGCTCTGTATCAACTACCACAGGAGGTTCTGTTGCATTAATGGAAGGTGGCTCTGTATCAACTAGCACAGGAGGTTCTGTTGCATTAATAGCAGGTGGCTCTGTATCAACTACCACAGTAGCTTCTGTTGCATTAATAGCAGGTGGGTCTGTATCAACTACCACAGGAGGTTCTGTTGCATTAATAGCAGGTGGCTCTAAATCAACTACTACAGGAGGTTCTGTTGCAATAATAGCAGGTGGCTCTGTATCAACTACCACAGGAGGTTCTGTTGCATTATTAGAAGGTGGCTCTGGATCAACTACCACAGGAGGTTCTGTTGCATTAATGGAAGGCGGCTCTGGATCAGCTTCCATGGGAGGTCCTGCTGCATTAATAGCAGGTGGGTCTGTATCAACTACCAGAGGAGCTTCTGTTGCATTAACAGCAGGTGGCTCTGTATCAACTACCACAGGAGGTTCTGTTGCATTAATAGCACGTGGCTCTGTATCAACTACCACCGGAGGTGCTGTTGCATTATTAGCAGGTGGCTCTGTATCAACTTCCACAGTAGCTTCTGTTGCATTAATAGCAGGTGGCTCTGTATCAACTACCACAGTAGCTTCTGTTGCATTAATAGTAGGTGGCTCTGTATCAACTACCACAGGAGGTTCTGTTGCATTAATAGCAGGTTGGTCTTTATCAACTACCACAGGAGGTTCTGTTGCATTAATAGCAGGTGGCTCTGGATCAACTACCACAGGAGGTTCTGTTGCATTAATAGCAGGTGGGTCTGTATCAACTACGACAGGAGGTTCTGTTGTATTAATACCAGGTTGCTCTGTATCAACTACCACAAAAGGTTCTGTTGCAGTAATAGCAGGTGGCTCTTTATCAACTACCACAGGAGGTTCTGTTGCATTACTAGCAGGTGGCTCTGTATCAACTACCACAGGAGGTTCTGTTGCATTAGTAGCAGGTGGCTGTGTATCAACTACCACAGGAGGTTCTGTTGCATTAGTAGCAGTTGGCTCTGTATCAACTACCACAGGAGGTTCTGTTGCATTAGTAGCAGGTGGCTCTGTATCAACTACCACAGGAGGTTCTGTTGCATTAATAACAGGTGGGTCTGTATCAACTACCACAGGATGTTCTGTTGCATTAGTAGCAGGTGGCTCTGTATCAACTACGGCAGGAGGTTCTGTTGCATTAATAGCAGTTTTCTCTTGATTGGGTATCATATCAGCAGTACGTGTCTTTGTTTCCTGTAATGGATCTGCTTCTTTCTTATGTGTATTAGTGTGTCGTGCTGCTGTAGTCTCTTTCGTAGCTGTCGATATTTCAAGAATAAAGGGAGAGTCTTTTTTTCTTTTTGACGTAGCTGGTATTTTTTCAATAACAGAAGTAGGTGGCCCTGATTTCTCTGGCGTAGCTTGTTGTGTGTTAGCGACAGTACCAGGTGCGTTTGTTTTCTGTGATGTGGCAAGATCTGCTTTAGCTACAGTAGTAGTTTCCCTTGCTTCCTCTAACGTAGCTTGTTCTGTTTGAGCAACAGTAGTAGGTAGCTCTGTGTTTTTCATCGTACTTGTCGTTGTCTCTGTAGCCTCTTTAGCGGGCTCAATTACGGAATGTGCTTTAGGTGTTGGTCGTTCTCTATACACAGTTGGTGATGGCGTTTGAACTGGGCCTGAGGTGCGAAGTTCAGTGTATGGCGCCTCGGTGTAAAATACATCAAGGATATCTTCATTTGGGAACGTTCTCTCCACTTCAACTGTTATGGATGATTCCGTCACTTCTAGTGTCTCCGCTGCCAGGATAAGATTCTCACCCCAACCTGTTACATTTTCTATTTTAAAAGCAACGACATCGTGGTATATGCACTTTAAACGAAAAAGAAAAGAATAGAAAGGAAACGCAGAGAGAAGGGCACTTGCAGATGCTATTCAATATTGACGGGTAGAAAAACGGGCACAAAGCAAAAGGGTAAAGGGGTGTGAAACAAAAAGGGGAGGGGGGCATGGAACGAAAGAAGAAAGGGGTATGTATTAAAAGGAAAAAGCAAAAAGGTGCATGCAAGAAAAAGGAAAATGGTACATGCAGCAAAAGGACAAAGGGACACGCAGCAAAAGGACAAAGAAACATGCAGCAAAAGGAAAAAGGGACATGCAGCAAAAGGAACATCAATTTAATAACTGATTAATGAAAATATACATGGAACCGTAACGCATGTATCGATGAGCATACAAAAGCGAACCTTAAGCAAGAACACTGATTCCTTTAAGCAAAGGCTTAGAGGAACCTAGTTCGTTAGATTACTAAGTTGTGAAGGAAGCATCTCTTGTAACTGACTTAGAAATAAATCTGTTGGATTATTAATTGCGCAAAATAAAACAAAGAAAACCAAAGCAAGAGCAGTAAAACAGCATCCATAAGACGAAGTGAATGGAGACAATGAATGAGAAATTTAGGTAATACACTCATGTCCTATATTTTGGAGCCGTTCTTCCAGACCTGTTTGAATTTTCAATCGAGAATTACACGAAAATGTTTGCAGCAAAAAATCTTATACTTCTACACGTTATTTCTTACTTGATGCTTTGTTTACATGAATTGTTTTAGCAAGATATCTTGAAAAGCAGAAGAGTTACAATGCTTTAAATGTTTGGTGCATATAGGACATGAATGTATTACCGAAATTTGGCACATAGCAACTATGAAGCGCTCTTTATTTTCTGATGATCGGACAATGGAAAGAAAAACAGGCTTATGTTGACCGGCCCTTTCAAAATGAAACAAGGTTAACGATATTTAAATTGCTTTCATCTATATTGGATTTCGGTTTTTCTCTCTCTGAATTACCGACAGTAAAATCAATTTAATAAGTTCAAGATCGTCGCAGTTACGTGAGCGACTTAAGCAGTTGCATACATAAGACCTGAAAACAAAAAAAAAATTCAAGCATAAAATTTAACCCTAATTTTTTTTTAGGTCTCACGTAAGTTGTTTTCATAACTGCGACGATCTGTCACTTACGAAATCTTTCTTCCGCAGCTCACATATGAAATTTTCGTATATTCACAGTCAGTAAAATCAATACTACTGTGTAATGCAGAAGAAGCTAACGAACTATCGAGACTTCCTCGTCGAAACAGGGCACCAAATTTAAAAACTATGAAGCGAACTTCTAGAAACACTTTTTAAGCGTATTTATACCGTAGGAAAGCTAACAGAACCGAGACTTGTTCTATGCAACACAACGATGATTCATCCGGGGGCGATGGACCTTGAACGTTGCTTGATCATTGCTTAAAATGAATTACCGACAGTAAAATTAAGCGTATTTATACCGTACGAAAGCTACCAGAATCGATACTTGTTCTATGCAACACTAAGATGATTCATCCGGAGTTGATGGACCTTGAACGTTGCTTGATCATTGCTTAAAATGAATTGCCGACAGTAAAATTAAGCGTATTTATACCGTACCAAAGCTAACAGAATCGAGACTTGTTCTATGCAACACAACGATGATTCATCCGGGGGCGATGGACCTTGAACGTTGCTTGATCATTGCTTAAAATGAATTGCCGACAGTAAAATTAAGCGTATTTATACCGTACCAAAGCTAACAGAATCGAGACTTGTTCTATGCAACACAACGATGATTCATCCGGAGTTGATGGACCTTGAACGTTACTTGATCATTGCTTGAAATGAATTGCCGACAGTAAAATTAAGCGTATTTATACCGTACGAAAGCTACCAGAATCGAGACTTGTTCTATGCAACACAACGATGATTCATCCGGGGGCGATGGACCTTGAACGTTGCTTGATCATTGCTTGAAATGTAGTACAGAAACCTTCCAGTAGCTCAACTGGACGGTCCTACAGAGCTTTCACGGTTTCATGTCTAATGGGAACTGCAATGGCCACTAGAACAATTGACTGTGGTGCTTTTTCTTCATCACACGAATTGGAGTTGAGAAGATTGTAGCAATGTTGGGGCATGTTTTCAGCAATATTGTTACGAGTTCGAAATTGACTGTAGGCTTATAAGAAACAAATGCCGCTGCGATATCCCGAATTGAAGAAACTGTCTTCACTTTAAGTCGCAATACGTACATGTGTGGCTTACAAGGCCACGTGACAGGCGATTGACTCTCGTGGACAAATAAACGAATAAATTCGATCGTGCCATTGTAACAAATACAATATGGCAGGACATTTACACGCGCGCCAATTAACTACGGTTATTGTCTTCAGTGTAAGACTGGAACCCGTAAGAGTCTGTGACTTCTACGCAAGCGCAAGTCAAAATACCAATGAGTTGGCCCACAATTCCTTGCAATCAAAACCCCCATGTTGGCAATTTGTGTTTTTGACAGTGGAAAGTATGCGCAGCAATGCCGAAGAACTGAACCTTGAGGCCAGAATATTCAAGCCGTGATGCGTGAAATTTGGCCCGATTTCTCCTATTTCGAGAATCCCAAAACGTTTCTAGCTCATTCTGACGTATATGTTGTAGTTCAATTTTATCCTTGGTTCAAATTTTATTTTCCTTTGTTTTCTGGTATGGTAATGTATGATAATGTCAGGAGCCCATCACCCGGAGCCTCCATCTCCCTTATAAACCCTAGGAGACAACCTTTGCCCGCATCTTTCTATTTTTAGCCGTTCGAATTCTCACGAATGCATTGTACCGTCCAATCAGAACAAAGTTGTTCTTTTACATCACACGCAGTCACAAACCCTGAGTGATAGCGTCTTACAAAATATTCTCTTGAGACTGTTCTGAAAATAAAAAGATACGAGCAAAGGTTGACTCAAGGATATAGTGTGTATGGAGGCTCCGGGTGATGGGCTCCTGATAATGTATGATAATGAGTTTGAAACAAAGGAAAATAAAATTTGAACCAAGGATAAAATTGAACTACAACATATACACAGCAATAGGACAGCATATTTTGACTAAAATTCGAGTGGTAAGCCAGCAGCTTTTTACGATGTTGAGAAACATGGCGGAAATGAGAACAAGGAACTCTTCTCTTACCTCTCTCGCAGACGAAAGCCTGTCGGTTATCACAGCTTTTCAAATCCCACGAAAAAAACACGTCCTCTGGCAAAAGACTAGCGCAGTCTCTGCCAATGTTTGATGCGTCATTGTTATCCCAGTTGGTGTAATCTGCCTTAGTACCATCGCTCCACAGATATTGTCCCTGTGTACGTCGAAGACCGATCCATACGCTCGACTCTGGCCTCGCAACTTCGACAGCAACGAACTCGTTTTCTGAAGGAGTTTTAATAAGAGCTAAGTGCGCATTCATTTCCAGACACGTCTTTTCAGCGTCTTTCCAACTTTTAGCCTGAACGTAAGGCAGATAACACGAGCCACCGTGACCTATCCATCCTTGCGGACACGCTCCTACAAATACAAAGTCGGAATGCTTAAATTCATGAACCCTCGTATAGCATGGATGTGACATAAACCCTCTCAATTTATAACATAACAATACACATGAAAGACTTTTTGAACGCTCTGATTGGCTGCAGACATGTTAATTCCAAAAAGTGCAGAAAGTTGAAATTGAGAGCAGAAATTTGAAACTAAATGTTTTCATGTATGGTATTACCAAGTAATCGAATATTTTCGAGGAAAAAAGACCAAACTACACTTGCCCAACAGTCTCGTGCAATTTTTTCAGTCGTTGATAAGTCCAATTACTTGATTACATATACTTACTGCCTCAGTTCATAACATTAAGTCTCAAAATCAAGCAAGCAAGGGAGCATGCCACATGAATATACTTCCAAAAAAAAAAGAACAAGTATGATAAATACAGTAATCGATAGGACAATATTCCTGAGTTAACATTCATTAATCTTCTCATCAACCCACCCAGGTCTACAAAAGGAAGTTAGTTGCTGTTAGCTAACACAACAGTAATAACTTAGTGTGTTTCAAAAATTACTTTGCAAAAAATAGAAACTTGCATAAGTCCAGCGCTGCGCTAATTAATCGCCTAATTTATTAACAAGTAAACGTTGTTGATAATAATAAAAATAGTAATAAGTTTTCTTTTATTACATCCATTTTGAAATCACAGGTGATCCCTGCAATTTGATTGGTCCACATGCCATGTGTATTTATTCACGAATCGCACTATCTCATGCTCTAAATCGCATCATTTTTTCAGCCAATGAGAATAAACACAAAAAAATAGAACAACCAATCAAATTTACAATAAAATATTGGCACTTGACTAACAGAAATCCTGTAATAGGACTATTAAATTTGCCGATTTCAAAACTGGATGTAATAAAGTGGTAATTGAACTTCGTGTCGTGCAATTTTGGTCTGATTTCAAATCGAACTCGGGCTGCGCGCTCGTTCGATATTTGAAATCACGCGTATCACTATCACTTCAGACCAAGCTGCACTCCACTCAGTTCAACAATAACCATTATTAATTAAGAAAGAAAACAATGATTATTCAAAAAATATTTCTTCTTGCCAAAGCCCTTACATGCGTATTTTGATCAGTAATTCAAACAAATAGTTATATGTGCTTATTGGCTAAGTGGCCCGCACACGTCAGCTTTTACTATAGTTTTCTGCGGGATTGAGCGAGCGAGCGAGGCCGGACGGGTCATATGGTAATACTTGATACTACCTGCCTCGTATAAAGTGGGACACAAATGAAATAAGTTTAAAAAAAAAACCTGGAATATAAAATTCATCGTCAGCCTGTCTGGCCCTCCTCAGCACTGCTCCGTGGCCTGGAAAAACAAAACAAACAACAACAACAACAAAAACACTTCAGGCTGCGTTTACACTACCGGGTAAATACTTTGAACTGTCATAGCCGACTACGTTTAGTCAACACTTTCCCCTCACAGTTCACTATAGGCCGGTTATTTAAACGATGTGCAACTTAAGGCGAGTTAAGGCAACATCTGAAGTGTTCAAAACTGACCAATTTGCAGTTGATTTAAATACTACTTTTTAACCGAGAGTGAGGTCATTACAGGGAAATCTTGGACAGAAGAGGCATATAATTATGTGAATTATTGTATGGCTACAAAAGAACACGCGCTCTGATTGGCTGCTGAGGGGGCAAGATTTTCTTGTAATGACCAGGCATTATGAAAATTTATTTTTTTTAATATAGTTGTGTCATTTTCAAAGAAACTGTTTCTTCTGACACTTCTGGTTTCGATCGCATGGTCAGGTGTGTTTCGGTTTAGTGAACATGACTTCGAATGATCTCCTACGTGTACAAGCGGATATTTTCCGTTCATTTTTTTCCAATGCTAAAAAGGCCATATAATAAATAACTTATTACCCTCGTCCGTTCGGTCGCTACAAGGAAATCTCAGACCTCGGCCATGAGGTATTGACCGAGCGATAGCGATATTTCCCTGTGTTGACCTCTCTCTCGGTTAATAAGTAATAATAATAATGATAATAATAATAATAATAATAAAGTTCCTAAAAGCGCATTCTACATATAAAATGTCTCGATGTTTTTTACAACTAAAAGAAAGAGCTCTCACGAAACAGGTACGTTTTCAAAGCCCTTTTAAAACTATCAACAGAGTTACTTTGCCTAGTGGTAGCTGATTTGATAACTTTGGAGCAATTGCCGCAAAAGATGTATCTCGGTAAGTAACTGTGGTAGTCTTCGGGATATCGAATAACCGATAACCGAAGCAATCAGTTCAGCAGGTCAAAAAGGCGAAGAGAAATGAATAATTTTAGTCTTCCACGAAAAACGTTTAAGTATATTACATAAATTCCAACTCATGATCATGATCATCTAGACACAAACTGCGATTTCCTAATGCAACGACGCCGTTCCTTTATGCGTGTTGTCAGCATACATCATTGCATCGAGACCGTGGGCACAGATGATGTCTTCAATAGGGGCGATATACAGCGAGAATAACAGTGGTCCAAGGACGGACCCATGAGGGACACCACAAGACAAATATCTTGGTCGAGAAAGAATCTTATCGAGGACAATGCATTGAGGACGATGGTATGATTCAATCAAACGAAGAACCATTCCAGGAAAGCCATAGAGATAACGAAGCCTATCGAGAAGAATAGCGTGGTCTATTGTGTCAAAAGCCGCGGACAGATCTAACAACGCTAGAACAGCTTCGAATTTATTGTCGATGGCCTGATGTATATCATTAACAACTTGTAGAAGGGCAGTTTCAGCACTGTGATGCTTTCTATATGCTGATTGCATTTTAGCAAAATAAGCCATTGGTGGTGAGATAACCCTCAATCTGGAAAGCCACTATTCTAATGTCTTGGAGAGAAAGGATAGATTGGAAATGGGCCGATAGTTGGCAAAGACATCAGCATAAGGTTATCCTTTTTTATCAGAGGGCGAATCACTCACTTCTTGAAGAAGAGGGGAAATTGCCCTGATCCAAAGACGCGTTCATAATATCAGTTAGAGTGGGAAACAGAATATCAATACCGTCCTTTAACAACCAGGTAGGTATTGGATCAAGAGCACAACTTTTACTTTTAGATGACTGAATGATAGTCTTGAGACCATTAGTAGATGCGTGATCAAACTGACTGAAGAAGGTACAGCACGATACATCAGTCACACATTTAGGCCGAGAGAGGCTTAGGACGTTGAGAGAGAGAAGGTGTGATATTGGCAATTTTAGATTAGAAGAAGTCACCTAAACTCTGAAGCAAGTGTTCAAGAGAATCATGTGTTGGTAGAGTTGGAGAAGACTTGACGTTAAACATACCATCAACGAGCTTGAATAGCTGCTGCATATTAGACGTACTAAATTTATCTTTCAAGTAATTGGTTTTTGAAACTGCTAACAAGCGATTATAACCACGGCAGGCTTGATAGTAAATTTGCTTATCGATTGATAACTTGGTGAATTCACAGCGCGTTTTTATTCTCGAAGATCATCTGAGAACCAAGGCGCGTGCGGCCTAAGGGTTATAGTCCTAGTTTGTTCTGGGGCACACTTGTCAAGTAAAACGGGCACAGTGTGTTATCAAATGCAGTTATCATGTCGTCCAAGACATCAGCTGATTTCCCAAGTAGTGTTTACTAATTTTGGTTGGGCAGGTATTGACTACTTATCCTGGTGTGGTTAGAGCAGCTCAAACTCAAATTACACAACGGTTTTGATAAGCTTGGTCTAAAACTTGTTTAGAAAACCGGCCCTATGTATCTTGGAAATATGACCACTGTCATACAAGAGATCCGTTCTGTGGTACAGGCCCGCTGAACACTTTGAACTTTGATTGCGTACCCTACTGGCCAACACGTTCCCTTCTCACACTTCTTCACTAAATATCTAGAAAATATAATCACACTCTATAAAATAACAGACGCTTCGTCTATTTTTCCTCTACTCGATTGATGTTCATTTTGTTCAATAACCAGCCCAGCACCTCGATGCTTTTAAAATCGAATTAATTTGTAGGATGAAATTCAATACCCTCCTCCCCCCTCCCAACCACATGATCCTGCCCCAAGCAATTTGATAGCAAAATTTAACTAACACTAAACCAATAAACGTTTAGGTTCACCAGTGCGGATACAACATCGGGTGACGAAAAAATGCTTATTAGTAGTATTATCAGTGCAATCTTTGAATAGCCTCTTCAAAGGCGACCTTTTGGTGTTGAAGATAACGTGCATTTTCAGAAGTGCTATTACGTTAAATTGTTCTTAGTTGATTGAATAGATACCATGTAATTAGCTTAAAAACGGAAGTTGGTCAAGACCTCGACGCTTCTGTTTCTTTGTACTCAAAACCAGCACAAGCGATGTGCTATTTTGGAGACAAAAATGCACTTGCTGAGATGTGGGACTTATGCTGACAAAGTTCACAAGGACGGCAGCAAAGCATAACGCTACTGAACGACACAATGAAACTGAACGTACAAAATACAGACTGATAGGTTTCTTTGACGTCCTATGCAAAATGCAAAACAGCAGCGAGACTCGACCATTTTTCAAGTTTTCTCAAGACGCAATGGCAAATATATCTTGAGAAATTTTGGAACAAAATGAGAAAAGTGACGACTGGAAAATTCTTCAGTTCGATGAAAATTGGAAACAAGATGGAACAAGCCTGCCGCAAACGATACAAGAGGAAAACAAATTAATTTTTCTACTGGTGCCGAGTCCCAAGTAATTCCAGTAATGACATCTGGAACCGGGGATTGTAGAATGTGCAAGGTAAATGAAATTCATAAATTTAATATATATCACTTATATTTCTGCCAATTAAAAATGTTAAACTTGTAAATAATCATTGTGCTGAATAGTTTGACAACTGCAAAGAGTCACAGCAACTAGACTGGGGCCGTGAAATTGTAAGGGAAACCAAATTACCATTTTCGTAAGAAGGAAAAAACAAACTTATATTTTGTCCGAACACCGTCAAAGTGTCTCACTCCACTCTTCTGTTCAGTCCTTATAACAATTACCAGTCACAGTGAGATAATATGTTACAGACCGGCGGTATGGTCGGTAATTCTCTTACTGGTCTGTTTTCGGCAAGCGGTAACTCGGGAAATGAAAATGAATCTGTTAATCCTAATTCAGTGGTTAAGAATGATGCAAAGGTGAGTTGAACTTTAAGAGATCGAACTAAATGTCCCAAACAATAGCGTTTCTATTAACAAAAATTGTTTAACTGCTAGTATCACTGATGTCACATTACATATAAAACAAGTTTTTATTTTAGAGTATGTCGTCTCTCATAAGCAGTCAAATATATTTTTTGTTTTGTAATTTTTTTACTGCTGTGTCAAGGCACAGTGAACTGTTATTGGTCGTTTTTGTACAAGCGGACGCATTATTATGAACTTGAGGAAACATTCGTAGTTCGTCTGGTTATGCGTCTCTAGTACAAAGACAGGCACACGACCTATTCATGATGCGTCCAGACGAACAACATTAACGGCAATACGTCGTTCAAGACGCATTACGATAGGCAGTTCGTCTGGACGCACAATACGTCTTGTGCGCGTTTTTATACTAGACCAATAACCAGACGAACTGAATGCTTGCCCAAGTTCGTCCAGAGCGGGATAATGCGTCCCCGGGCATAAAAACGGCCATTTCCTCCAACACATTCGTTGATAAGCAAATAAGAATGATAAGCATTTATACTTTTTTTGAATTTCAAAAGGATAGACTTTCATAGCATTTTCCAATCATGACTGTTTCGTTACTTATTGCAGTTTTTTTGCACTAATGAAAACAAGTTATCTGATTTACGCTTTCCTTACACATTCCACAATCCCCGGTTTCAAATGTCATTCCAATAACTACTTGGAGATCATGTTTCGGGGCCAGCGCGAAAAAAATGGGGACACTTCGGGGTCGGGATCATTGCGGGTGGTGTATAAAACTCCTTCAAATACGAAATGTTCGTGAAGTGATAATACGGTCATAAGTCAATGTATGGCTAGAAAATGACAATACCAAAGCATATACACCGTCAACCAATCAGCTGGGAATATGGAAAGTTATTAATTATCAAACCGAGGATAATAAATCGATTAAACACCAAATTCTCCAAACCTATGCACAAGGAAGTTTATGACACTTACTAGTGAGAATTAAAATTCTGTGCTGCGGGTTGTTAGGAGGCCAATAAGAATTATTCACTTATTCAGAGGTAGTTGTTCTACTTCTTCAGTGCCTCGCGGACTGGCAATTTTTAATATTGATTTGTTATTCGAGTGTGATTACAATAGAATCATTCGAAAAAGTATGATTTGAACTAACGAGTCGTCGTCCGGCAGTTAACAACTTATCTGCACCAGAATAGCAAAACAAATTACCAAGATTTTAAGTGCTCGTATATTGACAAGATGTGGCCGCTCACAGAGTACATACACGAGGGTCCGACTTCACGTGATTTACAGATGAGTCCTCATAACATATTAGATTAAGATAAAATTAAAAACATTACGTGCGAACAAACTAAGGCGTTAAAAATACAAAAAGGCTAACGGGAACGAACAAGACACTAGGTTAAGAAAACAATAAACTAACTACAAAGAGGCTTTAGAAAGACCACGCTTAAAGATAGACAATACTGCTTCTTCCCTAAGTGAGAGGTCACGTGAGTTCCAGTCATTAGGCAGCAAAGTTAATAGTGGACCAGTGGCCCCATCTTCTGTTGGCTGCAACTTTTCTTTGATCATTGAAAAGTGTGGAAAAATAATTGCTGCTTGACTAATAGACAAAAAGGGCTCGATATTCAGCTCGTCTCTGCAGCAGAGGCTTCTCATCTTGCTTTCCAAGGGCATCCGGCGCTAGCAGAATTCCCTGGGAGTAATTGTATACTTATCACAGAGTTATTGCATGCCACGAAGCTTGTATTCATTTTCCTTTATCGCAAAATCGGAAACAGAGAACTGATTATTCCTGATACGAGTAAGGCTCCAAAACCTCCGGAATTTTGTCTTTCGCAGCGGTTCAAGGCGTCATGTCACTTGGAACTTGTGGAATTGATTAAATGCCAGGAATCTATTTTCTCAGTGATAACGTGCCAAAGCTCAGTTCATCCATAACAATGGATTGCAAATCTAAAAACAGTTCTACAGAGTTCAAGACATTCCAACCGTCCATCTCACGCAGACTACCTGATGTGGTTTCAACGACTGGACAATGAAATGGGATCCGACTCAATGACGAATAAAGTTAACTGAGGTAGCCTACCACAGTTAGAACTGCTGTGGGACAATTCATTGTTGTAACGGAGATTTGGGGATATGACTTTTCTCAACTAAAAAAAATATATTAGGACTGGTTTCTGGCGATTTGTAACAATTCAAAGCGAGTGTAGACGCAAGCTTGTGTCGCTTGTCGGGTTCAATCTTCAATCAGGGAGTCAACTTTTGGTGAGGACTTCCTACGGATCACCAACGAAGTACAGTGGAAGACACACACACACACACACACACACACACACACACACATCTAAGGAGAAACCTTGACTGAGTTGCCCACGGATAAGCGGGATTAACTTTGATAATCATATTAGAAACATCTGTTATCGGTTAATGTACTATTTACTCAGTAACAAAAGCTTCTTCAGCCTTAGGTAAAGCTATGAGTATTGATGCGATTTTAGCCATGCTGCTGTGTCCTTAACCATGACAGTCCGCTTCAACAAAGTCATCATACGGCATGGTCTTTCTTAACTTCGTCAATATTTGCACTGGCTATTACCTAAAATGAGATTGTCAACACTTTTCGGCATTGTTATCCGACATTTACGTCCTGCTATACGACTCAGTTCAAATGTACTAGTATTTAGAGCTTTGAATATTCAAATTCCGGTATCTCATTCAATGGAAGTCTTTAGTATTCGGTAGTACCCCCGGTATAAAAGCTAAAAAATTCTCTATTCGGGAAACAAACATTATTGTCAATCTACATACAAAGAACAAACAAAATGGCTACGCAGCCTAGTGACTGTCTTTTCAGGCCGTAAAAGGGAGAAAATTTAGCCGCAACGACGGGTCCCCGACCACAGCAGTGTGATAAACATCATTTCATGATCATAGCCGGCCACAAACATCATTAGTACTTTCCGATTAGTAATCACTCTGAGAAAAACATCCTTGTTCACATGACCGCTTCATTGGTGTTTGTTACTTTTTTGTAGTGGAGAAATAGGGTGCGAAAGAGGGGAAGAGGGGGCAGCGAGGGAGCGTGCATAATCCTCCATCCGCAATTCTAACCCTACCCTCCTAAGGACGATCTGATGCTAAGGTTACGATTTATTCTCGGCTTCCCAGAATTTGCGTCACTTGAAGCCACACAAGTGAAAATATTTGCAAACAAGTCCCGTTCACTCCAAAGTCTTGGTAGTATCTCAAGAAAAGAAAATGGCCCGTTAACTGCTTGCAACTGTGCTTTTCTCAGCAGTTTGGTTGACAGATACAGCGCTTTTGCGCTCGATACTCTCAAGACTTACTGTCAAGTGTGAAGCAGGCTTAAAGATACGTGATTGAGAGAGTCTTTACGTAGTTGAAAGAAAACAGATATAAGAAACAAATCTTTCATCATTTGAGGATTGTTAATAGTCCTTGATCACTGCCGCTACCAACTATAAACTCGATTGCGATGGAAAAACACTGCAATATTGCCCCACATGTACAGCAATTACACGGTTCACAAGGACTACATAAGGTTTTCATTGATTAAACGCAGTGTAGCCGGTTACAGCCTGTAACTCAAGCAGACATGCAATTCCTCGGGCTCCGGAATCTCACCTAACTTTTCACCCTTAGTTGTATCATTACTTCCAGTATTAAATATCACAGTCAATCATTTACCCAGGGCGTTGCTTTTGCTTACTCTTAACACCTCATCCAGGGTACACTGTCTGAGTTCTTCCCAACCTTATTTGAGTCGCTGTCTAATACGGTTTAAACGGCGGACACTAGTTTATACCTCGGCAGGGGGGTTATAAGAGCCACTCGTTAAGAAAAAGATAACTCGCAGTCGGAACTGTCACACAGTTTTACCTATCTAAGTGTGGGCTATTTCGTTCTACTGAGGCGTCCGATTCTAGGTTCTAAAGATAGAATTTCGCGGTCAGATTATGGCTTGGAAACTACGCTAGACATTTAATGTCTGATCATTGCGATTGAGATTTGAGAAGAAAAAGATTCTTTTATGAGAATTCTATTTCAACAAACTCAATGTCTGTTTTTGCAACACCGCGAACATTTTAAAAACTTGAAGTATGAAACAGACAAGCTTCTCATGATGACTATCTCAAACATTTTCCTTGCTGAAGGGAATATACGTCAGATTAAACTACGATAAGAGAACTGCCTGTGACGATCAGTTTATTTTAAAACCCCCTCTGTTTTATAAGCCACGTCCACAACTAAAACGTCACCACCACCGCGTTTTAAGACAAAATACCTGCGCTGCTGTAAAGGAACGACGAACTAGTTTCAAAAGATTGCGTTATTCCTGTTATGTAGCGGCGGGCACGCCATAACCGGTCGGACGGATAAGATTCTTTGGCATACCGCATAGATGCCACAAATGAAAAAAACTGTTCTGTCGCATGGAGCAATTTGAGGTATGTCTTCGGCAAAGACGCAAGGGATAACGTCTCAAAGAAGACAATGAACGTCTGTGTATGAGAATACGAATTAAGCGAACGAATGTACTTGCTTGGTGTCGTACAAAAAATCGAAAATCTTGCTGAACGACTTGACGCCGCTTACTGGCATTATAAACCAAACAAACAGCTCAGTGAGAGTAACATACATGCCATCCTACGATATCTTAACACTGGTTGGGTTCATTGTGAGTTCTCACTAATACAAAAAATCGATTTGAAGATTTCCTTACCTGCCGTTATCATGAGGAAGAACCATGCCGCTACGAAGGGCAGCGGGATGCAAACCGTCTTCATTCCACTGCGGCGAAATTTTCAGCAGTGCTGGCTTCACCTTGCGTGGGAAAAAAAGGGCATTAACACATAAATGATTAGGGGTAATAATGGAGCACTTCAACGGTTTATATTTCAGCCAGTTGATGTTTACACTCACCCCGATGTCAATCTTTCCGAAAATCAGACTCCCTTTATGCCCCCTACCTGAGCCCATTATGCGTTGTGTTACGCAGTCGCAAATTCAAAACACGTCGGCACTTCCGAATTCTTTTGCTTCCTCTATGTCTAGTTATATTATTATATTTTGCGATTATGATCGATGTTGCCGTGAAAGTCAAGCCTACGAAATGCAGATGTCTGGGCAATTTATGCCGCTCACAGTGTGAAAAAAAGCGGCATCTTTAACTTAGTCGGACTGAAACCAACGCTGGAAAAACGAATGCTGTTATGACAGCGGCTGTTTGTTGCGTAAGCACGGGACTGGCTGAAAAAGTTTGTCAATACTCCATTGTCATTACAAGGCTTTAGTATTGACATTGATTGTTACGAACCTCAACAGTGCGGGCCACACGAGATCCAGCACATGGTCATTTCTAATGTACATACATAGTTGCATACCTCAAACAAGCTGGCTGTAGAATTGAGAATTTAAAATCTCGTTTTTCTTTCTTTTTTCCATTTCTCGTATTGCTTAAAAGTTGTGAGTCTCTAATGAGCTGGGGGTTGTTTCCGCTTGTTTTAAGCCATCATTCTTAGCCGGAGATCAACGGGAAGCTCTCAAGAGAGACGAAACAAACAACTAACCAATGTAGAGAAATACCGATCTAGTACCTGCATTTTTCCAGCACAAGTGAACACTTTTACAATAAACCAAATGAATTCATTTCACTGAGCTAAGTTCTTTTGCAACTCCTACCAATTGTTAAACCAACCGTTTTTGAGACAGCGCATTTTTAGTTAAAACAACTATTCCTTAAATTGCATCGCTATTAATGATTTTTTGATGGCAGTCTAAACGAAACAAAAAATTTAACCAACGACAACAAAAGTTCTCTTCTTTTTAAAAATGTTGTCTTATATAATGCTGGGTGGCGATAAAGAAAATATTTTTGGATTGGAAGCTTAATAAGAAAAATATTATTATTTCACGAACTTCTTCAGGTGGTCGAACGCGGAAAAAACGATGGGAGGGTGAGATGGTAAAAATTATGTTCTTATCCGCTGTTTTTCTTTTACGACTCTCCCGCTCTCTTTTTGTTGACACAGCTCACTATTTTCTCGCAGTTTCTTCCAGCTGTGAAACGAAAGTACGTACCTGACCACTGGTGCGAATATGGCGTTTGCCTGTCCAGAACTGAGGGTCTCCCGGGGGTTTTGAGGAACATGGGAACAAAGGTAAAACATTATAGGAAACAAGGGAACAAGACTCCTGTTTTAGGGAACACGGGAACAAAAACTGGTCAAAACTCTAGAGGGGGATGGGGGAATTGAGGGCAGGGGATACGTGGCAAGTAGATATGTTATGGGGAACAAGTAGTAGCCTACGTGTAGCCGTTCCCTCCTCCCGGTTTTTCCTTCGGGGGAAGGGTGCGGCTACACGTAGGCTAAACGAATAGGGAAAAGCTGCGGAAACATGGGAACATGGGAGCATAGGGCAATTTTGGAAGGGAACAAGGACCGCCCCTGGGAGACCCTGAGAACGAGAATAGTGGTTAATGATTTTCTAACTTCTAGTCATCTGTTTTCTTTATAAAATACTGGGAATATAAGATGAGGATGCACAGTGGTCACTTCCGTGGAGTGAAAGGGTTAAAATTTCACTCTAAAAGAATCGAGTCCTGTTTCTTAAACATGTAGACCGTTTATAGCAATGACGTCACTTAAAATTGTACTACTACACGAGAGGTTGCGTTGTCTACAGTATTTGTGTAGCAAATTTGATTCAATTGTCAAGTCATTATTTTTCTCAAACGTGGCAACAAATGATAATTGGCAAAATCGAGGGGAGTTCTATGTTGCTGGCCTCACCTAACCTCAACATAATTTGTCTTTAAAGAAAAGCCGTTCAGTCCTGGAGTGAAAGAGGAAAGTCATATGCTATTCTATTCATTTTAACAAAATCAATTAAAATAACATTCCATAGTTCAGTTAAGTTTCTTGATGACAGTTTCAGTGGGTCGACCTGCACTTCTGACCTTTCTTTCCTAGAAAAATTAAACTGTACATTAACACATTGTGACCATTACATTTTTAATTATTTCACTTTCAGTTCAGATTTTAGGTCTCTCAGTTTGCCTTACATTTGTGCGCTTGTTCACCTTTTACACCACACGTGATCGATGCCTGGAGAGTACCTCTCAAATCTCTTTAAAACATTGTCTCGGTCAATTTTCGATAAAAAACGGCTGCCTGTGTGGTCGGCTTCAGCAATCGACAGATTCTTAAGTCTATTTGCTTTCATACCCTTTAGAGGACAGAATTACATACGAAGTAGTAGCGATAATGAATGGCCCGTCATTCGCCAGTTGCCAGCGCAGCCACAGACGAATGCGTCTATTGGTTTTCCATGAGAAAACGGCAAAATGAAATCCCAGATTTAGGAAGCAGTACATGAGTTCCCTGATTCTCAAATGGGTACATTTTACTCGGCTTACACTACAAGTCGTTTGAAAGTGGGCTTTTGCTCTTGATATTTTTTCTCCCGATTTCTGAGCTGAAATTCTTCCTACTGAACGCCATACTCTTCCTCAAGAGCCCACACCCAATCGCTCCTGTCTTCCTTTAATACCAGAAAGGAGAATCTCATGTTGGATCGATTCAACAACCTTGCAGTGATTATCTTCTCATGTGTTATCGTCTGTTTTCTTGACAATCAATGGATGCATGCATGTACAGATATTGTAAAGAGAATATTAATCATGGAATAAAACGATAGATAAAAAGACGTTATACAATCGCCTTGAAAAACCTCAACTTAATAGCAGGGGTGCCGGGGGTGAGCCGGGAAGGAAAGACCAAGTCAATTTTGTCCCAGTCTAGTTTATGGAGAAGGACAGTGTCTACGAACGACGTCAGGACTAACGGCCCACACATAAAAGTTCGCGATTCTTCAAATGTTAACCATAGATTCTTGATTACAATCGTCGCAACGATTTAGCTCCATGAATTCCTGACGAAAATATATAAACTAGCGTTGATTTATTTATGAGCAAATCAAGATTAAACGGAAGCAAATTTCGCGATGGACGACAAGGACAATAGAGAAAGAGTAGACACTTTGCATGTGACTATGTTTTAAAAACTTACTTTTATAAAAAGGGGCTTTGTGTAAGTAGTATTCAAAGTACCTCGCCTAAAGGCCGTAACCAGTGTCTTGCGACAGTTAGCTGGAACTCCCATTGGGAAGGCAAATTGCCTGAAGGTAAATCATCATTCAAAGACATGCGCCCCGATCAAACAAAGGCTGCGTTGCTAGAAACAGACCTTTGACTTGTAGCACAGTTTGAGTTTTTTGGCTTAATTATCAACTAACATTGTTAAATACCAAAGCCGCCGAATAATGATAAAAAAATGTGTTTGTCGTAGCAAGTTTCAACGGTCTAATCGAAGGTAAAAAGCCCTTTCATGGCATTTTATACCACAATGTCAATTACCTTGCCTAAAACTGAAAAATTTCGGTCCCAGTCAAAGCAGATCTTGCAAGCATCCCGGAAAACATGGTCATTGGGCTGTACCGCTGTACACTAAAAACTGTCGTTTCCTAGTCAATGCGACTTTCTAAAAGATTCTTTCACTCAAAAACATTTATGGATAACGATAGCTTAGTCTTATCCATCTCAGTATGTGGTTATTTTAAATCCTTTTAAACTCAATTTCCTTTTCGTTTTCCTTTCCAGTCACGAAAGTCATACATGTCTAAATACAAATTTTGAATCCCTCCCTTATTGTATGAAAATTCATCACTGAAAAAGACAGCTTTTTTTAAAGAACGGGTGAATCTTTTTTTGGCGTAATATAGCTAAACCCATAAATCTCAAAAGTCCTGACAGTGGCTCAAAATATAGGGTATACCGGTTCAGGTGTCTCTAAACTGATAACAGACAACATGGCGGAGCTCACTAAACCCCAAAACATATAAGTTTATTAACGACAAGATTACATCATAAGTATATGATCCTGGCAACAGTAAAAATGCTTGTTTGATAGTTTAAAAAAGCAACAACAAAAACTGCATTTTGACAGGAATGCCAGGCTTTTTGAACAAATTAGTACTTTTTCTTGCAGCCCGCATTCGATTACCTTGAGCTAATCGCGAGTTGCTATTGTCGTTACTATTGATGGATGATATCACCGTGTCAACAAAACCTTAACAAGAGTTATCATTATCATTTAAAATTTTTCGAAAGTAATGTGTGTATATATAAAATAATGGTATATTTCTGTAACGTCTCTATTTGAAACCAAAGCTGGCAAATGGAAGTTGGGATTACCGTGCTTAAAAAGAGATAAGCGAAAACCGACAAGCAAATACTTCAAGACATAAGACTCCTAATATCAAAGGTAAGCTTCATTCACTTGCTTGAACTTGAGTTGCTAAAGATTGTGAGTTTGTGTAGGTTTCCCTTTTCGAGGTCTGTGGTCTGCGTTTTCGAGACACCCATACCGGTTCTGAATAAAGCCCTTCCGACCACACTTCCTGCATGGTTTCTCAAGTGTACGGATTGACATTTCAAGCTCTGTAAGGACCAGGTTTCTTCACCCATTCAGGTCAGCTTAATACCGCCCACCTCTTCAAATATTTTTGCTTCCTTTAGGAAACCTTATAGCAATATCTCCCTTGGAGGTATCAAAAAATAGTAACATTAAACGTTTCTCGGTTGGAAGTTTTTTTTTTCACAAGGTTTATAGAATCTAAAAGTTGCAAGTCTTATAAAGTGTAGTTCATTCTAACTACCAAAAGTATTGTTAGACTGTCTGGTCGTTGAACTCAGTGTCATCCCATTGGAAAAACAAAGATAATATTACTATATTCATTGCTATATTCATGCTGTTGTACTTACATTTGTTTTCTCAATGCTTTAATTTGCAAATTGAACTTGTAAACTGTTTTTCAGTTTCAGAAAGAGAGATCACATACGACTTTATTTCGAAATATGTATTGCGCGGCTTGGATTTATAGCTTTCTAGAGTTTGACAAAGGGTTGTTTCCCTTGGAAAATTATCGAAGCCACAAACTTACGCTCGCCCACAATTCAGTGTTTCTCTAGCGCTAAAAAGTACTATGCTTTTTTTTAAGAATAGCTCTACTAATAATGAGTCAATCACAGGAAAAAACTAAACTTTACCTTATTCGCTCCTTCCGTGACTGGGATCAGTTAGAAATCACGTTCAGCGAGAGCAAAGGTGTAAACTTTTTAATGAAAAACATGATACCATACTGTCTTGTCTGTGGACAGTCCTAGCGCGGAAACAAGTTATCATCGCCGTACACCAGGCATTAGAGAACGGTCTGCGGTCTTCTTATGCACTTATATCGGGTCTGAAACCGTTTAATCTTTGTACTCGCTCGTTTCCTATGCCCGACCGCAAGAATTTACTTCTTTCGTTCTGTGTTTAGTAGATAACTTTGTTATTTTTTTTGATCGAATATATTGCGATTTAATTTATTTCCAAACTGCTTGCCTTGCTCAAATTTAACTAAGCGCTGGTTAGCAAAGTGACCTTAGATCAACTTTAGTTCGAAAGAACGTGAACATAGTGAACAACGCGACGACAAATCGGATCCGCAAGTAAGTAGCAACCTAAAAAAACATAACATTGTGTTCATAACATTATCTAATCCTATCAATCCATAAGTCTGAAACAATTTTACACTGTCATGGAACATATCATTGTTCATACTGAATGGTGCAGTTGTTATATTTCTTCGTTTGTCTCCAGACATAGCCACTTTGAAGGTCAGCAGTAAGCAGTCGAAACGTCGCGATCCCGGCACATCATAGTGACGACGTCGTGGACAATTGAAGAAGTTTACATAACAATGTTACATTGTTTACACTTTTGAGCGTGTATCGCTGAGGTGTAGCAGGCGTGCAGATGTCTCTCATTTCCTTTGTTGCACGCGTGCAACAAAGGAAATAGGAGACGTCTGCATGCTGGCTACTGAGGTGAAGTTCATTGTAGTTTGCGAACAAATCTTCCGGATTTTTGATTTAGGAGAGGTTGTTTTGCGGCGATTAGGGGCATGCTGACACTCAGGTTACAGGTGCTTCTTAAGGCCTAGATTTTGGATTTAATATGAGTCAATAGTGAGTATTCAACAAAATTCTACCTGAAATTACCGAAGAAGAAACCAACTCACATTCTCTAATAAATGAGGCAATTTAATTGGCTAACGAACTTTCAATCTGTTGTGGGATAGACAGCCAGTAGCAAGAACGTTCGCGCTTGGAAGAAGACAATACACCTTATAAGTTGAAAAATCAGTGAATAATGGTATAAAATCTACGGTAGTATTTTAGTTGGTTCCTACTAAAACATTTAGTTACTCCCCTCTTGTTTTTTGTGAGTTAGATAGTCAAATCGGCGCGACTATTGATTCGTAAAAAACTCCAAAATTAAATAAATCTAACTTAAATTTGAGAAGTTCCGGAAATATATTGTATAAAAACTTACAGAGGTAACTCCATTCCCCATAAAACAACAATCAACCAAGGGAGGGATAAATTTAAGAATAGTTAACCGGCCTATTATCAGTCTACGATCAACTTTGACTTTGATAGAGACTGAGTTGAACGCTATTTCTTTCCGGAAGAAGACGACCTTACTCTAAATAACATCAAAAAGGACCAAGGAGGGGAAAATTCACAAACGTGGATGCCAACAATCGGGAAACATTACAGCAAACGTGCACTAGGTCAGCGAAGCCCTAAGGAGACGACAAAGAACAGAGATCATTTTCCGCTCAACTTCTGAAGCCGAAGGTTTCCCATTCGTGAGAGACTGAAATTACACGCTGTAGCGTGTTTGTTTCAATTCGCATAACATCAAGAATCCTTTGATATGATTGGTTAACTTCAGTACTGAAGATTATACTTTCGTCTGCTAAAGAAGAAAAAATAAGAAACATCTTTTTCCATTCAGTGTTAATTACATATAGACAATAATGACAGATGCTATATAGCGGAGAGATGAATGAAAAGCATAGATAAGTAATAACCGATATGATGCTTTGAAACCACTAAATATTTCGTTATTTGTGTACAATATTACCGGAAATTTAGATCTGTATATTTTGACGTAGAAATTACACCTGGACGTTGGTGTAATTGGTGTACAATGGCGTTCGCCTCAAAGGAACCAAAGCGCAGACAAAACCGCCGATTATGCAGGCTCGACTATGAGAACAAATAAGACATTGACGCAAATGGAACAAGATATGTTTAACCTAATGAAGTAGACATTCTTTTAGTAATGGTGGACAGAAATACAAAAATTATCTGAGGCGCAGAGAAAACGCCTCAAAAACATCGACAGAGGCAAATTTGTCTATTCCCTCACCTGAAACTCAGCAGTTTTTGTTTCAACACAATTTGTCTTAAAATGCTCCAGCATAACATGTTCTACTATTGCTCTTTTTGTAATCAGTTTTTTTCTGTGCCACTGCAATCTCAACTGGATCGTAGGGCAAACGCCTATGGTTCAACTTTTAGCAAATACCTCGAAAAGCTAAGTCGTGTTTAGGTTTTACCCCAAGGGTTTTACAAGTTTCTCACTTCGTTGACTTAGATCGACCGAGATCTCTGTATCTTTGCAGTACCAGTTGGTTTGCTTTTTCAATTATTGTTATTCGAAACTTGTAACGGTTTAAACGCAGTTTCATTTTACGACACGGAATGCTACAATTAATACAATTGGTAAGTGTGTGTGTTCGTGTAGAGGGAGGGCGGGTCAGGACTGGGACTAGTCGGCATTTATATCAGGTGGTGAACCATAGATTATGTTTGTTCTCAACACATCGTATATGAAAAGCTGCAGAACGTCCTGGCAAAATCTGCTGACATTAATGTTGTTTAATGTTCTAAGAATTATTTCTGAGCTTGGAACAATCAGCAGGTTGATAAGCAAATTAATTACAAAATTGGGGTTACGAATATATCTTATGGAATAATAAAGAAATTTTGATCTAGGGCAAAACTGTCTTCTACAGACATTACTTAAATAATGGTGTAATTTTTACAAGGACCTGCTGTATGACAACACAAATACTCAAACATTTAAACCAATGAAAGAGCAAGGTTTAACAAATTCAATTTTTTTAGTTTGGACTGGCCTGAGACAGTCTGTCCCAACGAAATTACGTGTTAATATACATAACTTCAAGACTGTCATTGGCTTGCAAAATTATAAATGTAAATAACTACTACTATCATCTGATAAAATCCAAATATAAAAAACCTAGGAAATGGGATAAGCTTGGTCAAGAACGATTTGATTTAATAGAAGACCAACTTTCAGAAGCTTACCTATTACCTTTGAGGGTTGCAAGCGAACCGTATGTACGCTGTTTTCAATACGAAGTGTTAAACTACATCCTTTACACAAATGACCGTCTTTTCAAAATAGGATACTTACCAAATCCAAACTGCACCTTTTGTCAAGTGAGTCGAGAATCTATTCATCATATTCTATTTGAATGCTCTTTTTCAAAATGTTTTTGGAGTATGGTATCCTCTTGCATATTAAATAGGCCTGCTAAGTTGTGGGTGCCTTTCGATACGTGGCATTATGATAGGTATTCTGAAGGAGGGAATGGATTTGATTAACTATATAGTAATTTTAGGAAAAACTTATCTGTGGACCTGTAGGTGTAAAGGAATTAATCCCAATTTTAACCATTTCAAAAGAATTTTGGAAATCAAATATGAAACAGAAAAATACATAGCTTTTAAGGCAAATAAGATCAGCCAGTTTAAAAAGAAATGGAAAGTGGTGAGGTATTGGATTAATTAATTAATTTTAAACCATTAATTTTAATTTAGAATTAGTTTAAATTAAATAATCAATAACTTCACAAGTAATATGGTTGGAAAAAAAATAACATTTTTATAAATTTAGACTTAAATAAAATTATAAGTAATGACATGTAATGTAAGTTTGACTGTCATATACATGATATAAGTGTTGCTATGATTAAATAAACGTGTTGTTATGAAAAAAAAAAAATTCAAAAACGCATGTAAACACCGACAAGAAAGCTGCGTGTTTCACTGGCAGCATTTAAAAATTGTAAATACGCAAAACGAACAGAGAAAATGTATTTATCGGGTTCTCGGCTCGTAGCCACAAAATGCCGGGTAAGTTCATTTTGAGTGAAACGTAAATGTCTCTTCTCCGCTGCCATATGAACACATGGAAACAAAAGTTAACTGTGAAGGGGTTTGTTAAAAATCCTTGGGCCAAAATAGTGCTGAGGGAAGCAGTACCCATTAACTATACATTGCTACTGAAACATGTGCAAAGGTCGTGTTTCATGCTATACTCTCAGTTTTGGCTTGCATGACGTCTAGCTGACTCTCAGCACTATGCATATGTATTCATTATCACTACATATTACAGTTTTATCTCTTTCTTTCAGAGTATCCTTACGTACCAGGTCTTAACCTTTGATCTTTTTTTAAAAAGGCTGTTTGTAATTTTTTCCCCTTATGTGTTTCTTGCAACTGAAAAGGGTCTTGACTATCCATACGTCGTTATAGCGTTAGGTCGGACTAAGCGGCCTGATTCCACCAGAAGAGAAAAAAAAACTTAAAAACTGCCTATAAATTCAGATGAATTCTTTTGCATTCTGATCTTCATAGGGAAACCAAATCCGACGCAACTGTACAATTGATCTTAGCTCTGACATTGAGAGGGGAGAAAGATCTTGAAATCTTAAATGGTGTCGTGGACGTTCACCTAAAAAAATTAAGGTGAGCTATCCCATCAGTGCAAAATTACAGACAAAATCAATATAACAGACAAAATTTTCGTGTACAAATACGAAACTGGAGGCGACCAGTCAGATATCGCCTTTCTCAACCCGCAAAATTCTACAGGCAACAACACAACGCCTTATATGAATTCAGTGACAGGGTCAAGCGTCTCACCTCACCTCGGAAGGAATCTCTTCATGTAATACTAGGCCAGACAAGTAATAAAACAGACGGAGCGTGTGGTATAAAGTGATTCTCGCCCTGCTTTTCTGGGCGGTTGTTATGAAGTTGTCCGCGTTTTCAATCATTATAACTGTTTTGATGTTAGGTCCAATGCATAATTTTACCAATGAACGTTTAGAGTAGGTCCGGTAGGTATGAAATGCGAAGTAAACTAACAAATATTTAGAAAAAAAAGAAGGAATGAAAAGTACTACCCTGCCCGTTCCTAGGGTTTAATTTGAATATGATGCACAATATATACTTTGATTGTTTAGTAAAATGAAGACTAGTAACGAAGTAGCGAAACCGTCGGCTCGATTCTGCATTTGGGCCGAAAGTGCCGATTGTCTCAGTGGCTTGACAGTTTATAAATGCGCCATGACGATTTCCTTTTGAAGTTTTCCTTAGAAGTAAATTAAACGCGGGGGGTCACTATAAAAGGAAATCTTCCTTAGGAAGATTTTTATTAGTTGACGATTAACCCGCAAACATGGCGGACGACATTTTGAATTCTCCCGCGTGTCGCGAGAACAATTTGGGAGTTCTCGAAATATTGTACTTTACCATTGGTCAAAATAAAGAATACGTATAGAAAAGCTGTTTTCGTTGGTCCTTGTTTGACTATTGCACAACTAAAGCGCGGGGATTACGTGTAACACACGCGGAGAACAGTTCGATCCTCGATCAACGGGTTCCACAATCGATCAACAAATAGTTCGCGTTTACACATAGAAACTATTCGACAAATATCTTCCCAGAACTGAAATGATTCGTTTTCAGATAAGTATACTTGTTGTATATCGTTTCCCAAACTCTTCCGTCGCTGAAAATGAAACGGTGGAACTTAAAATGTTAGGTTACCATCGAAGTCCCACAGAGCGAAGCAAGGCGAGTGGAGGCAGTTATGTCAGCGCGACTACCTAGCGATTGGAATTATATCAGCCATAGACGCGTTGGCGATCGTTCGAGTTCAGGTGAGCTCTTCAAAGAAAATAATTGTAAATGGAAATTTATAGCAACTCTTATTTGCTGTACAGTATGCACTAATGCTCAGCATCTGGACTATGATGATGCAAATGTGCCCTGAACAAAACAACGATTTTGTCGTGGATATTACATATTCTGCTTGTGATTATTTCGTAATGTAACTTTGGCCTATTTACTATACAACGTTTCATTGCACAAATGTCGCAGTTACCTCAGCGTTTGATGCGAAAGTTTGTAAGGAAACTGTGTATCCTAAAAAGCGAAATAGGGTGCGTTGGGATACGAAAGGAAACCGAGACCAATGTCCTAACTTAGGTATTTTACAGAAATATCGCATTGTTCATTTCTTGTTTCAGTTGGCCTTATTATAATGCCATCGTGATATTTGTTTTGTTCAATATGTCAATGTAACTCGGTGACAATTCATTGTTAGGAAAAAAGTAACAGTTGTACGCTAGGAATTTGGGTAGGCTTCTTTCTGTTGTTCGTATCTATTTGTGGCATGTTTTCTGTGCTGTTCTCTAAATGTTGCAAATATGTAAACAATGATGCTGTTGTCTGATGTTATGTATTAAAACTTTATTCTTTCTGAACGTGGTTTTGATTGTTCTTGTATTTTAGGAGCTGTACCAAGGCAAGTGGAACCTGCAGCCCCAGCTTCCCAGCCTGCAGTCCAAGAAGCACCTGCTCCTGTCCCAACACCTCAAGGACAGGAGGGGGATGCTTGGGCTGACAGTGTCCTGGGTGGACTTGCAGCACATCCTCCTTGTCAGCATTGCCTAATGGGGCCGTGCGTCACAGTCAGTGAAGTTACTCGAATTCAGGGATCTTGTGCCCCTGACATCACCAATCATTCCAAGCGCCACAAAAATTACAAGCGGTTTTGGAAAAGTTTAAAGGATAGGGGTGACTGTGGCAGCATGAGCTGTATATTCACCGCAAGACCTCGGCTGGCCTCAGTGAGGTCGAACTGAGGGAGCTCATGCCCCAGTGTGTCCTTGATGACACAAGGAAGCGGTACCCAAATCCACCGGGTGTACCATACATGGGGCACAAACGTGCATAAAAATTTTTTGATGTGGTACAAAATTCCGGAAATAAGCCCCTTCATGTACAAAATTCCAAACACTGTAAGCCCCTGCGCATTTTAGCCCTTCAGAGTATAAGCCCCCAAAATGCAAAAAGCCTCCTGTGATAAGCAGCTACAACACAAAATGCTAATTTTACAAATTTATAATAAGCCCCTCAAAAGGCCCTTTGGGAAAAATAGCAACCCTCAGGCTTATTTGTGGAATTTTACGGTATGAAGCTTTCTTTAAGCAGCTATCTCAAAACCTGGATCAATCAGTTGCTTAGAGCCCAGTGTAACAGAGCATTATTTTGCAAGTGACAGCTAATTCCACTTTGGTGCTCTTGTTTTTGTAAATTCAAGCAATAAGTTCAGCTATGTTTTAATATCTCTGCTCTGGAATCCAAATCCCTATCCTTTAATCACTACCTCTGTCACAGGGACCCATATATTGATTTGTTTATTTTCTCGAAGTGGTCAGTTGGGCAAGTAAGTCAGCTGATTTAAAACATAAATAGTAATGTCCCTTCACTGTTCCCTTTGGTTGCTTCCATTTGTAGCAATTTCATCCTGGCTCCCATTGACGTATTAATTTTGATTGATGCATTGTGGCGCTTGGAATGTGGTCGGGTGCATTTTGTTATTACAGTGTGAGCAGTGTTATAGTGTGACTGTAATCGGCATCTGCATATATGTGAAGATTCCAATCACATAGCAGTGGACCATTAAAAAAAAATCATTTTTCGTAATATTGCAGTTAGTATGATCAGTGCATCACAATTTGGAAGTAAGATGCCAAAATATTTTCAATTTCTGCTTTTTGCTGTGATTGCTTTTCATTGTTTGTGGGTGGCCTGGTATGGTAGTCACACTATAAAGAACTTCTAAAGAGTAAAGTACAAATGCAAGTAAAGTGCAAATACTGATTCAATGATCACTTGATGTGGTCATTTGAAACAACAAACCAAAGCATTATACACCTGAGTTTGAATTCAGGGATTGGGTTTTGGTGATATACACTGTTGGTCAGGACTTTTGTTTGTCTTGGTGGCTCCTAAAGGAGCCATTGGTGTTGTAACCTGTCGGGTGCAATGCCAAACATTCCAAGTTTGACCCGACAGGATTTGTTCCATAGAAGGCAATGTAGGAAACAGCCCATTTTCAACATGGCTTGGTTGTCCTCTGAATTTCTTCTGTCCTTCTGTGGTTTGATCAGCGTTTATCCTGACATTTAGTACTGACTGATGTTGCTTCATTCTGCAAAGTGGCAAAAACAAACACTGGTGTATATGTTGTGGTTCATATTTTTACCTTTGTTCAATTTTCCCTTTGTTTTATACTCATTATCATGCATTTCCAAACACAAAACCACAGAAAAAAAATGGAACCAAAGGCAAAATTGAACCACAGCATACCATAAAATTATGATAATAAGCCCTAGGCTTAGATTTGTTCAAAAGGCTATTTTGCTCGATTTATTGCTGGGGGGAGCTTATTTTCGGAGGGGCTTATTATTGGAAGAAATTTTGCATTTCAAAATGGCCAGGGTTGGGCTTGACCATAAAAACAGTCTAAAAAGCTACAAAAACAGCCTAGAAAACAGCTAGCACTAACAGGAGGGCGTATTATTGGAAGGATTTTTGCATCAAAGATTTGCCTTTGTAACAGTCTGAACAGCCACCACATGCTGAGTCCTGCTCAAAAGAGAACCGGAATGAAATATGTGAAACTGGTGAAGTGACTCATCTTTGGAGTTATTTTCTGTTCTTTTCCAGCAACTATTCAAATATCTATCTACATGAAGGTGTTATGATATCTGAGGGTGACAAGTTGATGCATTTAATTCTTAGTTTTTTCCCACTGGTTTGTTATTGTTGCTCTGGTCATCATTGAAATCCTATATTGTAAATGGGAGGGCCATATTCAAACCTGTAAGTTATTTGATCTTACCGCTCCTTGTCTTTCCACATATGAGGTGGAGTCCTTTAAATTACCAATGCTGTCAGTCATGGAAGCCTCTGCAGATAAATTCACTGCCTGCATGTAGCCCATGGTGCCATACACTGCAGAACATGATTTGCCATATAAATCTATCTCAGTGAAGGACAAGCTTCACAAAGAATTAAACTAGATTAATTTAAAATCAACAATAAACACACAAAATTAGCACAGATATTATAATATTCCTGATGGGCGATGGATTTCGTCTCCGTATAATGATCAGCAATATTTACTTTGCCTTTGGAGAATATTATTTAAATAGAGTCAGCTTACCATAATCAATATACTTGTCCCCAACACTGCCCAGTTTTGCAGCCTCTGCAAATCCCTGGTACTGGCTCTCCAACATCCCTGTGCTTGTAAACCCATGTATTATTCTAAAAACACAGGGAACGTTGTATTACTATTATATCTCTCTGGTCAAAATGAGATGATCTTGTAAGAAAATTTAAGACCAGCTACCAAGCAAAGTTGCAGGTCTGAGCACCCAGATTTATCATTGGTACAAGCTGCATACCAGCTTTTCTGTTGTTGTTGTTGTTGTAGAAGTTGTTGTTGTTTTCTGTTTTATTGGTATCTGAGAAAATTATGTTCCAAAGCTCGGCATCTCCAACTAAACACGACTCATATATTGTACTAAATCACAACCCATATATACATTGCAGTTTCAGACTGGCTGGATTACTGGATATAATTTTCCAGTGCATTGTAATGGGAATTTTGCACTTGTCAGGCCTGCAGGTGTTTCACTAACCATGACAGCTGCTTCAAAAACGAGATATTATTTTTTTGAAAAGCTATGATATTATATATGTCTGCCATGTATATCTGTTGTTTGGGGGAGAATATAAAAATCTCTTACCTGCAGTTTGCAGTGTACTTCTTGCCAAGAATTGACGAACTTGGCCACTTTATTTTGTGGCCGTTCTTGCAAAAAGATTCCAAACGTAAGACATGACCATCCATGTTTTCCACACTGTTGTCCCCGTCGAAAAAGAATGGCGAGCCACATGGACAGCCTCGGGCAGTCTCCTGTAGAAGGACGACTAAACTGTCCTGTCCACAAAGGAAGAAACTCTCGTTCACATCCGCAGGAGACAAGAGCTGTCTGCAGGAAGGAGCTTCTTCGCAAGGCCTGCCCTGACAGTCGATCGCCTTTTCTTCTGTTTGGTCATTTGCAGAAACTGAGTGCAGTTCTTGATTTCTTTGTGCATTACGAGATCCATTTCCCTCGTACGCATCAAGTAACGCTGTGAGGAAATCTGCATTCGTGTGACCAGGTAGAAGGTTTTCCGCCATATTGCGAAGCCGTACGAAACGGTCTTGGGTCTCTTTCATAATTATTTTCTCCCCAAAATCAAACTGAAAATTCAAGCTGAATTGGGGCTTGCGTGGCTTTTCTTTCCTACGTTCATTATAGATCCGTTGTTGCTCGATCTTTGATTTTTTTGCGCAAGGTTCGCCAGGTCCCAACATGTTTTCTTCGCGTGTGTTTACCTTCAAAGCCCTCCAAATTATTCGAACTTTGCGCCATCGATATAGCCAATCGCATAGCTTCTTTTATTTTCTTTGTTTCGTACTATCCAATCATAAGTAGCAAAAGAACTAGCCAGGCTTGAAAGTGAGCGAACATCCAGTGGGGAAGCAGGCAAGAGCGGAAGACGATCTCAACGATATCGCGATCGGCCCGCCAAATTTTCTTGAAGCGTTCCGGTAAAATACGCGTCTTCTTGAGCGTATAGATAAATAATAAGGCGAGAAGTTAAGATCTTTCTCAAATTTATTTACTCTGTAAGGGTTACGTCTGCTTTTTACAGCAACAGAGACAGGTTTAGTTCTTCCCTCTTTAACCGCCGAACGGCCGCCATGTTTGAATCTTTTAATATAAATTTGATAGGACCGGGGGGGACCCTATTTATACGGAGCCCCCGCGTTTAAGATATAATGTGTAGATACCGTGATCGCTGGTGACGGAGGTAACTGAAAGTAATCATAATAGTATGATAAATCTCTAATGCTAGGACAATTAGGTAAACAATATACCTTTGGTTTAGCCGCTGCTTTTTTACAACACCACCAGTAGACACTTCAGTGAGTTGCACCGAATTGTGCACTAAAACAAATACATTTCATGACTTACAACATTACCAGACAGTCTTTTATGAAATATGATAAGCAAAAACGAAAACTGACAAGGCTTATGATATTTGGTCTGAAAATAACTTGATAGAAACATGCTCCTTACAGTTGACCCGCACGTTCAACAAAAAACTCATTGATGATGGCAAACAGCCGAAAACGTTTGGTTTTTACTTTTTAAACTTTACAAAAATCTTTTAACATTTTTTAGCGTTGTACATAAGATTTTTTTATCAAGCGAACATTATGGACAAAAAAACTCATTCTTCGTGACATAATTAGCGGCGGGTGTTAGAAGTCGATAAGAGAACTTTAGAATCTGTTTCCAGACAATTCGTGGCCAGTTGATGACTGTTTCTTTCAAATATCTCCTTGTCGTGAGGGTAAATACCGAGCATGCTCGAGTCTTAATAACGGCGTCATTATCAAAGTCTATCTGAAAGTAAGTATGTGAAAACTATAAAGAAATCACTCTAGTCGTTGATTGATATCTCTTTGAAGTCAGAGTGCCGAGTTCGAGGGCCTTAGCTTCAATTTTTATCATCTATTTAGGTCATCATGTAACGATTCAACCGTGTACCATACACCACAAGAATGATTCCACTTATTGAATAGGTTTTGGAACCATTGTTTCGTAGGCCTATACTAAATAGTACTGTATAGTGGTACCTTGTGATACTGATGTATGGTCAGTTCATAAAATCATCCACAATAGCACTCAGTATTTTATAGAGACACTTAACCGTTTGTATTCCACTCCACGGTGCATGTGTGCATCGAAATATTTCAGCGTTGGACTGAGATCGTGCGCCTGCCAGGAGCACCCAACGGAGCCGCTCGAAAGAAAACCTGCTCGACAGGCTGCCATTAAGCTGGCTGGGAAATATTAGCATTAGGTAATTTACTGGCTGGAATTTTCGTTTAGTGTCTGGCTTGATAAAAACTGATATTAAAACACTGTCCCTAGCTGGGAAAAAGAGACTTGTTTGCCTTTCCTGGCTGTGACGTTTTCTCAAAAGAAGTTAATTAAACTGCTTCCGTCCTGGGAAATAATAAAAAAAAAAACACGCGAGTGAGCAGCTCCAAAAGTCTTCTCCAGCCAAACGTCAAAATAAAACCATTAACGTACTTTTTGTGTCCATGATACGCAATACTAAATCTGTTGATATGCACCTTGCTATTGTATATTGAAATTCCTCGCTGGCTGGCAAGAAATGGTATACTCGAACACAGGCGCGGATCTCTGAGAATAAATGGTGACATATTTCCTAAACGAGCGCCGAAGGCGCAAGTTTCTAGGAGGGTCCGGGGGCATGCTCACCCGGGAAATTTTTTGTACTTAACTCCCTTAAATCCCGTTTCGTAGGTCTCTGAGTCATTCAGACAGGATATTGGCCAGTTCCATTCTCCTCAGATTTCAACTTGGAAAGTTTTTCTTTTTATTAAAAATATAATACTCATTATCGAAAATCTGACCGATTCCCATAAAACGGTGGAAACCGGTGTGGATCCGCGCCTGGAACATGCTTGCAAACGTTTGGCAAACTTGTCGTGCTATGTTTGCTTTACTACATAGCATCAAACCATGCAGTGTGAACATTCTTTACTAAGCTGCTGAACAGTACTGTACTGTAGTACTGTTTTTGTTACCATACAATGTGGTTCTAACTTTTCAATTGTGGATCAAACCATGCAGTGTGATCATTCTTTGGAAAGCTACTAAACAACACTGTACTGTGGAACCGTAAGATTTTACCTTTCAATTTGGTTCGAACGTTTTTGCACATTGCTTTATGTGCCATAGCTCCGAAAGGAACTGGCATGAAATGTACTTTTCGAGATCACTTTTCCCAGTGCATGTTCGGATTCAGTGCTAGGTTCCCCGTAACATCAAGTCATGAGCCTCAAGAGAAAAAATATGATTATTGTCATCTCATGTTTGTACGGTTCTTAAGCATCTTTTACCGACTCTTGTCTAGAGGTGACTGATCCCCTATACACCTGTAGTACTATTGTGACGCAAATGGTTCTAAACCTGAACACAGAACAAGTCGAGGTGCTGGGGCAATGGCTCTGCAATGTATGGACCAATTGGACTAAACTGAGTTACGCCTTCCCTGCTTCAGAGGCCTGAATGTGGATGCTATTTCTTTGCCATGCTATCGCGCGACTCCGTAGATCTTAATCCGTCAAATGTACACATTGCAACCAGGTGGATGATTGGACATAGATACTATATGTTGGTTTAAAATTCAACTTGGAACAGTTCAGTCTTAAAGTCACATTCGTTCCCTTAAACCAGCGTATTATCAAACTATGTCTGATATCTTCATTCATTTGTTCAAATGCATTAAGAACAGTGGTCAGTCGTTAACAGCGTCTTAATAGTGTTATATATATAATTTTTTAAATGGACGCGAGTGGACTCGGCCGAACTGAAGTGAGTTCCTTAGATGTGCTAGTACTACAAATAAATAAGAGAGTCTTGATGGGGTTAATCGTCAACCGTCAAACGACCTAAAATCTAGCTGCCATAACGCATAACCGTCAAAAAAAACGTTTTTACCGTCAACCGTCAACCGGCCAAAATTTAACCGTCAGCTGTCAAGAAAGCGGATTTTGTAACCTTCAAGCGTCAAAGCAGCACCCCCTTCAAGACCTTGAAACAAGGCAAACTGAACGCAAAACTAGGAATAATTGGTTTAACCAGCCCTTGGCGTCTCGGCATGGCCAGACTGCCGACTATTAACAAATACGTGATCAATAAACGATACGGGGCAAAATGCAAAGCCAGCACAACTTCAGACAACCGAGAAAAGACAACGGAAGAGAGAGAGAAAGCTACGGGGCTGGGACACAGAGATTAGACTAGTTAATTTTCTGTTTAAGTTTCAAAACTAGTCCTAGAATTGTACCAGAGATTTATCAGAGATTTATCAGAGATTTATATGGAAATATTTCTAGGACACGGGTATTAATCTTCTGAAAAAATTTGATTTAAACGATTAAGAAATACTTGCAAAAGTAACTATGGATCGATTATATGAGTTGAATACAAAACAATTAAGTTCTTTACTTTCGTGGTATAGAATTGAAGGTAGAGCCAAAATGACTACTAAGGAAGTTAAAATACAAGCATTGAATGATATACCTGAAGTAATCAATAACGTTGATCAAATCGTTGATAACAGGAGAGAAATTTTTAGAACTATAGATAATATGCCAAGGAGAAGAGCAAACCAACCACAGCCACCTCTCCCAATACCACAAATAAGACCAAATTTACCACCTTTAACTATTCCTAGGCCAATACCTGGTTCACCGGATCAAATTGTTACGGATAGTCCCCCACCAGGTCGGCCACCTAATCGTCGTCCAGGCACTCCACCAGGTCCTCCACCTAATCGTCGCAGAAGAGCTATTCCAGATACACCTCCGCAAAATATTAATAAACCCAAACCAAAAAGACCTTCGCCACCCAAACCAACTCGCCCACCACCCCCTATTCCAACAAGAACTAAAAAACCATCAATAAAACAAACTCCTGTTTTTGGAAATGTATTAAACAAGTTTTTGAATTTTGTAAAACCATATATTCCTAAAAAAGTAAAAAATAAAGCAGAAGAATTAGCTAAAAAAGTAAAAAATAAAGCAGAAGAATTAGCTAAAAATTTTATAGAAAGATATAAAAAAGTAAATAAACCCAAAGAAATAAAACCACCACCTAAAACAAAAATAAAGCCAAATATACCTGATAGCAAGAAAGATGAATTTAATGAAGAAGAAGAAGAAGAATTAACTATCAAAGAAAATGTAAAAAAATTCAAAAAGGGTTATTTGACACAACATACTATAGATGGGAAAAAAGGATATTCTATTGAAGAATTCATGAAAAAAATAAAAACAAAAGTTATCGGTATTATTAATAAAGATAAGAAACCAAAAAAGGTTAAGGTTATATTATCAGCCAAGTTTGTAAAAAATCCTTTAGAAAAAAACCAAATTAGAGAAGAAATCGAAAAATACTTTCATACTAAACCAGTAATAATTACTGAAGAAAGCGATTTATCAAAAGAATATGATGATATGATTAAAAATATACTTCATGAGATTGAAAAATTTCAAGAAAAATATGAGTATTCAGTTTTTGAATTTGATTCTGTTACACGTGTTGATATTGGGATAGCTCCTTATTTAGTTACTTCTGGAAGTTCATATATAAAAACACCAAAAAGATTAGCTGACAAAAAAGCTACTATTAATATACAGAATAATGATGAAAACTGCGGACAATATTCATTAACAGAGGCGGTGTTCCCAAGAAAACACCATAGAGAGAGAGTAAATAATGAATTGTTGGAAAATTGTAAAAAATTAGACTTTTCTGGTATTGAAGGTCCAATGACATTAAAAGATTTTACAAAGTTTGAAAAACAAAACCCATATATTGTTAATGTATTGAAATATGATGAAGAAGATGATAAAATATATCTCGCAAGATTAAGCGATAAATGTTATTGCAAGAAAGAAGAAAAATGTAAGAATTGTGGTTGTATGAAAAAAGAGTGTAATAAAAAACAGGAATGTAAGAAAGAAGGTTGTATAAAACATGAATGTGAAGAATGCGGCTGTAAGAAATGTGATTGTAATAATTATGAATGTAAGTTATGCGATTGTAAAGTTATAACATTACTTTTAATAACTAATGACGAAAAAAGCCATTATATTTTAGTAAAAAATGTTAGTAGACTTTTATCATCTGAAATTGATAAAAATAAGAATAAAAAACATTTCTGTCTTAGGTGTTTCAATTCATTTTATGATGAAAGGATTTTGCAAGAACATAAGGAATACTGTGATTCACATGGGGAAGTTAAAATAAAAATGCCAATGAATGAAAATGGTAGTCCAAAATTTATTTACTTTAAAAATTTTAAAAATAAAATGCGATTACCTTTTGTTATTTATGCTGATTTTGAAAGCTGTCTAATTCCAATACAATCTTGTTTACCAAATGAAAATAAAAGCTTTACTAAAAATTACCAAATGCATAAAGCATCAGGATTTCACTATAATATAAAATGTTTTGATGAAAGCATATTACCAAGCGATTTTAAAAATGAAGTGGGGTATACTGCAAAATCTGATGACGAAGATGTGGCACAGGTATTTACAGAATATTTAGAAAGAGATGTTAGGAAAATTTTTGAGTTAATAGAAGAAAGAAAGAAGAAGTTTAAAGTTTATAATAAAAAGAATATGTCGGAAATGGATAAAAAAGATTATGAAAATGCTACTAAATGTCATATCTGTGTGAAAGAATTGGGCAAAGATAGGGTAATAGATCATTGTCATCTTACTGGGAAATACAGGGGGGCGGCGCATAATAACTGCAACTTAAAATATGTGATTCCCAAATTTATTCCAGTAATAATTCACAATCTTTCGGGGTATGATTCACATCTATTTATTAAGAATCTTGGTAAAACAAAGGGTAAAATTGATTGCTTAGCTAACACCGATGAAAAGTATATTAGTTTCTCAAAGAAAATTTTAATTAATTATGATTGTGTGGGTGAAGAGGATGATGATGATTGCGATGAGGATGAAGATGGAAACACAAAACCTATTACTAGAACAATAAGATTCATTGATTCTTGTAAATTTATGCAAAGCACCCTTAGTGGATTAGTTGACAATCTTACAAAATGTGGAAATTGTGAATCATGTAAACCAGGAAAATGTTTGAAAAGATATATAAAAGATGGAAAGATTATTAACTTTAACGGCGTTGGTAATTGCGAACAATGTAAGAATTGTAAGTTAGCAGGAAGTATGTGTTTTTCCCCAATAGATAAAAATATGAAAGAAACTAAAAAACATTTTGCGGGAGAAAAGTTAAAACTATTGTTGAGAAAGGGGGTGTTCCCCTATGATTATTTTGATCACATTGATAAACTTAATGAAACAGAACTTCCCCCAAAGAAAGCATTTAAATCAATTCTTAATAATCAAGATATTTCAGATGAGGATTATGAACATGCTAAAAATGTATGGAAAACATTTGATATGAAAACAATGAGAGACTATCACGACTTATATCTAAAAGCAGATGTATTACAGCTTGCTGATGTATTTGAGAACTTTAGAGATGTATGCATTAATAATTATAGTTTAGATCCCGCTCACTATTTTACATCACCGGGATTATCTTGGGATGCAATGTTAAAATTAACTAAAGTTAGTTTGGAATTGTTTACAGATGTTAATATGCTACTTTTTATTGAGAAAGGGATTAGAGGCGGAACATCCCAAGTATCAAAAAGATATGCTAAAGCTAATAACCCCTATATGGTGGATTTTGAAATAAATAAACTTACAAGTTATATTATTTATCTTGACGCAAATAACTTATATGGAGCCGCAATGAGCAAGAAATTACCTAGAAGAGGATTTAAATGGATTCCAAATGAAGAGCTTGAAAATTGGAGAAATATACCCTGTATACTTGAAGTTGATTTGGAATACCCAAAAAATCTTCATGATAGTCACAAAGATCTACCTTTAGCTCCAGAAAAACTTACTGTTAATAAAGTTCAGAAATTAATACCAAATTTAATTGATAAGAAAAGATATGTAGTTCATCATGAAACTTTAAAAGATTATGAAAGTAAAGGATTAAAAATAACAAAGATTCATAAGGGAATTAAATTTCAAGAGTCTGAGTGGTTAAAACCCTACATTGATTTGAATACTAAATTGAGAGCACAAGCTAAAAACGACTTTGAAAAAGATTTTTTTAAACTTATGAATAACTCTGTATTTGGTAAAACAATGGAAAATATGAGAAAAAGGATAGATGTTAGATTAGTTAATAATATAGAATCAGCTAAAAAATTAATAAGAAAACCAAACTTTAATCATTTTACTATCTTTTCCGAGGATCTAGCTGCCATAAATATGAAGAAAAAAGAAATAAGATTTAATAAACCAATTTATGTTGGGTTTTCAATTTTGGATCTAAGTAAACAAATAATGTATGATTTCCATTATAATTATATCAAAGAGAAATATGGCGAAAAAGCTGAATTACTTATGACTGATACTGATTCTCTTGTATATATTATAGAAACTGCGGATTTCTACAAAGATATTAGTTCTGACGTTAGAGAAAAATTCGACACTAGCAATTATCCTAAAGAACATCCATCAGGCATTGAGGCAGGTGTAAATAAAAAAGTAATTGGGATGTTCAAAGATGAAATGGGCGGAAGTATACCTACAGAATTTGTGGGTTTGGGCGCTAAACAATATGCTGTATTAATGGATAATGGTAAAGAGATAAAGAAGAATAAAGGAACAAAGAAATTAGTTGTTAAGAAAACAATAAGTTTTAATGATTTTAAAAATTGTTTGGATACAAAAGAACCGCAAATGAGATTACAAAATTTAATTGGTTCAAAACTACACAATATTTATACAAAAACAGTTAATAAAAAAGCGCTATCTGCCTATGATGATAAGAGAATAATTTGCAAAGATGGCATAAATACTATTCCATATGGCCATTATCTTGCCAAAACAGAATCGGGCGGTAATTGTGTATCATAAGGAACAACTTGTAATTCTTCTCTTACAAAACCTCGTCTAGGTCCATTCACTAAATAATACAAAACCGGTTGATTAGGTGAAATCACACTTTTAGAAATATCATAAACTTTGATACTCCAAATAGGATCTGTAGCCCTCCTTTTTTCGCCACCCTCAAGTTCACCTGGAGATAATAAATATCTAACTCTGGCGCCGGGCGGTAATCTATCCTCATCAAGACCAACAACTCGATGATATCTTTTGGTTTCAATATCAACCTCTTTCATTTTTATAGCTTTAATGGGTTCTTTACCAGTTATTCTTGTTGGTGTATTATTCAAAGTTTTTAGAATATCCGGTAATCTTTTCACCCATACTCTAGAACGGTCATAACTTGTCATTTCCTGTGCATATTGATGACTAAATATTCTTTCGCCTAATATTTTATTTGCGTTTTCCACAAATGCTTGTGCTCTATGGTTACCAGCTTCACTTCTTTGCATTCTTACATTATGGTAATTCATAAGTTTTGCAACTTCGCCCATAAATTCTTTTCCAGGATCAACCATTAATGTTTTAGGGTATTTCAATCTTCTGGAATATATTTTTTCAAAAGCTTTGGATATCTCGTGACTTTCTTTTGAGGTTAATGCTTCAGCATCTTTGTATCTACTTGCCACATCAACCACAACTAATGCGTATTTATATGTTTTTCTTCCAACTCTGTCATGCGGTAAAAATAATAAATCTGCTTGGTGAATCTGATTCGGTTTATCCACAGTCCAATGCGGTCTTGGTATATATTTTGGCGTTGGTAGATATATTTGCCATATTGCCTGTTTTTGCAACCATTGTTTTGCTACATCTTCACTTACTTTTGCTTTTTGTGCTAATTTAGGAATTGCAGAATATCCTTTCCAATATCCTTCAGTTGAATAATAAATTTTTGTTAATTTATGGGATAACTTTTCGTTACTCATTTAAAGATTAACCAAAGTACCTTATAAATTACAATGACTTCTGAAAAAATTAATCCAAACAGAATTCCACGAGAGCCATTTGGGTTGAAAGCAGAATCAACTTTGAATAGAATTACATTAAATCCATCCTCAGCCAGCCCCGGGGAAACATTATATATAAATATTCCAAAACTTTCTGAGAATTTAGTGATTGTTCCTGGGAGCGTATCTCTATTATTTGATTTAGATGTAGATGGGCATGCTAATAATACACTTGTGAATAATGTTGGTAGTAATCTTGTATCTAGACTTAAAGTTCTTTTTGGAGGCGAAACATTACAGGATACACAAAGATATGATCTTTTTCAAACCTATCATGATTTATTTTTATCAGATGAGGATCGCGAGGATAAATTAAGACAAGGTATTTCTTCAGAAAACATGAGAAAACTAAGGACAAATGCTGGTGATAAGAAAACTCAAGATGTTAGGGAAGTAGCTCTTGCATCAGTACATAATACCAAGTATCATATTCCACTAAATCACCCCATTCTAAAAGATCACGGAGTTTTCTATCCAAAAGCTCTAGATCATCATTTAATCTTTGAGATTACACTTGCTCCGGTTAATGATATTGTTGTTTTTTCTGATACTACAAAGACCCCAACATATTCAATCAAAAACCTTGAGTTAGAATATTCCTCCATTTCAAGTGAATACTTGGCCCGCGAGGCCCAGGCGGCTTACCAGGTTGGTAAAGGATTCTTTTACGAAAATGTTACTCTACACAAAACTTTTACTTTTTCCGTAGGTGGTGATGGTGTTATTAACCAGCATATTAATTTACCAAGAAGATCAATGACGGGGATATTATTTTTGTTTACATTACCAACCGCAGCAGGAGCCCGCAACTCTGAGAATTTTTACAACCCAGGTATCACCTCAATCAATATAGATGTTGATGGCGTGCCAAATCGTTTATACTCTAAGGGGATGATACCATCGGATCTATGGGAGTCGGTAAAGAAACGTTTCGGAAGAGATGGTGTAAAGGAAAAGGAATTTTATGCTGATAAGTTTGCTCTTTGGGTTGATATGAGAACTCACCCAGATAATGGTATTCATGGAGGTGGTCTAGCATTAAACAATACACAAGATGGTGTAAAACTAGAAATTAAAAGAAAACAAAGTGGATCTGGCACTATAACCTGTCATATGTTTGTTGTAGCTGATGCAATGATGGAGATTATGAATTCAGGTTTGAGATCAATTAAGTACTAATTTAAAAAAACCTTTTGTTATGATACAAAATTATGGAAGAACTACGAGAAAAAATACCATTTCACTGTATCATAACCGGACCAACAAATTGTGGGAAAACAAAATACATCATAGATCAACTCCGCGGCCCCTTCAGAAAAATTTTTGATTACATTGTTTTAATTTGCCCAACCTATTCCAAAAATAAAACCTATCATAATTTTGCACGAGGAGATAAGAGATTCTTTGTATTATCGCCCGATGCCAGCAACATTGATGAGATTAATGAGTTATTAACTGATTGTCAAACTTTATTCTCTGGAACAAACACATTAATAATTTTAGATGATTGCGCTGTATCCACTGATCTGAAGAAAAGATCAAACAAGTTTATAGATTTGGCATTCTCCGGAAGACATCATGGATTATCAGTTTGGGTTCTCACTCAGCAATTAACATCAATTGCAAAACCTTTCCGTGAAAATGTAGCTTGTGTTGTTACTTTTCATAATCCATCACAGAAGGGTATGAAGATGTTTTTCGAAGATTATGGAGGCGATTTAGATTCTGAAACTGGTAAAAAATTTGCCCAAATGTTAAAAACTGAAAAATATTCTAGATTATGTTTGAGTTTGCGGTACCCATTTAATTGTTATTTGGAGATACCTGAAGTGATTTAAAAATAATCCATGTATTACCACAAAAGATGACAGAAGTTGATCGAGCGAAGCTCACCCCGGCAGGGCCGGAAGATTATATAAAAGAACAACCTGAGGTAAAAGACAATGTAAAATCTGATGATATTGAAATAAAACAAGAATCACTAGCTATTCTAGCAGCTCTTGGAACCACAAAGGAATATTTAGGTGTTGAAATGAGTTTGGGTGATATAAAAAAATTATCAGAAAAAGATGTAGAAAAATATTTTAATCGATATCAAGCGGTAATGGGTAAAAAAATTAATGGTGGGTTGGTAGATTCATCTCTTCAATTAGTTTCACAAGTCATTTCTTATGTGGTTCCTGTAGATGATATAGAAGCTCTTTGTTTGGATTTGAAGAATGATGATTTGGTTAATCGTGAACTAACAAACATTGTAGGCCTCTTAGCATTGAAAGCAGGAAGATTGGCAGCACTTGCTAGCGGTATATTTCAGGTTGCTAAGCATGTTAAAATAGGAAAAATACAGCAAGTTACAAGTACTAATACAGATGATTCTAACAAAACTGGACAAGATGCTAGCGGTACTGATACTGTCTACTAAGCATTCCTAAGTGGTCTAAAGATTTCTTAATGATATGTAAAATAATGTCTGAAGAAAATGAACAAGTTGATCGAGGTGAAACGGAACAAATTACAGCTGATCCCAAACCAGAAAATAAAGATACTAAAAAACAAGAAAAAAATCCTAAAAAAGTAGCAGCAGGTAAGAAATTAGCCGAATATAATAAAAAAGCAAAAGAAGCTTTAGCCAGGGAGATTAAACGCGAAGAAAAAATAAAACAGGAAGAAGAGACTAATGAAAATACATATAGTGAATCAAAATCATGGCTTCCAGAGTTATCTTTTACTACTGTTTTATCCGTTGTTGGATTAGGGTTTACAGCATTTGATCTTTTTATGAGATATCAGGAAAAAGCCAGGTCTGAATATTCTAATAGGATACCTGATTTATCACAAGTACCGCAAATACCCCAACCTTTTCAAGCCCCTCCCATAAAGGTTTATAATCCACAAACAAATACTCAAGCACCGCCTCTAGATCGTCCAAAAATTGGAATGATGTAATTACTAATTATTTTTTTTTACTACATAAAGTCATTTAAAAGTTTCTTACTGATGTAGTAAAAAATCATGTCAAACGAAAATAAACTTGTGAAAACTGTTACTGATTCCGCAGTCCTTATCGGATTGGCATCTGGAGTTGGTTATGTAGCCAAAAAGATGATGAAAGAATCATTTATGAACGACCCATCCTCAAGTATTACAAATTATGCAAAATGGGTTGCTGTATTATCAGGTAGTATGTATCTAAAAACATATTTAGAGGAACAAAAGATACTTCCAAATTAACGAATATAAAAAATGGCAACAATAGCATTTATGATTGGAGGAGCTGTATTAAATGCAACAGCATTTGTTGGCGGTTCATATCTCGCAAAATATTTATCAGGAAATAAAACTGATACAGAAAAAATAAGACACGATAAAGCAATGGAAAAATATCAAAGAGATTATGCAGAATATCAGGAAAAAAGACAAAAACTAATTGATTGGAAAATGAAGAAAAAAGATGAAAAATATCAAGCATCAAAAAATATTTCAACTACAAATGAACAATTTGCATTATATGAACAAATGCAAGAACCAAAATTCTCTGATTATTATAGACCTAGTAACAATCAAAAGATGGGTGAAATGGCATATGTAGGTGGTGGTATGTTGGCTTTAGGTTATATGACTAGTAAATTCTTTTAGGTAATTGTATGCGATTAGTTTAAAGATTTCTTACTGATGAGTAAAAAATCATGGCAGAAGTAGGAGATATACCATTAGAGGATTTACCAAGAGATAATGATGATGATGATGATTATGGTGATACTCCCCCTCCGGGTAGACCTCCAAATCGCCGACCGGGAACCCCACCTCCAAGGCGAGATTTAGTCGATGATGATGATGATGATGATGACGGTGATAACACATTTTACCAAAGTCCAAATACATCTACATCTGTTGATCAGGGCTATCTTGGTTATTCAGAATATATGGCTGAAAGAAAAAGGCTTCAATGGGAAATAAAAGATGAAGAGAAAAACCCAGCAAATATTAGAGAAAGAGATGAGGAATATGATAGAAGGCAAGAAGCAGTTCAAAAACTCAAACGTTATTTACCAGGCTTCAATCCTGATGTTGCAACATTTAATGTTGAATTTGGAAAAGATGGAAGTATAATAGGAAAATATAGTAATAGGACTAATGCCGCTGCACATATAATACTTGATAAAGATGGAAATCTTAAGCTTGAAGATTTGCCAAAAACAATGAGAAAAGAACTAGGTGCTGATTATTCAACAATGTTTGAAAAATATAATGATGCCACATCACAATTAAATGAAGAAAAAGAAAAAAATAAGGAATTAAATAATATCGCAAAGGGGTTGATGGTAGAAATAAATACACACCCACAGGAGATAGAGCGATATATTGAAAAAGAAAAAGAACTTCGTGAATTCATTGAGAGACAGCAGGTAGAAAAATCTGAGATTAAAAGTCTTTTTGATCAAACTGTTAAACAGAATATAGAATTAAAAATACAAGGTGAGAAGCTTTTGGATGAAGTAAAATTATACAAAGAGGAAATAGACAAATATAAGAAGGGTAAATTAAATTTATCAAATTTAGAGCAAAGTAAAGAGCGATTACAATCAGAGGTTGATAAATTAAATGAACAAATTAGAAATAAAACAATTTCTATAGAAGAACAAATATCAGATATTGATGGGCGAAAAGAAGAAATACTTAAAAATTTACCATTACGTGAGAGATTAAAATACATCTTTAAAAAGTACGGGTTTACAGTATTTTCTGTTGTTAGCGCTGTTGGTGTTATAATTGGAGTTATAGTTTCCAATCTTTCAAAAGGCCTATCCAAATTAGGAAAAGGTGTTGGTAATGGGTTGAAAACTTTAGGTAAAAAACTTGGTGAAATATTACCAGGAATGGTTGGAGCTATCGTGAGCTTTCTATTCAAAACAGCTGGGCAGGTTATTGGATTTTTAGGTGAAAATGCTTGGCTTTTGATAATGGCTGTGGTTCTATATTTTGTGGAAAGTATAAAAAAGAAGAGAAAGTAACAAATTTAAAGATATCATGTTGAGTAGTAAAATATAATATGGATGAATACAACAGAATTTACCCTGGATTGCCCAATAATTCAGATCCTATTAATTTCAGACTACAAAAATCAAGCGAAGTATTACAAAATCTTGAGAGAGAAATTAAACATTATGAAGATGTAAGGAAAAAATATAATAGGGCGAGAGGAATATTTACAAAAATCAGTGTTTGTGGTGGTATGATTTCAGTTATACTATCTGCAAGCGGTTTAGGAACTTCTCTTACTGGTTTTGGTGCTGTTGTTGGTGTGCCTTTGGGTGTTGTGGGCGGAGTTTTTGGAGGATTATCGGTTGGATTTGGTATTGCAGCAAAAAAACTTTCTGGTAAAGTTAGTAAACACGAACAAACCGCTGCAATTGCAAAATCAAAATTAAACACCATTAACGACTTGGTTTCAAAGGCTTTGAAAGATAATGTTATATCCGATCAAGAATTTTCTATAATTTTAGCAGAGTTGGATAAGTTTCAAAAACTAAAACTAGAAGTTCGCCAAAAATTTAGGAGAGATACAGAAAAAAACTTAAACATGTCGCAGATAAGAAGAGAAGTTCGTGCAGATCTATTAAAAGAGTTAACCACTCCCGCTCATTAAAAATATCATATGAAAGAACTGATGTGGGTTGTAATTGTTTTGCAGGTATCAGAAAAGAAATTAATTGATAATAATTTACATCTTATTCTAGATCTAAAGACCAGATTATCTGGAACACAAAGAATAAGATGTTATTAAACGACTTCAAAAATAGATACCCAAAAGCTAGTCTTGATAAATTTACATTTGTGAATGATTCATTTGGAGGATATATTAAGTGGAAATATAATGAGATGACTGTCATGTCTAATGATGATCCTACTGGAAAAACATGGACTGATAGTCTTTCTAATAATTTGAAAACATTATTATGGCAAGATTTAGGACTGAGTGAATCGAATAACCTGAGTTCATTCCCAAAGAGTTTAACCATGACTAACCAAAGTTATCCTATACCGGCTATTAACTTTGATGACTTTACAAGTGACATAACAAAAATGCTAACCTCACTAGATATATATGTTTCAAATACAAAAAAATTCACAGCTCCAATGAGAAACATATTTACAAATCAAATTGTAACTTTCAAATCTGGAAAACAAAGCAAGAAATGGTTGAACTCACAAGATTTCAATTACTGGCCGCAACAACTTAACTTTGCAGTTTGGTGCGCAACATCTGGTTGTGGGATTAGTCCTTTTGAAAGTCTAAATTATCCCAAAGTAGTGAATAGCTTCATTAAGTTTCATATATATTTCACAATAAGGCGGATATTATATGAATTAAGCCTTCCTCTACCCGATGAGCAGCCATTTGTAATAAACAATAATCCATATAGTAAAGCAGCATATCAACGTTTGTGTGCAGAATTTGGGATTAGTAATACAGAAGATTTTAGGTTTAAAATTGGAACAAACAATGGATTGGGAGATATATTTTATAAATACGATGAAAGTTCACCCAAAGAAAGCCAATATCCTGGTGGTGATAATAAATTTTCAGATGACCTAACTGAGAGAGAAAAAACTGTTGCTAAAGGATTACAAAAATTTTTTAAAAAGGACGCAGACTATAATCACGTTAAATTAATTTCATTTATTCGTAATGATGTCTTTGGTGATTACAGATATGCATGGTTTATTCCAACAAGTGGACATGGACTCACTAAAGCTGGACTCGGTAGATTGAATAGATCCGCTGAGGCTTTTGTTTATTGTATATTAGGTGCACAAGTTAATACTAGAAACTCGATTTATGGTAATGGCGGTGGAGCAATCGAGACGCAACAAGAATTCTTAGCTTTATTTGAAAGTAGTGTGATTGAGAATGACATTTCTAGTTCTATCCAAAGATATCAATTAGCTGTACAAGAAGCGAAATTACGGCTTGATTTAGCTATTGCTCCAGGTTTGTGGTTGATGCCAAGTAATATGATTATAAATACAGAGAGCGTGGTTGGATATAATAACAAACTTATGAAAGCAACTGGTGATATGAAATTTGGTGTGAATAATTCCCTAAACACTAAAGCAAAACCTGTTGGAATAAGCCATAACTTAGGATCTTCAAAGTTAAAGTTACCTCATTCAATAGTTGAGACAAATCCAAAACCAAAAATCTCTCCAACGCAAAATGAAAAGCCTGCCAAAGGCTCAGACTCGCCGCGCGTAAAGCCGGACGTGACCACGCAACATGAAGATAATATATTAGCATTTATAATTGTCTCTAGTGTATTTGCGTGGTATCTATTTCGGTAGTTCATGGCCATTTCACGTGATTATCATTGTTTTTGGATTAGTGTTCACGTGTAGAACAATAGATTGCATACTTTTACGACATAGCAACAAGCAAAATGTAAAGTGGATTTGAAATCGAAAAGTAGATTTTATGTTTACTTCAAAAAGGTCGGTTTCTAACGTCGCTCAGGAATGTGATTACGTCAATGGAAATTACGGCGTAGCCGGCCCGATCAAAGCTCGATTTAAAGATGAATATGATGTAATCAAAACACAGAAAATGTTGAGCATTACCATGTATGAGTCTGAAACAAGGATTTATTTAGATCCGCCGCTGAAAAATCTTCGGGAGATACAACTCCTTGATTGTAATATACAAACCAAAAGATTAATTAATTTCAAGGATCAGCAGATATTGTTTAATGATGAGAATCAGCCTCTAATAATAATACAACCCGGTACATATTCGTTGCGTGATATTCAGTCGACCTTTCTTAATGATACCGATAAGGCAAAGATAACAATCATCGAGACAGACGCTGTTGACTATCTTTATTCCAATAAGAACTTTAACATTAAACTTACGAGAGGGTTAGCGGTTGGTTTAGGTATACCCAGAGTTATAAATCCTGGTAAATTATACCCCATAAATATACAGATTAAGGAACCGCTGAGACTTATGTGTAGTATAGTGGATAATAAGTTGTCATATATGAATAAAACTAAATATGGGGAACTTGTGAAACTCTCGCCATCACACCTACTTGCAAACATTCCCTCAAAGGATTATCCAACAATTCCAGTTCGAAAATATGATAGCGTTATAAACCACTTTGATTTAACCATCTTGGATGTTGAATGGAAAAAACTTGATCTGATGGGTTCTCCCATAAATTTTAGTATAAGATTTAGTTAAATTTTTGTTATGTAACCATTTTGGGTTATATAACATAATTAGTAGTAATTAATCTACACTCCATAACTCTTTCAAAAACTTTAACTCCTCTATATCAACACACCAATCTAAATACCTAGATGGATGCCATGCTTTAACAATTAAATCACTATGCAAGTCTTTGTAGAATTTATTTTTATGTAATACTTTATCTGTGTTTGTATAGATAACTACCCAAAAAGAATCAATAATAACTTTTTTATTTATTAAAGCTTCTCCAAATTCTTTTGATTCTTCCCTATCCGTTAAAAAATCATTGCTTTTTTCATCTTTGGGGAATATAACACTCATATCAGAGATTGGAGAAAAAGCAAAACAATAATAATACTTATGCCCACTAAAATTACTATTAACATGAGTGTAATTAATTTGAAACTCCACTAATTCTCTTTTACCTTCATCCTCATATTTAATAGAAAGTGCTTTTGATAGAGAGTATAAACAATCTTTTTTTATTAACCTCAAAAAATCCATATTATCAATTCTTTCAGTGTTAAAATATTCAATAGTAAAACCTTTATAAAATTTTTTTATTTTTCTATTCAACTTAACATTCATCTTTTTTTTTATTTTATTTTATTTTTTAAATCAGAAATTAATTTTTTTCGACATTCCTTACAAGAAGCTTTTTGTTTACCGTGTTCACATATTTGGGTTCCACCACATTCTTTACATTGTTGTTTTTGTTTATTGTGTTTACATATTTGAGAGCCTTTACATTCTTTACAGCGGTACTTAACTCTTCCATGTATACATATTTGTGCGCCTTTACATTCTTTACACCGATACTTAACTATTCCATGTATACATATTTGCGCGCCTTTACAACTTTTACACCGATACTTAACATTATCATGAATGCATATTTGCGATCCCCCACATTCTTTGCAAAAATATTTATGTTTTTCATGTATGCAAATATAAGGGCAAGTAGTGGTGACTTTTTCAATTAAATTAATAATTTTTTCTTCTTCAAATTTTTTAAATTCATTAATAAAATCTTCTCTTAAATATAGTTTTGATCTTCCTTTAATTTTTAAATAACTCGCAATTCTTTTCAAATTTGTTTTATTCAAAGTTTCTAATTTTTCCATAGTTACTTTTGCAAGTATTTCTTAATCGTTTAAATCAAATTTTTTCAGAAGATTAATACCCGTGTCCTAGAAATATTTCCATATAAATCTCTGATAAATCTCTGATAAATCTCTGGTACAATTCTAGGACTAGTTTTGAAACTTAAACAGAAAATTAACTAGTCTAATCTCTGTGTCCCAGCCCCGTAGCTTTCTCTCTCTCTACGGAAGTTCTATTCAAAATGGCTTTGAACAAAATGTGATTAATAGACCGGATACAAAATATAGGTCTTATGACCTGGTGAATGAATTTACTAGAAATTTCTTAAAAAAGATCGCAGTCAAAACACAACGTGAACATTCTTTTGGTGACAAACGGTATCACGCGCTGATTATGTTAATTTGATTTCCAGAGAGTGGTTTGACATCCTCTGGATAAGACGAGTTTGAGCCACACGGAAAATTTGACTTCAAAGCTAGGATTATTAGGGACTCAAGAAAACTGTAGTTACAATACTGTTGAAAAATTTTTCTGTCTCCAGATTCCAAGTGGGGTTGCTGTGCAGCCTATGTTATGATCAACAATGTGTTTCCCTTCATTGTATAACTATAATGGGGATCGATCACCTTTGTTCGAGTGAATATTAACTAAACCAAACCTCAGAGACTGTTCCTGGATTCCCTTTCAAATTTATACTTAAATGCAGCAAATATGGCCGCAAGATATGTATCCTTTAAATCTTATAAGGAAACACAGAAAGGTTCGTTGTAATAAAACTACCTTGATGGTTTCTCTTAACAACCTCTTGATTAACATAATAGAGGAGATATTGTCATGAAAATTCATCAATCCCTTTTGTTTCGTATTCCTTGGAGGGACTTTGCTACGCATGGCTGAGGGAGTGTTAAGGCAAATTCAAGTGCACTTTGCTGTGGGAGACGCCATTCAGTTTCACGGGTGGTCATCGTTAGCACTGACAGGGATTTACTACAGACGAAAACATCAAACTGAGCTAACGCAGATACCATGTGTTTGTGCCCCGAAGAATTTTCCTTCAAACGTTTGAAGCTTACTCATCCGTACGCGAGCGCCTTCTCTACTTCACCAGTAAGCGAAAATAAGTTCACAATGTACTAAGCAATGTTGTTCCGTTATGACCTTGGAGAAACTCTCTATGATGTATGCGATTTCAAAAGTGTGAATTCACTTAACTTTTCTCAATTCAAGGAGCAGTTTTACAACATGTATTCTTTAACATTCGCTGTTGTGAAAAAATTTGCGTCCAGAATAAATCGGCGGCAGGAACACATTTAGAATAACTTAGCATAAAAGCTTAAGAAATGGCGCGCAGACTGCGAGAAATGTTCAATGCAAACAGTCGCTGTTAAACCGTCTTGGATGTTTTTGCAACCTTAGGGGAACATGAATAGAAAACACTTTGATTCATCACTTTGATAATATTTTCGCTGACAATAGTGTCAGGTTATTGTCTTTATAACACAGTTCTTCTGTTATTGCGCGAAATGTTTCGGTCCAGTTGGGAGGAAGTATTAATGACTCGCTAATTATGCAAGGCGGGATTTTAATGAATCACTCAGCAATGAATCCGTAAATTGTTGTCTGGGATTTAAGCAGCTGTCGATTTCATTCTGCCATAAGATTATTTAAATTAACGATTTTTAACGATTTTTCCAGGTTGCTGTTTGTGCAGAATATTATCAGTGTGCTGAGAATGAGTTACATGCTTGTTTATTTACGCTCCCCATGCCCTTTATGCTCCTCTGTTTAGATGAGCAAATGCATCACTGATCGAGCTAATCACGAACGAAATTTAATTTCTTATATAAAATGCAGTGGTGTACCGAGTGGTAGCAAACTGATAAAAATGATATCCGCACATGAGTGATATAAATGTCAGCACGGTTAGTAGAGGGGACAATGATAACTATGATGTCAGGGTAGCGTGTTTCTCGATTTGTTACCACTCGACACTCGGTTAGGGTCCGGTTTCACCACTAAATATTACATAATGAAAAAAAATTACATGGTCCCTTGAAGATGCAAAATTTCTCTTTTCATGCTGATAAAATATTGCAATCGTTCTCTGATCTCACTAGTCTAGTGACATTTTTTTAAACACTCGAAGAGAAATTCCGTATCTCCGCGCGGCCATGTGATGTCTTCTTTGTAACACACGTTTTATTTTCCCTCTGTTTCCCTGCAGTGGCTGCCGCTTCCGTTGTTTTTGGTGTACCGTCTAATTATTGCATTCTACTTGTTGTCATGGTTGGTGTACAGCGGTTTCATGGAGGGCAGCTACTGGGGTTTGTACTTCAGTAACTGGGTGTTTACCTTAGCAACTGCCTACTTCATGCTCTCTTTATACATTACAGTCCACTATAGTTGCGGAGACGGAGCCGAAAACGATCCGGCAGGTTTCGGACCACGCCGATTTAGATCCGAGACCTACATCGCAGGACTATCGTCAGACTATGAGGACGAAGGTGAAGGAATGTCGTACGCTGAAGCTAAAGATGACGATCAACTGAGATGGCCTCAAAAGATGGCGTGGCTGATATATACTATAGTCAGTGTAAACTCTCTTTTGGTGACCATCTCGTACTGGTCTAAAGTTTACCAAAATGAAAAAATCGATGGGCTAAACGTTAATTTACACATTTTGAGTGCATTTTTCATGTTGCTTGAAGTCGCCATCAGCAATATTCCCTTTCGCCTTTTGCACTTTTTGTATTCTCACATTTTTGGTTCAATTTATATTCTTTTCACTGTGATCTATTGGGCCGCAGGAGGATTGGATCCAGATGGCAAACCTTATATCTATACCGTCATTGATTACGAGGACGAGCCAAAGGGGGCAATTTTCAGCGTTTTTATTATGCTAATTGTCCTGCAGTTTATGCTGCACGTGTTTTTATTTGGTCTGTTCAGGTTTAGGGCGTGGCTGGTTTCTAAGTTTCTGTGACTGCCAGCGTGGGGTAATGCTGATTATGGGTGTAAATGATAACAATGGAGGTTAACATTTAACCAGCAAGAGATCAATTTCCAACAATTCCTTACGACGGTTTTTGTTTACAATGCGAACAGTTGTGCAGAATTGAGAAAAGAATATTAAATCAAGGTAACATTTTCCAGAATAAAATGTAAGGACGCGTATATGGCACTTAAGTATAAGACATTTATAGCTCAGACCTCAGTAATCCGAAAAATATACGCTACTTTGTGATAGAACTGCACATTGAAAAAGAGTCTTCTTGTTGGTTGGACTGTTTCTTCGGCTATATAACACGAAAGTGGACATTTCTGGGTAAGTAGATAATATAATGTAGAATGACCAAGAATACTTCAAAGCCCGTAAGGAAGTATCAGGTTTGCCTTAGTGTCTTAGAATCGAATCATAGCATATTGTAATGCAGACTGGTTTCGAAACTAGCGAAATGATTATCTCGGAAACACCAATATCTCAGCGTGGTCAACCAGCCAAGTAGACGTTATTTTTTTCTAGTTATGTTTGCTGTGCCAGTAGTCCTATTTGCTGGCGGTGGAAATTTGAAAGCGTTTTGAAGGACTGTAAATGAAACTTTTTGGAGCAAATACTGGAAAACGAAGATGATCGGATTGTAAAATGATTTTGGTTTAAGATGTGAATACAGCGCATGATATATTTCCGTGATTCACGAATAAAGATGACGCTTGTTTCACTTGGTATTCTTGTAATGTTCCAGTGCGATTACTCGAAACAAGGCCACCCTGATAAATTTTCATATCAGTTTTGAATGTCTGTTTTTGACGCTGAGCAACAGATTTGTGGCCAGTTTCTAGCGACCAATATAATTCTTTTTTAATCTTGATATGTTTAGCCAGTTTTAGCGCAAATTATGTGCATTTTAAGCGAAATATAAAACATTTATAGAGATTCTATTGTATAGATACTCGATCGTGATTGAATAATTTGTATGAAAATTTGTTTAAGTGGCCTTGGTTCGAGTAGTCGGACTGTGATTCTTATTTAGGGTGGTTATAAATCTACTGTCGAAACTTTAATTTTTGTAATTGCCCTCGATATGCATTACCACGGTAGACCAATTACAAAACGGCTAAAGAATCTCCCGCCATTTTACCGAACAATCAGAGAAAACTAAAACCAGTCTTGACTGGCGGGCACGCATTTTCCCGCGCTTGCGACACGATAATCATAAAGGCCGCTACACCTTTTTTTTTTTCTTTTGAAATATCAGAAGGAAAACGTAGATGGCAAGATAAAATGCTTTAATGTGACAGACCTATTCCCCTCTTCAAGGACAGATTTTCATTTGTCAGAGAATTCAAGAAGTCGACCAAAAACATTCAAATTCGACAAGTTCGATATCTCTTCATTTCAGCGCTGTGATTTCATTTTCATTTCAGCAAAGCGTTTCACTTTTGAGATAGTAGAGTACGTCCCCTTGTTCAGATATTTTCATTCCCCTTTCATCAACAAGAAATAATCACGTCTAAACTGATTTCGCCGCAGTATTTTCAAACGTTTTTAAAGTAGCAGGCCAACTACGCGTGAGAAACAGAAGGAAAACGATACATTTCGAGGTCGCATTCAAACGTTACACGTCCAAATCAGTGAGTACGATGGTGATTTAGTAAAGGTAATATTAGTTTGTGCTTAGGTTTTCTTAACGATAATTCTTCAGCAGTTTAAACATAGATGAAATGAATTAACTAGAAATACGACTCCGGATATTGAGACGGGAAAAAAGAAAAAACAAAACAATAACTCAGTCAGCCAGATTACACAGATTTGTTCATAAAGTAGCTTACATGCAAACTACACAAAAAAATTTTACTGACAAAAGAAATGACTGAGGATTGAGGACATTTACAACAAATGGTAACGTGATAAAATTTTGTCCTTTCATTAAAAAAGTTAGAGAGTGACTACTCCATTGCAGTTGCGAGAAACAATGCTGATTTTATCAAGGTTAAGCCCATTTTCCTCACATCTTAGCATTTCGTGTAATAACGACGAGATAGAATTTTCCGTAAGACCTTTCAGCGCACACTGGTCCATGATATCAGGAGATTTTTAACACTTAATTGGACTTGGTCCCCAACTTACAACTGTTGATTGTATGATAAAAGGAAATACTGTTGTAAAAGCTAACAAAATTTATTGCGTTTTCAATAGACTTAAATCCTAAATTATTACTTACTTCTGCTAACGAGTGTTTTAGTTTTAAAGGAAGAATAATTTACAATCCAGTGGGAATACGTTAACATTGTTTATTTATTTGTTTTTCAATCAGAAAAAAAAGTGAAGTATAAAAGGGACAACAGATGTTTTGAAATAAGTGATTATTGAAATACACTTGGATGTATATTAGGTTATGTCTGTGTTAGTAAATTAAATCACAAAACCGTTCAAAATTGCATCATTGTAGCACGTGCATAAAGGCTACTCAAAATGTGGAGTCAACTGATAAAGAACACTTCAAAGATCAGGTAGACCTTCATTATGAAGCTGAGACAAATCCTAATAATTTGCACGCTGCACAAGTGTTGCTCAAAATCGAGTTTCATCAGCAGCAAAAACACGGAAACCAATTAAACCCAAAAAGAGTGGCCAAATGTGGCCAGCAATTTATTCCTACCTCAATTTCTTCTTAAAAATGAGATGTTGCAGTCAAATATTTTGATTATGTGAAACTTCCATTTTGGAAAGTAGTGAAAAGATTTTCGAATTGCCCTAAATTGAAAAAGTGGTAGGAGACCATTTATCGACATTTAACAATTATTCCACGAAATCGAGTCGTACATGAGCTAGTAGCCAACGAGGCGAGTAGTGCCGAGTTGGCTATAGTTCATGCACGAGGAGATTGAGTGGAATAATTGTTTCATTACATCCCTAAACCCTCGATTGGGAGAAATTGGAGCTAGTTTGCGTGACAAGAATTAAATTTGTCGTTGTTTCAAACAGCGTAAACAGAACCATGTTGTCGAGCCGATGTTGACGTATCCGGCTTGTTCTTAAACATCCCTTTAGTGTACATGTCAATGTTTTTCGAGTTAGCAAACCAGTCTGAGAATTGAAAGTGGAAAGAGTCAGCAGAAGAGAATAAAAACTCACTTTTCGGGCTCCACGGATGTTTCAAAATGGCGGCTGTTTGTAATAAACAAATAAAATCGTGTCAATGTCCCTATATATAATTTGCTCACTTACCGCCGAATACTTTCATCCCATATTTATTTGCCTCGGTAGTAATTTTTTGGTATATTATTTTCAAGCAAGACGTGAATTTCTCCCCGTCTAATTCAAGAAATCTTTCCTCCATGATGGCCGTTTTCCGTACTAATGGTATATGAGCTGATAGCCTGTGAGTAGGGAACCAATCAGAGCGCGCTTTTGCTCATTTCCAGGGGTTGTAGATATAATAATAACGTTAACGCTGTTTGTTAGTTTTCGAACAAATATGGTGGAAAAACATTGTTTTCTGAATACATGGATAAAAAGGTGAATTAAAATCACACACTGTATCTGGAAGCAAACATATCGAAGGTGCCGTCTTTCAAATAATGGTGACTACATGGTTTCATACCCACAGATTCAAAGTTTGAAACATACTGTGCAGTAATCAACAAACAGAATCACAGTCGTCAGAAATAAATCTTAAGACTTTATAGTAAATGAACAGTATCACTTCATTACAATGTGGTCACAACTGCAGATGAAAAAGATCCAGTGCACCAAACTGCATTTTCTTTTTGCTAAGCACCACGAAATTCTGCAGGTTGGAATACCCTCACCGAATGAAAGTTTTATTCGCTGTGTTTGTTTCAAGAAGTTTTCAATGACGGTTAAGTATTCAGAGAAGGGTATGAAGCTTAGAGAAATTCTGACGAAGGGCTTATGCTTGGAACGTTCGCTTCCCTTTAATATTACAGTGGTACAGCTTGCATTTATCAACTCGAACATCCAAAAACATCTTCCTGTGAGACATCGCACGCTTTTCCAATAAACAAAACAGATGTCGCGGGATAAAAAACAGTAACTTTTTAGAATGTCGAACAGAATTAATTAACTCAACAGATTCAAAATTGTGCTGTGTAATTTAAATTGCAAAGGCGTATCCGCAAAAATGAAGAAACGGGAGTTATTAAACTTAGCAAGGGTTTAATATATCAAGCCCATATTCTAATTTCGGACGCCCTTCCGCTGAGCTACACCAGACTCGTGGGAGCAAGGATATTAAACCTGGGTCATGTGACAAAGTCCCATGCTACAAACCGCCAGGGTTTGCAATCAAAGGCCGAAACATGTGATGAGTTGTGAAAAAAGAATTGAAATGATCAACCCTGGAAGAAATAAAATTAGTTTAACAACTGTTTTGATTCACACGACTGTCTCAATTACAAACCCATCGATATGAAATTTGTCGACGAACAAATTCTCTAAAACTACACATAAGGTAATGAATGGCACCAACTAAGCAGAATTGCTACTCGGATCTTAAGCGGATGATAAATGGTTCAAATTTTGTTGAGCAACAAGCGAGGAACATTGTTCTCGTATTGGCGCCAAAATCCTTGAAAAATGGCGGTTGAAGATAGGTTGCTATCGCTGTGCTCTGCAAGAGTTGTCGCTGTACTCATGTAACGGAGGCAAAGGAGACGGACAAATCGAAAAACTTGGACTCGAGAATGGCTAAAAAATAGAACATCAATCGGGGCATATTACACTCTGTTGACGGAACTCAGAAATCTCTACGTCTCCAGTCACAGGGATACTCTTCGTATGGATATTACATCCTTCAAGGAGCTCTTTCTCTGCTTTAGCTCTGACGTCTCTGTTTTTGTCGTCTCTCACATGAATAACCTACAAAGTAGGACAGTTTTCATACAGACTGATGAGCTCACTTGTCAACTCTGTCGTCCGTTTGAACGCTTCTGCGGCCATTTTGAAACCTTCAGCACGTGACACCAAACCAAAAAGCGATTGGTTGATGTCGTTCAACAAGCGGCAACACGTTGAACGGAATAGAACCGAGCTCTATTTCGTAGCCTACGTGTAGCCGTACCTTCTCCCCTCAACAACATTCAACAACGTTCAACATGTTGAAAGGTCTATTTTCAACATTCAACATCACATGATACACTGTTCAACTTTTGTTGAACAGGAGTAGCAACAATTGTTGCTCAACAAATGTTGAACTGTGAACTGATCATTCGCTTTAGAAGTTGAGGAGTTAATACTGGGTACTGCACGCATGTTTTTGATCAATTAAAACGTTTGGCTTTTTGGTGTATAGTACACCAGAGAAGGCTGTTCATGGGCTCAACACAAAATGACAGACAATGACAGCGTGACGGACAGGAAAACAAACGATACGGGCAAGAATGTAAAATCGCAGTAGTTAATCAAAGTCATTCAAGAAAACAAAAAAGCTAGCAAAGCCGCTTCTATTTCTGTCAAATTTAATATCATTTCAAAGCATGACGTATGAGAAATTACGCGGAATCAATCAATGCTAGGATCAACAGACTTGTCAATAACCAAGGGGTCAGTTATTAACCTCACAATTATCATAACAGAGGGAAGGTCTATACTTTAGCAAGTCTAGTAAACAAAACCACCCACAATCGTAAAGTAATTAAGTAAGAAGTTAGGATCAAAGTGCCGAAACGTACGCTATGGAGGTATCATTCTAAGTTTGTTTTTTTTTTTATTTTGTTACACGGTACGTTTCGTGGCTTACAACGCTGTAGACAAAACAAACTGTGCAGATTTAAATCCTAAGGCAAGGCCCCAGAAATCTGCTCTCCCTGTTTCATGCTGACAAAGTTTTCATTAATTTTTGTCAACCTTGATTTTCTATTGTGGCCCAAATTTACACCCCAGTGTCAAAAACAAAGGTCAAATTAATTGAATATGCGTTAGTACCATTGCCGCGTATGGCCAAACAGTACCGCTTCCAATAACATATCACAACAAACTGGCCAGAAAGTCTGCCGCTAGCCCTAAATCTCAATCCTTTGTTAACTTTAACGGGCAAGCACTCATCATTATCCCAGAGAAATTCTCTCATTTTAAAACTCTACGCAAATAAATTGAACCTCTCAGTATCTGTATGAACTGGAATTATTATATATTCTTTTAAGGCCAGTTTTTTCGCTGTAACAAGGAAGTGCGAAAAAGAAGTCAACTAAAACTTGCACTTCAATACCGATAAAATGAAGTACATGTCGCCACTCACACTTTCCACTGTTTGGTTCTCCACAGCGAAAGCCTGTTATGACGATGTTCATGCAATGTTGTAGGAGACAGCTCTAAAATCATATCAAAATAATATCTCTTCTATAGAAGGTGTAAACCTTGTTCTCGGGTCGGTCAAATTCTTTTGCATTATCTGGCTCTTTAATAAAACATTTTCGAACTCGGTAAACTGAATTAAAGTCATCATGGAGAGAGATTTCTTCAGAAACTGTATTATTTTGTCAAGCTAAAAACAAGAGCAACATAGAACAGGCCCCTTTATTGCAGGAATTATTTATTGAAGGATCTGATACAATAAAGCGAAGTGGAAGCCACTTTTGTGTCAAGCCAGTCTACTTAAAATCGTGTCATATCCCGACAACGTCATGGCCAGAAAACTTTATTTTCTTTTCCTGAACAAAACTGTTTGAATCTTCCTATGAGAAAAGCACTTACTTTATACAAATGCTATATACATGTTTTAATCAGAAGAAATTTTTATTCTAATAAATGAAATCATCTATAATCTCAATAAATACCTCTTTACTTGATCTTGTTAACATGTATGCTTTCAGTCAAATCAATATCTCTTTTTTTGTATATACAAATGAATATAAGAGTCCGAACATTAAATTATTCCATTCTACTTCCTAGAGTAAAACTGAAATGCAACAACAAAACTGCAAAATTGTCACAGGAAACGAGAAACTAAGGACAAACGAAGGCTTACTAGCGAAATTTTATTTTATAATGCCTTCGTTCAATTTTCGTTTCCGCTGTAAATCTGTAAAATAGCTTTTCGATGTCTTTTCGTATTAGTAACTTCAGGGATGGATGTTTAAATGTCTCAGTTTAACCACATTTTGCGGACCTCAGTGTTTCGCGCTGTTCTTCTTGAGCCGTCGAGGATTTAAACAAGAAATGGTAAAACAAAACGAAACATCGGTATAAACTAGACCGCGCGAACATATTTCACAGAGAAACACTAGGCTTCTCTGACAAAAGAGAAAACCTTATCTAGACAATTCTGTTTTTAAACAATAATGAACAATTTCAGAACTACTTAGTGATCTAATAAAATGATTGTTTTAGAGTCCGTATTTATGAAATAATCTAGAATATGTATGCAGTTGATTTTTACGTGTTTTCTTTAGTACACTAGATGTAATGGGCGGTAGTACTAGGCTTGTCCTAGGGGGTTCCATGTAGGAAGCAGTGAGATCCCTGGTCCTTGAAGACACTTCGTCCAGTCGTTTTCCTTGTGAGCGACGTCTAATTCGTGACTTGTTCTCGACGATGGGTTAAATGAAGAACTAGTCATGAAGGGACTCAACCCAGTATGAAGCTGATGGGGCCCCGCTGGGGTGTGGTGTGAGTGAGCCAGGGAGGCACTAGGCATAGAGAAATTATCTAGTGTAGGAGGTCCTGGTAGAAGAAGCTGATTACCCTCTGTTGGGAAATACTGTGGAGGATGACCAACTGATGACAAGAAAAGAAATCAAAGAAATTATTAAGTAACAACGCCGGTTGACGCTTGATTCAATGTTGTTACCTCTAGAGTAGATTCGCTTCTGTTTCTTCAAAAAAAAAAATTATCAAACGAGTGAAAAGAAAGTTGTGCCACCTAGAGATAAAAGGGAAGGTTCAAGCGTCAGTCCTTTGTCATGGCGGATTTGTCAACCCTTCACCATCACTTCGTTTGATAAACCCATTTTTTGCATTTGAACACCCCACCAACTTCTCCTGCCGAGTGACAAAGATATTCCAATCTTGAGTCATGGTACTTTTGACCGGATGGTCAACGGAACAAAGGACGCACTAAAAAATGGAATCGTCTTTAGCTTTTTCAAATAAACTTCTATTTTAAAATCGTTTCATAATCTGTACAGTTAACTTTTCGAATCATGTTTTTACTGTACCATTTAATTGATTTGATTTACCCCACCGACGCGGCACCAGTTTCTTTTAAAACTTCCCTCTTTTTATACGTGTTTCATTTTCTTTCTTAGGTGGTTCTAACTTTTTCAGTTTTGAATGAATCCACGCAATGTGACTCTTTTTCAAATCTACTCAATAGTATTGGGTAGTGCTATACTGTGTTGTTCGAATTTTTTCCTTTCATTAACGAAGATGCGCAGATTTAACATTTGTTGGAAAGCTACCGGACAGCAAGTAGACATGGTGCTCTTAATTGAAATTCACGGTACGTATTTAATTTGGCATGTCTTGCATTTGGCAAGCAAAGAATTAACTGGTTGACCGCAGTATGTAAGAAAAGATGGTGGAATTGTTTTTTATATGTAAGATCAAAAAAGCAAAAAATGTACCGAGCAAGTTTCACGTTGAACATTTGCTTCGAAAATTTTTCTTTAACTTCTTCTGGTGAATAAAGGCAATTAAAAAAGTTAAGAAGCGGCCTTAGCGGTAAACAGCAAAGCAAACGAACGCCATTGAAAAGGCAAACCTGCCGACATGACTTAATTTGCATGTTTAAAGCATCGCCTCGCAGTCGCCTTAATTTTCTTGTTACTATTCTTTCAATAGCTTTAAATGCTCGTTGAATTCGAGCCAAAGAGAACTTGACTTCCTCTTGTCTGAGAAGGCGATCTGACTGGCGTCTCTTAACAGGTTCTCTACACAAAATGGCTAATCGTTGCCAGAGGTTACTTTTGAGTCTGTAAGCCATTTCAAATGTTTGTTGTTAAAGGATGCGTTCAAAACTAGTCGTCTTTAAGAAAACCGGAACTCTCTGCTTTCATATTGTAAAGTTGAACCGTTTTCTTATTAAACACAACGATATCCTATTTGATTTTCTGAGAAACCATTTCCAAGAATTCAGAAATCGGATCGGAAAGAGTAAAAGCTTCCTCTGAACCTGAAATGTTTTTATTGGAAGTTAAAGAAAATAAATTAGTTTCTGTTGAGCAGCTATCGAAGATCGGAATAACAAGTTTTCAATTGTGGGTGGTTTGTTAAGACTGCGAATGCCCAGGAAGAGCGAGTTAGTTCATTACGCGTACGGGTTATATCGACACCATTTGTTAGATTGGCCCATTGTATGTTCAAGAGCATTCTCCTTAAAAAAATACCATCAGGCAGCTGTCTAAACCACGCTTCATACATAGGTTAAGGGCAATACAGCAATACGTTCTACTGCCGAGTGATAAAAGATATTCCAATCTTGAGTCATGGTACTTTTTGACCGGGTGGTCTTTGTTGGTACCGGAAAAGAAGGGCACAACAGACACACTAACAAAAAAGAATCGTCTTTGGTTTTTTCAAATAAACTTGTTCTTTTAAAATCATTTCATAATCTGTACAGTGAATTTTTCGAATCCTGTTTTTACCGTTCATTCTAATTGATTTTGCTAGAAATTTATCAGTCAGTCTTGAAAACCCTTGTTGACTTAAAACCGTTCATGGTCAACGCAATGGGACAACAACAACAGAAAATTTCTGTCAAAAAACGCTTATAAAATTTGACGAGACATTTACATAGCACTGGTGTATATCCGGCTGTAGACATTCCTTTTACTAAACGTCTGCTTTGAAAAGTATTCACTTGCTAGAGAAAAGGAAAATTCCCTTTTTGTTACCTTGTGAGGGTATAGGAAGCTCAGCGCGTTTATGATAGGGGCTTGGATATGGTGAGGGCCGGTGACTTCTGATTCCCAAACGATCGTACGGCGATGAAGCAGCATGAGAGTAAGGCCTTGGGTGATGATGGTGTTGATATACCGGAGAAGGACCTGGACATAACCATCCATCTGCAAAAAGGCAAAGAAAAGCTTAGATTTTTATCCACATTAAAGCCCACACATGGAAAACAAAAACTACCCACGAGGGACGGACGAGCGAAATGTGTGAATCAAAGGTGAGCTGGATTTCTCACTCTTTTTTCTTCTCTATCTTTTCCGACAAAGAACGACACTAACACAGTGCGCACTTTTGATTTAAAGAAAACTTGGATATCAGGGTAACAATCTGTTGCGCGGTTCGAAAGAATAGGTGCGAATTAAGGACCCTTAGAATTAGAGAAAGTGCCAACGTGCCTACCATGATAAATCCACCATTCAAGTGTCGAATGCTTTAAGGACCGCGCTTTGCCATAATTTTCAAGTACTTATTGATAGTAACACGGTAAGCACCAACTGCCAAGAGTTGCTCTAATCGATGCACTTTCGAAAGGCAACACAAAACATAGCAGTGACTTACTTCAAGTGTACAATTCACAAACATCTCTTAAAATAACAAATCAACTTGTTATGAAATAACAAACGCTAGCCTTACATTGGGAGTAAGGGGAATGCGATTCCACCGCTTGTTCAAGGGCTTCTTTCTGTTCTTGCCTGCAGAGAAAGAGACAACGAATCCAGATAAGACTAAAAACAAACACATGTTAAGATCGGAATCTGTTGATCCAACAGATGCTGTGTAATCAGTCAATGCGGGCACGGTTCAGTTTGGTACCCACCTTTCCTTGGCGTCCAGGAAAGCTTTGGCAAATGGATTATACTTTATCTTGAGACTAGTAATCTGAAATGGGAAATTGCAAACTTAATGTTTGGTGGAGAAACGGCAACTGACTTCAATAATAAAACTGCTCTACAGTCAGATCTTCACGTACCTCTTCGTTCTGATAAGCTGTTACTGCGACGAATTGCGTTTCCTGGAACGAGTGTGATATGACCTTTCGATTGCTTTCAGGCGCGCCAACTCGAATAATATGAATCCGTGGTTCGTATTTGTGAAGAGAGTTCAGCATAATCTGTGTAACAAAAACAGATGTTTACTAATAAGATTTTTTTCCACAACAAGGCCACGATCTTGCTTAGTCAATTGATCATTATGATATCGAGAACAATACGTGAAAGTACCAGCCTCTCAGTAGCAAATTACGAGCCATTACATGAGCTTATTTACGATAAGATGTCCGGCGATTGAGAAAATCAATGTTTAGAGTTTTCGATTAAACAGCAGATTGTGAAAATAATTTGTTATTGATGGAGTTGTATACTAAACGTTGAATGTATATAACGCAATTAGGAACTGGTACAAACCTGCCCGTTTCCATTTTGCTTGTTGGTGAGTTTAACTTTTGAGAACACTACAGGTTGTTTCATCCAGTGTGCTCCAAAGTTTGGTGAATCTGGATGAATGTAGACACAGCTCGGACTCGGAGGTTCTGGTTTTCCACCGGACACCCACTCACCGTTAACGTACTTCCATCTATGGCCGTCCACAGACACGAAATCCAGCAGGAAGGAATACATCGCCTTAGGCTCAAGCCCTGTGACATTCACTTTGAGAACGGGAAACATTCGCCTATAACAGTAAACCACAAATGTGGGATATAAGTATTGTACCTTATATAGGAAGTTTTTACAGATTTGATTCAAGTTGGTGACTCGATTTACCTTCCGTTTTTTGTGACGATCATTTCGTTCGTCAGCGACTTAAATCTCCGCCATAAATCCGCTTCGTCAAGAGTAATCTTGACACTGCTGTCTTCTTTAACCTCATCAGTGTTTGCATTTTCTGTCTCTTTATCTGTCCTGTTAGTAGACATGCTGTCATCAGCTGCTTGGAGTATGTGGTTCACAGAAAACGATGTAGGAACTTGCTTCTTCTCCTCAGAGTGCATAGTCACTAGTGTGTGTACTTTTCTAGCCTTGTTCTTTTGCTCACAATGACGAGTGTGTCTTAGAGCTCGAGGTACTAATAAACTGGTACTCACGGCAGATGATCTACCGAAATGAAATTATTACTCCAACGACTCAAGCAGCTTCTTAATTAGCCGTCAATGAATAAAAGTCACACCTCGCTCTGATATGCCACAAAAGGAATTAACCATAGACATTTAAATCCCTACACACGGGCCAATCAGAGGACTTGGATTACAAAAAGTAATTGAAATGCACAAAAAAGGGAAATTTAGCAATAAACAAGAGACCAACAAGCTTGACTGAGAGTAGAGATACCGACCAATCAAGACAGCGCTTAATAAACTCCTCTTTGCTCAGAGCATAGTAATAATTATTGGACCGCTCTGAAAGTCAAACATACCGTACTGGGTGTGAAATGATAAGATGAGAAGTTTAACTCTGAGGTCAAACCGCTTAAGTATGGTCAGGTAATAACCTTCCCGGAAACAAGACAGCGTTTTCCTTTCAGTGTATAAAACTTTTGTCTGAGCAAGACACGTTTAATGTAATTGTTATTCTTTGTGGTTTCTTCGGCAGCTCCATAATTGTTTATCGGCTACTGCAATAACCATAATTAAAGGCAATGCTTCAAGTACTTATATTATTAAACCTGACATTCTAACGCTGTCTTAGTAACTGCGTGCTATTCTCTCATTGCGCCTATCGGCACTGGGCTGTCTCTTCGCTATGGTAGATAAGTGTCAATTTCTAAAATGAGTTGTGTGCTGGTCAAGTGTTACATCTAAGTAAAGGTTTGTGACCCCTATTGAAGTAACGATGTTTAACACGGACACCCGTAATTTTCACTCATTCATAAATGTCAACAGCTTTAGGAAGCACTTCTAAACACCGTTCGCAAGAAACAATCTGTTCAACGGACAATCGGCCTCGGTTAATATAAGAGGCGAGAAAGCTGTGAAACAAAGGTGCACCGCCTCGATGCAATAACGCGCCTAACTGCGTCCAAAATAATGGCGGCTTCTTCTCTGAAGCGGCAAATCATAATTTTTAATCCATAATAGACCACTTATATGGATCTCGCATGGTTTTTGTTTATGGTAATTTTAACACAATGTGCTTATCTGGCCACGATGAACAAAGGAACGATTTGGTTTGTTCATGAAAAGGAAGCCGCCCTTATCCTGAGTGGTGGTTAATTCAGGCATAACCACCAAGCTCATGTCAAAAAAAGACGTACCACTGAGACAATTTTATTGCAATTATCAGCGACTTTAAAAAACCGCCAAGTTTATCTCCAAGTTCCCACGTTATCCCGCCTCCGGGTTATCGTCCACAGTAATTGACTTTATTTAAGATCACTGACTCATTTAATACTACTAAAACATCAGGGTTTACAGGACATTCCAGTTAACGCGCTACTTAGTTAAGTTTTTCAACTTTGCTGGACTTCTGATAAGATAACTGCCTTCAACCTGGCACGGAATCAAATTGATGGCATGGAGACATATGATACGTGTTATGCAAACACATAATCCTACGAAAAAATACACCAGCTACAGGGAAAAATATTGTTACCTGTATTAAGTGCATGAAAAGCTAGTTATAAGTATCTATTGCAAGAGAACAATTGCGTCGCAAACACAAGTTCAGTAAACGAAAACAGTAAGTCGGAAACTTCAAAGGCAGAAAGGAATGTCCGAGATTGGAAAGCTGACCAATCGCTTTGTTTCACGACGGGCTTTCGCTGCACCTTTTGAATTCGCCCATCTATTGAACTTGATGTAACAATTCAGTTTATGAGTCGCGGGTATTTCAAAGCTGAGCCGCGCAAGTCAGTCATGCACGCGAAAATGCCCTTGTCGCCACAGTTTGCAATAAACAAAAAGCAAACACTGAGAAAGTTCACGAAAGATAGAACAACTCAGCTCTGTTCCTTAGTTGCACGACATTGTTTGCATTGGTTGCACAGCTGAAAATTATTCAACATCAAACAACCGGTGATAGAAAATAGTTTTCACAGAAATTTGAATTGTGTCTCAGCGGGCAAGTACAAGTGAATAGTTGCGGGTAAGCGGTAGTCTAGAAGTTAACAAGACACTCGACTTCCACAATTGAGCTTCCTTCCGTGCTAACCAGAGCAAAACACAGGGAAAGACGAAAGATTTATGCCTCCAACGTAAGGCCGGTATTACGGGGTCAACTTTGACCAACTCATGTTTTGTTTCTGAAGTTAAAAACAAGATAAAACACAACTTCAATCGTTACCTGTATCGGAAAATGGTTAATCTAATGTATTACGCACAATACACTAATAAACAGAAATTACATATATTTACAGTATTATTTTAATTATATATATTTAATTAGAATGCTGAAGTCTCTTAACTTTATTAGTAGCTTGAGTTTAGTAAAATAATTATTTCCTTTAGTTTCGAAGTTTTTTTCTGATTATGACAGAAAAACAAGTTTTTCGTATAAGAGTTAAATGTTTGCGCTCTCCTGCTCTTCAAACGTGAAATGCAATTTAAAATTCACTTGGATGAGTAAATGTTACGCCCTAGGTTCCTTTCGACGTTATTTGATATCTTATCCGTATACATCTTTATTCTGATTAAGCAGCTGATAAAAGCACAGCGTCTTTTTACTCAAAAGAAAAAAAAATACAAAACTTTTGCTTGCTCATTTGGAAAAAGAGAAAGAATAAAAAAAAGACCCTCAAGCTGGTCGGGAAATTCTTTTTTGTTTTCCTTCGTTCGCGGGCTTTAAATTCTATTTAAAAAATTACCCAGTATTTATACTCGGTAGAAATGTCGTTCATGCGAAACTAGTGAAAGCAGTCTGAGAATAAAACCTTACAAAATTGCAATCAATTTTTGGTGCCAAGTCAACTGGTTTTTGTTTTAGGGTTATGAGCAGGAACAGCAATTTCTTTCTAATGAATTCAACACGTTCGACATCTTGAGTCAGGGTTCTAAAACTTAAGGACGACAAGAAAAACAAAGACATTTTAATCACGTTTTGTCCCTCAAGCTATTATATTTTCATGTTATCTTTAGAATTAACTAGTTTGTCGCATTTTCCAGGGCAACGCATTTGCGACGAAACAAGCGTTCCACAATGTGCGCGTTAATTAAAAAACTCGATTTTCTAATTTAAACCAGTTTTCTAAAATTGAGTTACCATCTCATGTTAGTTGAATTTCAAGGCATACTTCTTCTTTTTCTTCTTAAATTATAAGAGGAGAATATAATTGCGTTATGTGGAATCCCTCCTGTGCGACAATTAGTCTCGGTTTGAGTGTTTTATAGGCGACCTAGACATTATATGGGGCTTGAGCTTCCATTCACAGCACGTTACAACAAACGCTTTTCATAACAACATTGCTAAACGAGCACACGATAATGGCAGGAAATTATAGGGGGATTAAGAACGACGACCGATAATCACAATGATCAAATAAACAAAAGCCACTTCTTTGCAAGAAACGTGGCAAAGAATGCACACAAACTTAGAAAGCTTTCATGCACGAACCACGAAACAAGTTCATGTCGTGAACGAAGCTACGACAGAGGACACAACCGTGAAAACGTGCCGCGTGTGAAAATAACGTCGTAATGATATTTCGTATGAAAAGCTTCTTTGACATTTTTTGACTCCATTCAAAACAACTTATTTCTTTTAAATCAGACTCTTAGAGAAGGAAAACAATAATTTCCCTTACGAGTTAGTTAGATGATGGAAAAACCGAAGCAGTTAAGTAATTTCTGGACCTGAAAGTTGCCTTACGAATAGAGAAAACTAATTTGCTGGGTACAAAAATTAGCCTTGCTCAGAAAACAGCCCAGACAACACCTGCGTTCGCAACTGAATAGCAAGCAAGCTGCTCTTTGTGTACGATATGTTTGAACAAACTGAAAGACTACAAAACTCAGTTTGTAGCCAAGGCGAATAAAGAAAAGCTATTTAAAACAGATAGCTATTATTTATTGTTACTCTGTGGGAGGAAATCGCCAATAAACGGTGACCATAACCTGTTCACGAGCCTCAATTATGGGAGTTTACAACAGTAATTTTCTGACCTTTTCAATACTTGGTATGAACTCAAAAGGAGAGTAAGCTGGGGCTGTTTGGACAATACTTATAAAAGCCGTTGACAAAGAAAAAGGTCTTTCGTCGCCTGAAGCTCGTTTACTAAGCACAACGGGACCCAAAAGGTACTGCACCCCTTCAACATTTGTCACCTTTTTCGAATTAACGCTGGAAAACTACCGCGACATTGAGCTGTGCACATCCTGAGCCCTCCAAATAACTGCCGCCGCCGATCAACGGACAATGTCCGGACTGACTGGGGAGTAAACCGGTCAACCTTTCGTCTTGCTCGTCATGTTGACCGGTCACATTCCGGATCGAATTGAAAATGAAACAAATTAAAATTTTCATGCTGTTCAGTTGTTATCAGCATGAACCGAGTTGCTGTGTATTGCAGAACTTTGATCTGAAATCCTGGGTGAAATGCAACTAGAACCGTTGTTTACCGTTCGCGCACTGAAACAGACAATGAGAATGTACCTATTAATACACGTTAGCTTATTTTCATTTCGCCACTGTAATTCAATTTTATTGTTGACAATGAGTGCTTAAAGTGGTATAAGCTCTAAACAACGACTTTTTTTGGAAAGATATAAAACGCCATTTTTGGTTCATGGGCCCCTGTTTTAAGATTTATCTTATAAATCTGACCGGCCAGAAACGATATCAGGTGACCGAGTAACTCCGATCGCAGGCTCTGACTTTTGGTTACAAGCCTCCATCCACAAAAGCACTGATGTTACATACAAATTATCCACAAAGAGATGGATATACAATGTGGCAGGGTTAAGGGAAAAATGTCGGGGCCCCAATCTCAACGATCACTTTATATTCTGTCTTCCAGTAGCAATTTGCGGCAGCTAAACAGAAATTAAACACTGCAGCACACGATCTGGGCCCGGTCGATATTTTCGATATATATATTTTTCACATTTAGGGTCGCTGTTCGTGGTTTATCTATCATCTTTACTTCAGTGTTTCGCTATGAAAAACTGAATTAAAAGAAGAAACGCACGTTAACAGGAGCCCGCATTGGCTCTTAACCGCAAAGTAAATAACTCCCTATTTTTTAGTACGTGTGTCGTTGCATGAGAAAAAAAATCCACATGTTACTTGTCAGGTACCAAATAGAGTAGACCCAAATCAGTGATTGTCAATGAATTGGCACTAAACTCTCTCCTTTGAAATGAACTGCTACTATCTAGTACTGTGTCGAATTAATCTGTGTTTACTCACGGTCGGAAGTGAGAATCTAACCTCACATTTGTACGTTGTTTGAAAATATGGATGAGTGGAGGTGGCTATCGACATAATATTGCAAAACACTGACCATGATTTATACTTACTTCGAGTAATTTCACAGTATAAAAAAGGCGCCCCTTTCTCTGAGCTCTAATTCCAGGAATGATGACGTATCATAAGAATTTATCTTTAACATGGCGGCCGTTTCATACTATTGTTCGCACATATAGCCAGCTACTTTATGGTACTCTTTTTTGAAATTGGAAAATACACCTTTCATGAATTTTCCAGGCTCAAAATTCACCACCTTGATGATTACTGAACAACCCTTTCACCGCTTTGAAATTCAAGTATGCAGGATGTTTGCTCCACGAATCTAGTTTAATGACCTAGCTCCCATGAGTCTCTTATAGCTCAGTGGTAGAGCGTCCAAACTAGTAATCAGAAGGTTATGGGTTTGACTCCTATTGGCAGAACTCGGATTTTCTTTTTCTGAGTTGGCCTGTAACAGTGCTGAAAAATACATCTTTCACCAATTTCCAGGCTCAAAATTCATCATCTTCATTACTTAACAACCCCGTGCGCAAAATAAGTTTTGACGAGGTTTGTGCAATTGTGGTCTCACCGGGTTTAAAAGTCAACATGAAGTATTTTCTCTGAAACCAGTCGCTTAGACTGACTAAACTGGGTCAGTACAGTTTATTAAAGTTATACACACTGTGAACATTTACAGAAAAGCTATTGCCCTTGTTCGGTTTATTGATACATTAAAGTAGTTACAATTGAGAACTTTTCATTTGTGGAGAGAACTGGACGATAAGAGGAACCACTCTACAGGGTGGTTCCACGTCCTAACTTTTTTCGTGAGTAGATGAAAAAATGCATTGTAACCATTCGGTAGATTCTTTCAAACACTTCCAAAAGCACCAGAGTTTTTGCAGTTAGACCTTTTGACGTCCTGATTTCTAAAGTTCAGTCCTTGAATACCATACCATGTCCTAATCGAAAGACTCATGATTTTAAATTATATTGGCTTATCCCAATACTGAGAAATTATCTGCATCAAGATGATATCTTCTTGGAGATAAATGTTCAAAATAAATGGCTATTACATATTTTGGACAAAGTGTGTTTGAACATGTAATGATCTTCGGCTAAAACCACACAATTTGGCTTAGTGTTGCTCAGAATGAAAACTGACCTGTGCCTCTGTAATTTTCTTTATTTTCCAAAGCCAACGAACCGTTGCACTTATTTGACTCGTACTTTCTTTTATTTTGAATTTGATTATCTGACGAATGCAGGCGGATAAAATGGCTGTCAACCCATTTCGCTGGAACAACACAGAACAAATTAAGAGTACCTCCGGACGTCCCTTTTTTTCACTGTCGTGCGTAATAAAACACATCCAAAAATAATGCTATTTGCCGATAGCACACCTGTCAATCCCAAACAGTGCAGAAAGTTGAAAATGAGTACGAAAAGTTGAAATTGAGTACTGAAATTTGAAATTAAATTCTTGCATGTATATTATTAACAAGTAATCAAATGATTTCGGGTGCAATTTGTATAGGTAATCACATGATTTCGAGTGCAATTTGGGATAAATCAGCACGAATAAAGTTTTCAAAGGCTAACCAAACGGGCGAGTGCAATTTGTAGTCTTTGAAAAATTTACGAGTGCTGATTTATCCCAAATTGCTCGAGACAAATCATGTGATTACTTGTTAATAATATACATGCAAAAATTTAATTTCAACTTTCTGCACTCAATTTCAGCTTTTTGCACTCAATTTCAATTTTCTGCACTGTTTGGGATTAATTGACGTGCTCTCAGCCAATGAGCATGCTGAAATTTTTGCATGTATATTATTAGGAATAAAATAAGCGCTCGTAAATTTTTCAGTCTGAACATATTTGTGCTCGAAATAATTTGACTGCCTATACCTATGAAACACGAATTTATCAGAAGATGCAAATCGTGGTTTTGTGGCGACCATTGTGCGAGAAACGAACATAAGTCAGTTAACAAACTTTTACCCTCCCCTCTTCTCCTGAGCCGTAAGTTTGTGTTCCTCAGCAGTTTTAGAATTTATTTCCTCAACAAGTGATGAACAACTGAATGAACATTAGGCAGTTTTTGTATATATAAATTCTTAAGCCAGCCCAGATATTTAAAATCACACACTGTCACATAATCAACAGAACAGCATTATTAGTGACTATTGATCCATACACCATCCAATTCTGTTATCACAATAGGCACTGAAACGGTAACAAAGTTCTTCTCTTTAAGTTCTCTACCTTCCATAGAGAAATATTATAGTAGCAATTGGTAAAAAACTTCCTATCGTAGGATTGAAGACATTCCTCCCCACTCAAAACAGCTAGTGTTTTTCGCGCCGCTCATTTTAATTTATAAATACAGTGTTGATATTACAAGTGGTAATACCCTTAATGAGATGAGCTAAGTGATTATACCAAGAATAATTAGTTCATTAGTATTTGATTTGTTTACAGGTTGTAGTCCTGAACATTTTACGCAGAAGGAAAGCCAGAAATAAGCTTTTCACAATCCCTTCCCGTTTTATGCGACAGCCCGCGGAGCTTTTGTTGGTTACTGACGAGCGCAGAGTATTCATTTGAAAGCCGATCAGTTAAAAATGTCGTTTATGGCGCTTCGTGTTCGCGTGATTCTCGCTTTCTTGGTTTCGTTTTCAGTTCATCTTGGATTGCCCAAAGAAGAAGGTACTTAATGCATAACTGAATCTGTTTATAATCGGTTTTGAATCAGCAGATATGGTAATCGTGGGAAACTGTTCGCCTCTAACTTCCCAACCTAATACCAGCTGGCTTTCTCACTGACAGTACATGGCTATCAACGTTCGTATTTAAGATCACCTAAAAGATAGACGCGGCTAAAAAGGAAATGCAAAGGCTGTATATGTTAAACCATTCGGAAAATATCCAGTACAAAATCCAGTTTAGCGAACAGCGGTCGAAAGAAAGCCTCGCTGAAAAACGTGTGAACTGATGAGTTTTGTCGGTTATAATTAACATTGTCCTGAATTCGGAGACATTACTCGACTTTTGTCTCGCATCCGTAGTTGATATCGGTCGGTAAAGCCTTCGTTTTTGTTCAAAGAGCCGCCATTGTGAAATCAGAGACAGGTAGTAAAAAATCATGGAGCAAGGTAAAAAAATATATGGCACTTTACTCAATTACTTGGGCGACAGGTGAAAAGCTGTATGGCGACTCGAATGTAAATCATGAGTAATCCATATTTATTTTATCTCATAGGTGATAGATATCCTTACGAAACTATAAACTTTTGGTTACGAATTTACAACAATTATCGCTTTAATATTGCATAGATTGGTATGAGCACTTTGAGTAAAATTTAACTAGACAGCATTTTCAGACTTGCCCTACAAAATAAGCCCTACAGCCAGCGAACTTAACAGGAAAAGAATCTCATTTTGCAACGTCGCAACTTGGCCCCTGTCGAGTTTTAATCTGTTTAATTGACAGAATGTCTTATTTTGTAATGTGTTGACATTTATCGCTTGTGATAAAAAAGTTCTTTCAATAACGGTCTCGGAGTACATATGAATAATGCAACTTCACGGAACAAGGAATTTGAATTGGCTGGGTAGCTCTTTTAAAGTGTTTAGCGAACCAGAATACATCTGCTTGGAAAGCGAAAAAGCACCACTTATATAAACGATTCATTCTGATATAATCTTGCTTTTGTGTACAAAAACCTGGAGAAAATACGAGGCAAACGACAAAACAATGACAGAATATGCAGGAGTACCCTGCAGATAGAGGGTGCGGGACACTGAATAGATGTCATTTCTTCGAAACAATGTTAACTTCGCTGTGATATAACAATCTTGTTTGTTGATGCTTAGCAATTTGCACAACGAATTTGAAAGTGGCGAGGGTATAACAGGTCATGCTTACTACTGATTGGTTAATGCAGATTTTGCGCAGCGGGAGGCTGGATTGACATGAATCCATATTGAAATTTTCATTATTTGTTCAATTTCTATCATGCTACGTTTTATGCAGCCTCCGTTTTGACAATTTTGTGTCAAGGCCCTCCAGTAACTAAATAAATAAATAAATCGATTGGAGTAAGCACTGTGTTTGACCGAGGTTATAAGTCCTGTACGGAAAATCTGCTGTCAGTCAAAATAAAAAACCCAGACGAAATCCCCGCCACACGTGGTCTGAAATCTATGCAATTTATTCTCATTTAATTTCACCTAGAAACCCGAGAACAGAAAATATAAACTGCACGGAACCAGACATAAACATTCATCTTTTTTTCACTGTAGTGGAAAAGGAATTGGTGACCAACTGTGTCATCATGCAGTTTTCATTACTCTCGCTAAAATCTTTGCCACCTTCGTGTTTTGATTATAGAAGTCACCAAACTAATTAAAAGAAACTGTGAAAAATTTACTCAAAATTCGCAATATTAAATGTAGCCTTAGGTGACTGACTGAGCCAAATTGAAATTGTCGTCACTGAACTCTCAATATACAGCCGTAACGCTTATCTGAGCGCCCACTGTTCTCTCATCAGCCGCGGAAATCATTCGGCCACTGGTTTAGGTTCTGGGAAAAGCAAACTTTCTTCTAGTTAGCTCAGTTCTACTGAGCTCAGTTCACTAGCGTACAGAGGCCCATTTGGCTGGGAACTGTGTTCCACAAAAATGAAACAAGAGCAAATTAATGAGATTCAACTCAGAACTGACGAAAAAACTGGAATGTGGTTGCAAATATCAGATATGATATGGTACGAAGCCTACACTGAGTTTTTGCCCCATTAATTATATACACCAAATTTGTAGTTCTAACAATAACTCAGATTAATAAATGTTCTTAATTTATGATTCAATTCAATTTTATTTCATTTATTATATTATTTTCAACGTTTTTATCATGATGTAGACATGCTCGTATGCACACACGAAACAATTCTTTAAATTAAGAATTACTTATCATTTTCGACCTGTACAAGTAAGCCTAATGGATAGCGGGTTCATATCGGCATTTGCTGCGCTTTTATTCCAAAACATGTACTCGTGTATACACGTAAAATACATCGCCTGCTTGAACCATACTCATTTTCGATTAACCTGGTCATTTCTCGAATGAACCCAGAATTAGAAATTAGTATTTGTTTTGGGAGGCGTAAGGTGCACGGCCTGAGTAGAAAAAATCTTTTGTTCTTCTTCAAATTTCTTTTCGCCAATGGAAGGTTTTGTTCTGGGTGATTTTGTCTCTGTAGCTCCGCCGTTGAACTCCATTTAATATAGACTTTAAGTCTTTTTTCGCCAATGAAGAAAAATTCAACAAACATCACTGTGTCCTTATTAATTGAAATTTAGAGTCCAGCTGAGAGGAACACGCGACTGAAAGGAGTAAACGGTACATCGATTTAATTCGGATGTCGTGCGGTCAATTCCCGCCGGTGACGGGGAGTATTGTTTCCTTGTGCGGTCCTTATTTCTCTATCATTGTACTTAAACGTATGATCACTTTGTAGATAAAACGCCATCTCGCTTCATGCTGGCCTTTGTGTCTGAGCAACATAATTACGACACAAGAAGTGCATCCCTGCAACACTTAAACTGGCCCAGTACCGTTAGAGTAAATATTAGAAAATTTTGGCCAACACTTATAGGATGTTATTATTGGAATGATATTCCTTTATCTATACGTGAAAAGACAACTAAAAAATTATTTGAAAGAGCACTATATAACTATTATCCTGCTCAGTATTAATCACCACCATACCCACTCTCGAGTGTTATATATATATTTCCGAGTGTGTCTGTGTCTCTGTATGTGCTTTCCTTTTTTTCCCTCTCTCTTACATATTTCATAGTCTATAGAACTTTTACACTTTTTCCATTTTTTTCTCTTAACCTAAATAAAACTGTAATTTGATCAAAGGGCATGTAATTAGTTTAACTATATCCAGCCCTCTCCATTCATTCTTGTTATCAGATATTAAATTCTAATAATAGCTTCTTCATATTCAAATCTTGTAATACATTATAAATGACTTGTAAAATAAATGAAGAAAATAAAAAAAACGAATGAGCAAAATACTTCACAGGGAATTTTCACTGATTTCACACTTGAACTCAGGGTTGAGACCATTTTTTATGTAACTTTTTAATGAGTGCACTAGGGCTGTGTTGCTTTGATATGACTCAAATCCGGAATTGTGATCCGAGATCACTGAGATCATGGCGCATCAAAGGAGCTGGCGGATCCTTGCCCAGGAAATCCATTTCCAGATCATACAAAAGTAACGCATCCTTACTCTTACGGCTTTCTGGTTCAGTGCTCATAACAAATTCTGTTTAGACTTCCCTTCTCATTTTCAAGTATTCGTCAATTCTGGGTGTGACCAAAGTAGTGTTTCCCGGACACTTCTGGACCTTACAGATGGCAGTGAGAAACGTAGTGGCTACGTTAGGACCACGTCTGCGAGCAATCGTTGAAAATTCATCGCTAATACTGGGAAATGGCGAATTTTAAGATTCGTTATAAACCACCAATATTACTGACAGACAGTATTTAAAGCGAATCACTACTTTCGAAAATTAACTAAGACTGTTTAGTAATCTTTCATGACTAGCTACGTTTATGCTCAGTTCCAAAACGCAGGCGTCATGCAATCTACCACTGATGCTTGCTTTTAATAACTTACTGGTTTTACGTCTTTGCAGCAGGTCCCTGTTTGACTGGCTGGATTCCTTTTCAAGGCTCTTGCTTCTTCTTCTCAAATGAGACTGCCTCGTGGCCGACTGCCCGAACACGGTGCCGATTGCACGGCGCAGATCTCATAACCATATCATCGGATTTCGAAAACGCTTTCGTCACTTCACATTTTTCGAGTCTTCAGTGTCTGGCGGAAAGGACGTGGTTAGGACTTCACCGAGATCCCACGAACATATCGCGATGGATTTGGCTAGATAACAATGACACAGGGAGTATTAACTATACAAAATGGCACGGGAAGGAGCCATTGAACTTAACTTTGGATAAAAGCTGTGCAGAGAGTCAACCAACGGACAGTGTTTACTGGCATGGCAGGGAATGCACTGCTCGTGCGTGCTACATATGTCAGAAAGGTACTAACTTAATGGATCCGAGTAATAATTCTCCTAAATGGATACAATACAGCTCTCTCATTGGAAGCGTTCGATGTAGTCAATATCCTTTAGGCGATAACTTTCTCTACTGTCATCCACTAATTGCTACCTATTGTAATGAATATGATCAGGGGAAGTTGTACATTGATCACTAATTCTTGTATGTTGCATCGCGTTTCACATCTTGTTACGCGTTGTTCGAAAAAGTTTAAAACAGTTAATTTGATTTGGTTGCTCACAAGTTTCGGCGATGGGTTCATTACGGTAGACAAGTCCATTTATGGTTCCTCCTTAGACCAGATGGTAAAAGTCTGGTTAGGGCTTCGTTAAGACTCAATAAGAAAATTGATCATTTCGGTGGCCTACGTTAATGCTGTTAATAAGAAACCTGAATTATTCCTTTATATTAGGCATCTCTGTTGTCTTGCCCATATTCCCCGCATACTCACACGCCTCTCCCTCTAGCCATTCACAACCTTTCAGCGTCACCGTATATGAATTCGCGAGGCGAGGAGTTGTATTACGGTCTATTTCTAGACAAACAACTTTTGAGCCTCGTTTAATAGTCTTATCCCTATGCGTCTCCCTGAGCTAAGAGGAAGAGCGTTCGAGCTAGTAACAGGAGAGTCGAACAGTACGACCGGCTCTCTTTGGCAGAACTCAAATCTCCTTTAGCAGAGTTTACCTGTGACATGCTGAAAGATATATTATCTCAACTACTGAGCACTTTGTTTCTCAGATGCAAAGGAGTGCAGTGTTGAAGGCGTTTGTAGCGGCCAACCTTGTTTAGACACAGCTGGGGGTTACAGATGTCTCTGCGGCGAAGGATTTCAAGAAACTGAAGAGAATTCCGTCTGTAAAGGTAAAAAAGAAAATCGTCCATGATTGTTGTACTGCTTTAATTAACATCCCATTTTTCAGTTGACCATTTTTTATTCCCTTGGTAAGACTTTAGTTAAGCGACGTGGTCCTTAATTTTTGACTTCCAAAGTCGCCCTTTACGCCGTCCATAAAAGAAGCTCTACCATCTACTCCTTCTGTTGAGGAGTGGAAGAGTAAAACGCCGAGACACTAAGATATATCGGTTATAACTTTTAACTCTAGCAAATAAACGATAAAAATGAAATAAAGAATTTCAGTATATAAAATAGCTCATATATTTGCACTACGGATGGAAATGTTTCTGAAGATTTGAACCTCGCAAAATGAACGACATTTTAAGCAAATGTCATATAGAAATGAATATATGAGAATTTCATGTATGTGCACTGTGGTAGAATGATGTAAAAAAAAAATTTCAGGTCTTTGTTACAACTTAAAGATGCTCATATCTTTCTTTCCATCTTTCTACGGCAGTGCACGTATATGAAATTCTTGTATCTTTATGTACATTAATTTCTTTATCCTCCACGGGTACACTACGAACTACTAATGACCGTCTCCCAGTTGGCATGATAGCTCAGTTGGTTAGAGCGTTGCAGGCGATATTGCAAGGTCATTTGTCCGAATCCCGTTACAGCCTGAATTTTCTCAAATTTTTTCAACTACTTAGAGCTGCTCACATAACTGCTAGGATCTTTCATTTATTACTGAAATAAACGGGGTTCGAATCCGCGACCTCGCGAACACCGGTGGGATTCTCTACTGAGGTTAACCAGCCGTTCACGCTGGGAGCAGGTCAACATTAATCAAATATTCGATTAAGATCCCAACGATGTAGAGCGAATATGCAATGAGGTCTGTATGGGAGAATCTTGATCGACGTCAAGATTCTTCCATAGAGACCGACTAAGCTCGGTTAATAAGTTGTTTATTACGGAGTTTAAGATTTCCGAAGGCGACGGTAGACGAAAACGCCACCTCAAAATATAACTTGCTCTATCATAGGTCTTCGCGATTATTCAGTATCGTTCACGTCCTACAAAATGGGCAAAGTGCCCTAAAAATAAATTGGTACGAGCGATTTCAGAGTGAAAATAGAGAATGAAAGATTCTCTGTTACATGCTCACGTTGTCATCAAAACCTCAAATTTGGTGATTTCACGTCGCCGTTATGCAGAGAACCGCTAATATACTTGCTAGAATCCGTGCTGCACGTGCAGCACAATTATTTATACTCTTTTAACCAATGACATGTGAGGTTGTCGTTGTCGTAGCCGTCGTCGTTTCTTAAACTCCCTATTACATGACAAACAAGAACAACTTAATTCGTTTAATGTAACTGGTTTGCACTAGCTGATATTTTCCTTGCGTACGGCGATGAGCCGAACTTAATTCTGCCAAGGCTTGCTCGTCCTCTACACTTTTTTTCTGATCAGACTTTTTGGCACTTCCATAAATAAATATCGTTAGAAGAAAATAGTCAATATTTGTACATTTTAGTTTGCAACTTTTTTCCGCAAAATGTGACCGCGGTCTGGAAGCCAGTCTAGATGGGAAAATCTGGACCGATTTCAATATCGGTTTCAGCCAATCAAATTCGTGAATTCGGTAGTTCCCAGTCCTTGTGAGACACATCCATAAAGTAAAAGCCAGCAGAGGATTGATAAACACAAAGCGCACAGTAGAAGCTATTCTAACCTAAGTGATCAGTGATTGTTACGCTTTTGCACATACAACTCAAGATATTGATGAGTGTGACAGCAGCAATGGTGGATGTCCGCACAATTGCATTAACACGTTAGGCAGCTTTGTCTGTCAGTGCAGGGATGGATACATTACAGAGGAAAACGGCCACATCTGTAAGCCAAGTAAGTGTCCAATTTACTTCGACTGGGATTTCGGGACCTTAGCTAGTTTCATATGGCACATTGAAAATATGGCAATCCTTCGAAGACGCTCGGAGAAAAAGTCTCAGAAACACAATTAAGTTTTACTGTTATATACCTAGACGTTCACTCAACAAAACGAGAACTGTGATTGGTTTATTCTTGGTCACGTGCCCTTGATCAACTTCAAATGTATCCCGACCGGGATACATTTACGCAGTGGCTGCCCGCGCGCCAGTTGTGCCGTCTTTGTTTGTTTGTTTTTGCTATAGGATTGTTTAAGGCAAAGTACGGTATAAATATATAACAGAGCACTTAACGTATTGTCCCTCGGGAAATTAGTTAGTTTTGTTTTCCCTCGAGTTCTAATGTTTTCGTCTCGGGAAACATCAGGACTCTAACAAAACTAACTATTTTCCTCGGGACAATACATTAAGTGTATAATGTTTTGTTCAAAGATAAAGCCATTGTTACCTTTTATAGCGTTTTGGTGGCTATAGTCTAGATAAATATACGTTAGAAAGATTTGCATGTGTAACACACATCAGTAGGGAATATTGCAATGTCCCCCCTGTTCACAAGAACTGAACCAAGGCAGGAGCCCATTATACCGGTAATGGGCAGTGTCGCGTTCTAGCGCAGCGTTCAACCAACACACGTAGCTAATAGTCTTTCCGTGTTTAATGGTGAAAACTATGACAAATAAATAAGTACAAATAATGATGGCTAACAGAAAGAAAACACGTAGAAACGAAAATACAGCACAAACAGCGGGCTGAAAGTAAAACTTACGTTTGAAATCCCTGTAAGGCGAACCAGAGAAAGGTATAAATGAAACGTAACGAGACTGTAAACAGCTAAACTACATACGCGTCTGTTCGAGTGCGACCACGAGGTCTCGTCCGAAAAGTCCTGGGGATAAAATGAGACCCAGGGCCTCCCTGATTAAACTCAACGAAAACGTCATTTCAGGAAAGTCACACTCCTCGCCCAAGGACGACGTCCTTGCTACTCTCCGTTACCGTTGACTCTCTTCAGACTATTCATGTACGTGACCGTACAATAAGGACCAGGTCGCTGATTGGACGTAGATAAATTCTGCGAAATCCTTCTCTACACACCAACACATTCGCTTTCCTGACTTGTCCATCGTTGCTGGGAATGGCCTCAGTCACCTTCCCTAACAACCAATCGTTCCGGTGTGCTTCTTTGTCTCTGATTAGAACAACGTCCCCAGCAGTAAGATTGCGTCTGCGCTCATTCCACTTAGGTCTCTTCTGTAGGGATTGAAGATATTCCCTCCGCCAACGGATCCAAAACGGATCCGCGAGAAATTGGCTTCTTCTCCAGCGGCGACGTGCGTAGAGGTCCAGCCGGGTAAAGTTTCCAGGTGGGGGGAAGAGTGGTCGAGACTTGAGGGTAAGCAGCATGGCTGGTGATAAGGGCTGTGGATCGTCGGTGTCCGATGGGATAGAGGCAATAGGACGAGAGTTTACAATCGCAGACACTTCAGTAAGGAGGGTAACCAGCAATTCATGACTCAACTGGGGTTTTCCCAGTTCTAGGAGCATGGCGTCCAGGACGCGACGAATGGTACCAATCTGTCTTTCCCAGACTCCTCCGAAATGGGAGGCATGGGGAGGGTTGAATGACCATTCGCAGCCTTGTTCTACTAAGTAGGCCTTGATGGGTCCCTCGCTCATCTCCTTGAGTGCTTGCTCCAGTTCCGACTTCGCTCCGATGAAGTTTGAGCCACGGTCGCATCTGATCCTAGCGGCAGGTCCACGAATTGAGAAAAACCGACGAAGCGCACAGATAAATGAGCTCGAGTCCATAGACTCCAAGACCTCAATGTGGATGGCACGACTGTTGAGACAGGTGAAAACAAGTCCCCATCGCTTAGAGTTGATAGAGCCTCCTCTGAGCCTTCGTGTATGGATGATCCACGGTCCGAATACGTCGCATCCAACGTTAGTGAATGGTGGAGGGGTGTCTAATCTATCAGAAGGTAAGTCTGCCATATGTTGTTCCAAAACTGGCGCTCTCAGTTTCGCACAAGTCACGCATGAACGGATTATTTTCGACACCATCCCATGACCGCCTACAACCCAATAGCCGGCAGCACGCAGGGCTCCATGTGTAATCTGTCTACCCTGATGATGAACTTTCTCGTGCTGGTGACAAACTACAAGGTAGGAAATGTGGTGATCTTTGGGGAGGAGGACAGGGTGCTTCTCTGGGGTGTCGAGGTTGGATCGACGAAGGCGACCGCCTACTCTAAGAACTCCTTCTTCATCCACAAACGGATCTAAACGATAGAGCTTCGACTTCTTCAGTGCGTTTTTCTTGTGGCGGGCATGGCTACGGTCATTTGCGTCAAGAGGGTCTCCCATCACTTCTCTGGATTTAATTTCTGTCAATGATGGGCTGCGTGGTAGTCGTCTAGGTCCTCCATGGGTCAAGACATGAGAACTACTTGTGCGTGCCAACTTGAATTCTCTTATCTTTACTATGAGGTTGGCTATGGCTCTGCGAAGAGACTTGAGACTAGAGAAACGATTGAATCTCTGGGATCCAAGACCAGGGTTTGCGTCAACTCCTGAAGCACGAGAAACGACTTCGTTTCTAACTTTGGGATCTTGGGGATTTAAGGGGACCACTTCGAGTGGTTCTTCATTAAGTGAGGTGTTCCTGAGACGGTCCGGGCCACACAACCATTTGGAATCTTTCAGGTTCTTGGCGGTTACTCCTCGCGACGCAAGGTCGGCTGGGTTCGTGGTGGTGTCCACATATCTCCATTGAGATGGGACGGATACGTTCCCGATAATCTGAACACGATTGGCGACGTAAACGTAAAATCGCTTACTGTCATTCTGAATATAACCGAGCGTCACCTTTGAATCTGTGTAGAAGACGACTTCGTGGATGGGCAGGTCTAACTCCTTCAGCAGTTTCTTTACCGCTTGCGACGATAAAACGGCAGCGCAAAGCTCAAGGCGTGGAGTCGTTGTCGGCTTCGAGGGGGCCATCTTCGCTTGTCCAAACAGGAATGCAAGATTCATTTTCCCTGATGCATTAAACTGTCTTAGGTAAGTAACGACTCCGATGCCATCTTTACTTGCGTCTGAAAATGAGTGGATCTCAGAGCGTACTACGGGACTAAACTCGCTAGGGTGGTAACATCTTGGAACACGAATCTTTTCTAAGTCGACAAGCGTATTTTTCCAAGATTGCCATTGACACATCAACTTCTCGGGGAGCGGGTCGTCCCAGCCTAGTAGGGTGCTACTGCCTTTCTTTCCCATAATGACCAGTTGTCGGAGTAACAGTTTCCCTTTCAGAATGACTGGTGCGGCTAGGCCGAGCGGGTCGTAGACCGAGTTGATAATAGACAGCACGCCTCTACGTGTATACGCCTTCTCTGGAAGAACGACACGGAATGTGAAAGCGTCCTCTTCCAGATCCCAGTAGACGCCTAGGGAGCGTTGGGTTGGGAGGCTATCGCTGCGGAGGTCCAGATCGCGGACATTCTTACCCCGATCTTCCGCTGGTATTGCTTCCATCACAGCAACAGAGTTTGAGATCGCTTTGTGTAGCTTGAGACCGGCCGTAGCCAGCATGGCTTGGGTGTTCTTCAACAGGTCTACTATCTCGTTGTGTGTTGGTTGCGAAGTTAACCCATCGTCAACATAAAAATCATTATACACAAACTGCTTGGCGGCCGAGCCAAACCTCTCCTCGCCTTCTTCTGCTGTCCTTCTCATGCCGTATGTTGCGATGGCTGGGCTCGAGACATTCCCAAATAGGTGGACCAGCATTCTATATTCTACTATTTCTTCCGCTGCGTTGTTGTCCTTATACCATAAGAAACGTAGAAAGTTTCTATGTTCCGGGCTGACGTAGAACGAGTGGAACATTTGTTCCACATCGCACATGAGGGCAACCGGTTCTTTTCTAAAACGGATGAGCACACCGATAAGGCTGTTCATCTGGTCAGGGCCAGACAAAAGTTCTTTGTTTAAAGAGACACCTTGGAATTCTGCCGATGAGTCGAAAACTACTCTAATTTGATCTGGTTTGCGCGGGTGGTAGATCCCAAAATGAGGTAGATACCACACTTTGCCATGTTCCTCTGTGGTGGTTTGATTCTCTCCGATTGTCCCTTTGATAACTGTCAGCTCTTCGGATGGTACTTGGGCGGCGTGTCCGCGTTCGAGGATCTTTCCCATAAAGGCGAAATAGTCTCTTTCTAATTGCGGCTTTCTTTTAAAAGAGTGTAATAAGCTGTTTAGACGTCTCTCGGCTTGATTCCTATTGTTAGGCATAGTGACGTTGCTTGATCGGAAGGGTAAGGGCATCTCCCAATTGCCTTGTTCATTCTTGTGAGCATCCCGATGCATGATGTCCAAGAAGCGGCGGTCGTCTTGCGATAGACCGACTTCGTTGTCCTCTGCGGTTGTGCGGAAGACGTCGGGCGCAATTTGTTCTCCTCCAGCATACTCCTCCTTGATCAGAAAGTGGTTTCGGCATGGGACCATCATGTAATATAAGGAGTCTTCTTGACTGGTGATAGGCTGTGAGTTATCTCCGTCGGGGTGAGGCCAGCTCTTTGGTGAGGCGTAGACTGCGGTTCTGTGGGTCGAGATGTGAACTGGTCCTCCCACTCGGTCTAGGCAGACTTGGCCTGAAACTGTCCACCCTAGTGTGAGCTTCTGCGCCCAGGGGGCTCCCTTCGGCCCATTCCGGAAATCTCTGACCTTCAGTAGTTCCGGTGCATCGCGACCAACTAGGATTTCAATTTTTGCATTTGGGTCTAAAGGCGGAATCTGTTCAGCGATACTCTTCAAGTGGGGAAACTCTCTGGCAATCTGTGGAGTGGGAATTTCGTTCTTGTCGCGGGGGATGGAGTCACATTCGACTAACGTTGGCAGTTTAGCCTCTTTTCCTTGCATAGATCTAACTACGAGACCGGTGACGCGGCGGCCGTATTTCGTCTCCTTCTCGAGGCTACACGTCGACAGCAAAAACTTCTCTCTAGGACTGTTGACTCCGAGCTCGTCGGCTAGAAAGGGTGAGATCATAGATGCATTACTTTGATCGTCAACTATTGCGTACACTCTGTGGATGTGTTCTGGTCGTTCTTCTTGAAAGACGTCTAGAAGGAGAATCTTACTGCACGATAGCCCTCCACTCCTGGTACGACAGATCTTTGTGCAAGTGGTTCTTAGCTCCTCCCCGTTGTCCTCGTTCGTTGGTTTCCTTTTCTCCCTATGTAATAGGGTGTTGTGGAGGCCACTCCCGCATTTTTCACAGTTCACGATTTCGGTACACACACTTGCTTTGTGTTCTGGTGATAAACATCTGAAGCAGAGTCCAGCCTTCATGATCCATTCCGTCTTTGTCGTCAAGGGTTTCCGCTCGAAGGCCTTGCAGGTGGCTAGATTGTGGCCCTTTACTTTGTGGAACAGACAGTGTGTTTCTGTACTGGGCTTGTTGGTAGCATCTTCCGGTATGGGTTTAGCCTTCGATACAAAGACCTTTGCTTCTGTTCTCAATGCTGATCGGCTGCTCGTTGCTCCCCTGCTTCTGGTATCTTTTATTGTCGATATCCCGCCGGTGATGTTTGGGTGGTTCTTCAGGGTTCCTTGTTTCTGGATAAGGAGGGCGAAGTCATGGAAACCAGGGTAAGCATCATGGTTCCTTTCTGCATATTCCGCTACCTGTTTTTCCCATTTAGACTGCAAGAAATAAGGTAACTTCTCCACTATAGGCTTGATGACGTTAGGGTAATTCAAACAAGCAAGACCAGGGAGAAACTGTAGCTGACTATCCACATCAGCGCACACGTCGGCAAAGGCTTGAAGTTTCTCTCTCTCATTCTCGTTAAACTTGGATGCCCCGTTCAGCTTCTTTAGGAGGGAGTCGGTAATAACTGCTGTGTTTCCAAACCGTTTCTCAAGCTCCGACCAGAGTTCTTGTAGGAGGGCAGAGGGGTGCCTGTTATGTCTCTTGCGGTAACTATCCACCAACTTCTGGGCTTCTCCACCTGTGTACTGCCTAAGATAGTTCACTTCTTGATCTGGCGGAATGTTTGCGTCCTGTGTCATTGCCTTGAAAGCACTCTTCCAAGGATGAAATAATGTAGCGTCACCTCGAAAGGTGTCAGGATGGCACTTCGGTAAGCTCTGTCTCACTAAACTGGATGTCAGTTGTTTGTTTGTGGCTATAATCTCCTCTATATACTTCATGTCTCCCAGGGTATTGGGACTTTGTTGACACGACACGTTTAAGTTGTAGGGGCGTGGTTCCTGAGGTATCTCATTCAACGTTACAGGGGTTTTAATTGGTGATGAAGTATCTCCCTCGAGACCTTTCTTTGCGTTTGGAAGGTTCGTTGGTATTGGCGGTACCTCGTCTCGTACCTCTCCGGTAGGGGTGTTTTTCTGAACTCGCTCAGTGATCTCCTGGTCGTTGACCCATTGTTGAGTTCGGTGTGTCGCTGTCTCGAACGCCCCTCGTTGAGTGAGATCGCAAGATCCATCTTCGTCTTCTTCAATAGACCTTTCAATGGCGGCGAGTTTGGCATCGGCGATTGCTGTTAACTTGTTTGCGGCGAGTATTGCCATGTCTCGTTCATGCTGGGCGCGGCGTTGCTCTCGGAGCCGGTTCTCTTCTGCCTCGTGCTGTCTTCTTTCGTGCTCTTTCTCCGCCATGAGACGGTCATATTCTGCTTGTTTCCTGGCGACGGCGGCCTCGGCTAACGCCTTTATTCGTGCAGAGCTAGACGACGCTCGTGACGATAAGGTGTGGGACGAACGTCGAGACGATCGCGAGGAATGATCTTCTTCTTCTGGTTGGTTGAACCGTGAATCCCTTGCTTTGTTTAGAGCCGTATGAGCGTATTCTAAGTTGACTCTACCAGATTGTCGAATGATCTCGGCATCCTCTAGCATGTCTCCCCACTTATCTTGGGCGTAGAGACCTTCCAGTTCGTTAAGTATCTCCCTATATTTCCTTGTGGGTGATTTAAGTCTTTTCTCATCTACCGATGATTTCTCGCGTAAGGAAGCGTAAACACTGTCGGCAGCCGTTCGGAGGGCCTTTGCTTGTCTCGAAAGCTCAGCGGTTGTTTTCTGTATTGCATTCTGGAGAGCTTTTCTTGAGGGGTTCCTTTGACGTTTTTCGTCGACTCTTAACTCGGTAGGTTTAGTTTCTGGCGAGGTTGAGTTCGCTGGCAAGTTGAATGGCGGGCTCAACTTCACACTCGATGATTCGGCCATGAACCATGTACCAGCTGTGTATGAACTCACTTCATGAAAACTGACGCTAATTCAAGGTTGCATACCTCCTGCTGGGACTCCAAACACGCCTTGTTTCTAATGGGATGAACTTTTCCTTCAAACTTTTCACTGTCGCGTTCTAGCGCAGCGTTCAACCAACACACGTAGCTAATAGTCTTTCCGTGTTTAATGGTGAAAACTATGACAAATAAATAAGTACAAATAATGATGGCTAACAGAAAGAAAACACGTAGAAACGAAAATACAGCACAAACAGCGGGCTGAAAGTAAAACTTACGTTTGAAATCCCTGTAAGGCGAACCAGAGAAAGGTATAAATGAAACGTAACGAGACTGTAAACAGCTAAACTACATACGCGTCTGTTCGAGTGCGACCACGAGGTCTCGTCCGAAAAGTCCTGGGGATAAAATGAGACCCAGGGCCTCCCTGATTAAACTCAACGAAAACGTCATTTCAGGAAAGTCACAGGCAGCTGACCAAGGGGAATACTGGTTCCCAATTTACCCTTGGTCCCTCACTTCGAGTTCAAGTTGAGATCTATTTGCAGTTTTTCAAGCCGCTTAGCTTGCATGAGCCGCTTCGGCAAGTGTAATTTGAAGATTTTTGGAAAAATCACGAGTGTAAATAAATCACCAATTGAACGAGAAAACCGCATAATTTCTTGTTAATAATTATACATAAAAAATTTTGATTTGTGATTTGTACTAATTTTTGCATGTACATTATTACGATGGTAATTAAACCTCATTTACGTCATGTTACGTTGCAGTTTTAATCAAACACACAACAGACATTTCAACAAGCCGCGTAGCGGAAAGCGGAACGACAAATAACGAGACGACCAGCGGACCGTTCGAGCAGGACAATTCTCCACAGGAAACAGAAGAAAATTCTGGTAAGTACAGAAAGTGTGCAGTGAGTTAAAAAAGCGCGGGACGTTTTCGCACCAAAAGTGCGGACTCATGCACCGACGGGCAAGTGGGGGGGAGAAGGGTCTCACAAAAATAAAAACAACAGATCGAGTAAATGTTTCTTTTATACCTTTCAGGAGGAGAGATAAGTGTTCTGGTTCATGTTTTTTTGGCTTAAATTCGAATTCTGCTATTTTTCTCCGTAGATTCGTCAGGTAACGGCATAGCAGATACCCAAGAGGAGTCCCCATCGGCGAGCTTTGGCGTTCTACTCACCATGGCCATACCACTGTGTTTTATCGTCTGTTTTCTCATTTTGTGTTATCTGAAGGGGCCTGGAAAAGACAAAAGTAAAGACACTATTGGTTCCAGTACTGGTCGGTTGGTGGAATGCTCGTCTGCCTTTGCCGACACGGCTTTTATGGACGGCGCTTCAAATACTGCGAAAGGGATAAAAATGACAAACAAAGAGGTAAAGAACGGTCGACATCCAGAAACAGAGCCAATGGTTTAAACAAAGAAAAAAGACGTTCGGTCATGTAGATACCAATCGTCCTTTTCAAACGACTGTTTGTTTTGCGAGCATTCAGAAAAGGAGAGTCAACAATAACAACCATTGAAAACCTACTGAGAAGCTACAAGTCGAAATTCAGTCTGGTTGGAGTCCATGATGTGCTCTACGAGCAACAAAGTTCAGGTACTGAACACCAAGATATCTAGAAGACCTTGTTGTTCAGCTACAAGATTTTTGGGAAGCAAAGGAATTCAATTCTCAAATATTCAGCTATATATCCTACAGTTCTGATGAGCAATGCACAACCCACAACCAAAAATGTGCGCTGAATCCTACCTAAATCTAATATCTCAAAACGTTTCAACGTGTTGTATTATAACGTTGATAGAAAATATTACTAAAATAATAGGGTAATAGGTAGAAGTAGAGTTCTGCTTCGAAGGCTGAACTGTGGTAACAGTTTGTATGTAATGAAAAAAAAGAAAACAAAACAAAGATTGCCTCCCATTGATTGACAAGGTACCACTACTGATCCATTAAATGATGAAGTATGGCAGTGTTGGCTGAGGGAACTACTGGTTCTAGAAATTGATGGAAACTACTGTAGGACACCTGTGTTACACTTTTACTAATATAAATGAAAAAGTACTCAATTCTGACTGGCTAAGAGCAGTGCAGTTCAAGTGTAATACAAGTGCAACAAGTGCAATACCAGCGCAAAAAGTGTAATTCCAATGCAAAACATTTAACACCAAATTTTAAATAAGAAATCATATGGTTTTCTCATTTAATTTGATTTAATTACACTCACATTTTTTTTCTGAAAAGCCAAAATAACACTTGTGCAATTTGAGCTTTTTGAAAAATCCACCTGTGCAAATAAACCTAAACTGAACTTGAAACCGTACGATCATCATTACAAAAACAACATTTATTATGTTGTAAATATTATGTAAATAGCATCATGTAAATATTTATTCCTATAGTAAAATATCCTCAAAATTTAAGTGTTGGTCTGAGTGTCACAATGTCCTACTCAATAACCTACTGTGTCCATTCACATAAGTAAAGGTAATCATACGGTTTTTCTCGTTCAATTTGGAATTAATTTGCACTTGTGAGTTTTTCAAAAAGCTGAAATTGCACAAGCCGCTTCAGCGAGTGCAATTTCAGCTTTTTGAAAAACTCACAAGTGCAAATTAATTCCAAATTGAACAAGAAAAACCGTATGATTACTTATTAATAATATAAACATGACAAAATTCATCTGGAGAAAGTGCCAGAAGATCTCATTGAGGACAGGAAGTGAGCATTTGACGCGGATTTGACACTTTATTTACTGATTGGTTGATGAAGATCAGCTGATAACGCTACAAACTGAAAGTGGTTCATTTAAAAATAAAGAATATCATAATCCAGAATATTGATATGTAATTTCCACTGGTATTACACTTTTTGCACTGGTGTTACACCTTTTGCACCTTTTACACTTGAACTACACTACTCTCAGCCAATCAGAATTGAGTACTTTTTCATGTATATTATTAGAAACTTAATTCACTGGTTTTCCAAATTTTTTCTTATGTCAAAATATATGGTTCCATGTACAGGTGAAACATAAATCCATTGACAGTGATTCTTGGTAACTTTCTGAAGAACAGTCACACTAAATGGTTTCAGAAAAGAAACTCTACCATGGTTTAATACTGTTTAGTAGCTATCCTAGGAATGGTTAAAATATATAGCTTGATGGATAGAATGGTTGGTTCAATGTAAGTATCTGGGTAACTGTGCACTTTCCCCTCCCCTAACCCAACATTAGTAACGTCAACTTTTTATCTTATTATAACTTGTTGGGCTAGGGGAGGGGTAGGAGCACAGTTGCCCAGGTACTTACATTGATCCGAATGGTTTTTGTAAGTGGTTTGAACCCAGGAGTCTCAGACGTTGATTGTGGAGTTTGATCGTACTGGTGTAAGTAGTTCTGAAAAGAACTGTTTTTGGCAATCAACGTTATCAACAACAGTTCTTTAAATCAAAACTACTTAATACACCCGCACAATCAAACTCAACAAACAGAATACTTCTTGAAAATGGTCACATTATGAAAAAGATGAAAAAGACAGGGCAACACTGAAGAGTAAAACAAATTGTACGATGATACAAAGCTGTTTAGCCGTAGTGGTCCCAATAAATTGCCCAAAATTAACAACAATGACTGAGAAACAATGTCCTGACCTGTTAGTTGTGAATTGGGTAATGTTTCAAACGTCATAAACATGATTCGTCTGTTTTCGACCATCAGCTCGAACTGTTCATCTTCCCAAGGCTAAGTTTACGATTTCTGGCTCATTTGAAGCGAAAGTTTGAACCGGTAACATTGAGAGATGCTTAATGCCATCTAACGGGGTCATCTATCTAACGCAGTTGAATGACTAAGGTTTTCCCGCGGTTGTCAGCTTCAGCTTGGGCCACGTCGTGTAACAGACAACAACTCTGTACTTCCGGTGGTATTTGTAATAAAACACTGTTTGTTCGTCTCATTTCAGCCTGTTTACAGGCTTGAGTAAGGAAATCTTTTTCTAAACGGTGAATTCCCGATCGTGCATGTAGGGCTTAAGCGTTCCTACTGAAGACTTTGCTCCTGTTTCGAAAGTAAATTTGGTGCAAAGAAATCAACGAAATTCGCGAAAAAGGTCGAAAAACGTAGGCATCGACAAAGATTTGCGTCGCTGTTGTGCGGAACAGACAAAAGACGAGAATGGCCTTGTCGTTTATGATCTGCTGTTTTCTACTGATGGGCCAAAAAACACAAGGTGCGATAAGACAGATTTTAATTTAATCTTTACCATAAATAATATTTTTGACTGAAAACCCACTAAATTCAGATCAATGAGAATTTGGACACGTTGCATGTGTTCTAAAATAAAGAGAGCTTTGTTTACTAGCATGCATGTAATATCCATTAATTCTTCGGTATGTTTAGAGAAAGGATAACATTCTATTACATTAACATTGACTTTTGCTAATACAGGCACTATGGATATATATTTTTCTTCTAAAGCCCCGTGAAAATAGCAACACCGCCGGGTCACAGAACTCACATTTGTGGATCGTAAAATCTCCAAAGTTGTCATCCTGAGAAATTACGATACTCTCTTTGGTTTTTGAAATATTCCTTTTCAAGATTAAAATCAGACACAAGGTGCGTTTGTGAATAACTTTAACGTGCGTGCCCGTCAAAAGTTTCGTAATATAAATGAACTTCATATTCCGTTTGACAAAGAACTGTTATAATCAGGGAGATTGTATGGCTTCCCATGACTTGAAATAGTAGTTCTTAAAAAGTCACAAAGAAAAAGACCATCAGGATCGTAGTGAATGTAGGGCTATTTATCAATAGAAAAGAGAGGCAACCTCGAAATTTAAAAACTAAGTACAACGGTCACTTCTCGTTGTTTGAGTCACACAATATGGTTACAAATTTATTTTGTTCCCAAGCCGTACAGTGTGCCCCTCTTGAAAAAGCTTGTGCAATTAAATTACAAAACAATGATCAAACTGGACAACCATTTTGCGCAATTATCAGGAAATGGGACATCTTTTCCTCCCGGAAATCTCTTCTAATAAGTCATAAACGTATTCATGAACTAATGTGTATAATTTGCTGTTAAATCCTTAGTTTGATAATGAACTCAGTTCACATAATCTTTTTGCTTACCAATTTTGAAGAGAAGTTTCATTTTGATGGGAGCATATTACTCTCATCGGTCCAGTGGAGGAGGGTTTATAACTTGGGCAAAAACAGGACGACGACGGGGGTATCGAGGGCATTGAAGTGGGGGAAGGGGGGTTGAGAAACCTCGAGAAACCTTGTTTGAGGACAGCTAGCAAACTGCGATCTCGAAAATATATTGAAACCTCTCGGTATATTAAATTCTTTTGCTTCACGTTTTCTGGTTATTTTCCTCGGTGTTCTCCCTGGTCTCTGACAACAATTTTAGCTTCATTGAAGATCCTCTCTTTCTCCTCAATTACGCGTAATTGTCACTTAGTGGAATGGCAGTATGGAGGTGATATAGTTTAGGTGAGTAGTTTTGTGCGAAGCGAAGAAAAAGCTGTTAGGTTTGACATTCCAAAGGAATTTGTTGTTCCAACAGCTGAATCCAATGGCGTGGTATCGGTCAGGTGCGGACTGAACGACATGGAGGTAGACATTGCCAAAGACTTCTTACCTCACTTCAAAAGGGGGGACTTACGATTGCTTGACCCAGACTGTAAACCAATGAAGAGCGAGAACGAGAGTTATTTTACCATAACAGCTCCTCTCATTGGCTGCGGAACGACCTCAGAACACACAGCCGCGAATATTATCTACAGGAACGTGGTCAAAGACCAATACGTGAGTGAAGGCATTATCAGCCGCCTACAGGTTGGTCAGTTTTCTCGTTTACCTGAGATCACAAATCCATTGAGAGGCATGAAAGTTAACTTTGTTGTGCGGAGAAACCTTTAAAATAAGTTCTGTGTTCCAAGGGGTAAGTAGTGCTCGAGGTAAGGTGTTAGACCGGGAACATGAATTAGTAAAAAAAAAATGGGTTGAGAGGAGTCGAAAATCAAGCCGTTTCAGTAGTAGCAGGGAAAAGCTTTCCCTCGAGTTCACGGAGGCAGTCGAAAATAGTGTCATTTCACTCAACCAATGATCTTTGTACACGTTTGATCAAGCCGTTTCATTAGTGGGAAAAGCTTTCCCTCGAGTTCAAAGAGGGAGTCGAACGTAGTGTCATTTCACTCAACCAATGATCTTTCGGTACACTTTTGAGTTTGAGCATTAGGGTTTATGGTTTCAACTTGTGTTGCTATTGAAAACCAAGTTTTAGGTAAAGACCACCGCTTGTTTCTTCTCTCTTACGGATATAGATGTTTTAAGTTAGATTCCCTCAAAACATTTCTTCCTAGAACACATTTTATTATAAAAATTACAGTGTTTTATATATAGTTATTTCTGCTACTGAGTAATATCGTTTTTAAGCACACATAAACGTATGATAATTTTACACGTTTCATTACGACAACTTCAAGCCGTTTTGTGTCTCAGAAACTAATCCTACCTGCGTTTGCCTCAAGGTCTTGGAAATCCCATTTGAATGCAGCTATCCTAAAGAAGCCGCATTGCCATTGGTTAAGATGGATATCAGACAAGCGAGCATTATTGCACTGACTCCAGAAGAAGGTTCCGGTACATTTGAACTGGAAATGGACATATTTAAGGTACATTGTAAGATTCGTCTCAATCTTCTAAGTTCGAACCGCAAAAAAAAAAAAATAAATAAAAAAACAAACAGACAAACAAAAAACGAACAAAAAAATGAGGAAAGAACATTTATAACATAGCTTTGGGAAAGCGCCCGCTATGATTGGCTAATACGCGCGATCCATTTGCCCACGGGTTGCATGCTGACATCAGATTGTTACCAGTGTAAAAGCCTTATGTTATAAAAGCAATGGTAGAAACAGCAGCTGTGTAGCCATCTAGGTATGGGCACACTTGGGAGTTTTGGTAATCACTCAACAAGCTAGAGATGCTCTCTGCTCCGCCTCGGCTTACGCTTACGCTTCTTTCGTGCTTAGCAACCTCCCGCGTGCGTCCATATAACTTGATGGTCGCACGCTGCAGGTTTACCATTTCTTCATTATCGATCTAGTCTCGGCAAAATTTGGGTACCTTAAAGTGCTTCCTATTATCTTTATTACTCTCTTGGATACAGAACGAACAATACGATGAGATGTACGGCCCTGCGGACTTCCCTGTCGCTGTTTCGATACAACAGCGCCTGTACTTTCAAATATCAGTCGACACACCTGACCCTCGGCTGGGAATTGTTGCTGATACGTGCTTTGCTACACCGGTGAGAATACGAACTGCGCAAGACAGATACGATATTATCACGGACAGGTCAGTGACAGAAGTGTCTTGATATTTATGTAAACATATTATATTTCATTTCGCACTGGAAACTATTAAAAATGTCCGTCTCGTGACGTCATTTGTGCGTTTCCTCGAGCTAATCAAAAAGAGAGACTTAGTCTGTTGCGATCTCTCGCGCATTTTTGCAAGGAAATTTTGAACGAGTCTCAAACGTGACGTATAAACCAGCATACCCAACCTGTGTAGCAGCAGCTTGCTATAGCTGGGTGTCCAAAGCAGGAGGTTGGGAAGGTGGACAAGGTGGGGAGTGGGGAAAGGAAAACGCAGTGATAGTTTGTTTGCAGGCTCGCTTTTCTAAAGTGAATATCGATTTCACCCTGCACTTTGCCTTGCCATTTGTTGCCAATCTTCTCTTGGCTCCACCGTCGAAACAAATGCGTCAAGCGGCTGGATAATGACATCAAGTCCCCAAACAACGCATACTAGAACATAAACAACACCTCTTTGTAACCCAAACTGGTTCATGTTCGATGTAAAACGCACCAGCGTCTTAAACGATTAGAATACAGCATTTAAACAATACTGTTTACGGAAGCAATAACGCAAAAGAACAAGAATCTTTAAATCGTTTAAGCCGAATGTAAAGCAACATACATGCCCTCTCCCCTATTTCAGATGTCCAAAGGACACTACGGTCAAGTTCTATGATGGTCCCTTAGCCACTCAACGTTTCAGCTTTGAAGCGTTTCAGTTTGTGAACGGGCAGGTGCAGCCCTACATCTTCATTCACTGTGAGGTCACACTGTGCAATGGAACCGACTCCAGCTCACAGTGCGATCACAACTGTGACAACAAAGCCACGTTCATCCAGACGAGATTAAAAAGATCTCAGAACGCAGGTGTATATGACCTTGAACAGGGTCCTATTGTGTTAATAAGCGATTGGTCTGAAGCGCTTGAGAATGAAGCTGAGAATGAAGAGGAAGCTAATGGTGAAGAAGGTATTTTGAAAACAAAAAACATGGGGATAATGTCTTTTCCAGGCTTTAACCGGCTTTCCCTTTATCTTTCGACGGTATAATTTACATGACAGGCCCGGCCAGGGGTGGGTGGGAGGGGGGGGGAAGGTTGTGTCTACGGTATCTGGAGCCCTTTTCATTTAGGTATATGGTATTTTTTGGTCACAATTCGGGTATAAAGTATCTTGTTTTTCCTGGATTTTAGGTATTCAGTATATAGACATGAATTAAAGGTATATTTTTCAGTTGAAACGGCTCTCATGATTTCAGGTATTTAGTATCATACGTTTTACAATTTTAAGGTATATTGTTATCTTGTGAGGAAAAAATCGGATATACTGGTATCCCACCACCACCCCTGGCCAGGCCTGACATTATCAAATCATTTGATAACCCAATTTCTTTTGTTTCAATTTCGAACTCACACAGCACCAGTTTCTTCGGAAAGTAACCACATTAAACAGACACCATCATAACGTAACGACAGCCTTCAGTATTGAAGGTCTGTCAGGGGTTTAGAGGAACAAAAGAGAACGAAGGTAAAATATCGTAGGGAATGAGGAAACATGAATTCTGTTTTAGGGAACACGGGAACAAAAACTGGTGGGAAAATATGGCAATTTGGGAAGGGAACAAAGGAATAAGGACCCACCCCCCCCCCCACCCCCCCGGCGACCCTCAGTATTGCTGTTTTAAAGTAGCGGTGGTATAGGAATCTGAAGTAAATATAGTTTGCGTCATAGAGATGTGTTTTTGTTCGACCCAAACCCAGAGCTTTCCTCCGCCTTCGCTATTTTCGCAAGAAAAGTCTGGAGATAAGAGCAGAAGACGAAAACAGGGCTATAGCAAAACGGTATAAACGCACTCAGGCACAACGTCTGATCTTTGGTTTTTAAGCCCGACCAGAACTCATAAGGCTTGAAACTTGTAACTAGCTACATAATTTCTTTACTCACAGCTTGTCCGTATTCACTGATTGAATCCAACAAGCACCATATTTGGAAAATCAAGAGAAACCAGGGGTGGGTGGGGGGGATATTGGTATCTTATATTGGTATCAATCAAATTGGCTTTGGTACATACTGCAAAATGCCCACCTCTGCTCAAAACATGGCGGACACACGTTGTTGCAATTGCATGTTGTTTACAATGCGCCATGCAAGCAGGACTGTTCCAACAAGTGCAAACACTGGGGTATGCAGATTCCAAATAAGGCACTTGGGATATACTGAATATGGACAAGCTGGGAACGCTTGTTACATGTTTTAAGTCTTCTGGTCCGACATAGTTCATAGACTATTTTACCTCCGTATTTTAATTCTCTTTCAGGCAAAAAAGCTTCTAACAGTATGAAGTGGCTGTTTGGTGTAATGGGTATTATCTGTAGTATCTGTCTAGCTGCAGTCTTGGATACCATAAGGAAGACAAGACAAACCAAGGCATTTCCAGCTGATAAACTCTAAGCGGACAAAATAAATTGCACAATAAGAGTTTACTAACCCTGCTGGCAAAAACCGGGGACTGACAATTAAGCACAGATTTTATGTTAAAGGTGTAAACTGTAACGAATTATAATGTTTGCAAAGGTCTTGTTGCTTGGTCGTAAGGTAAATCTCAAACAATAAACACGTACAAACTAAAGCAGTCTTTGAGTGGTCTGGCAACCAACTGATTTTAGAGGATATCACATGACCACACAGAGATACAGAGTTTTCTTACAGTATAGGGAGTAATTTATCAGGTGAGTGAGTGCAGCGAACACCGTAATAAAACACCACTGAAATGATTACTGGGTCCGCTCAAATCAAATTTAATTGATAAACTTCACAAGATTCTTCCTCAGAAGCATGCAGTACAGTTACTGCTAATGACTTGGGACTAGCAACAGCAGTGATCCTATGATTGGGGTTTACTGTACTGCACAGTCCATACGCAGTTTTGCGTTAGGATCTTTGGATGTCTCTGCTAACTGTGGCCGTATGAACATTTCATAGCGTCAAACTGCTTTCCTTGGAAGCTGGTCTTGTGTTTCAATTAACTGTCTGAGGTTGCTTGTGATTGTTTAAACTTGAGTAATGGGCTGCTGATAAAGTATCGCAGACCATTATCTTACGCTCAGTCTTTCATTGACATGTCTGAAGGGCAGGAAGTCTGCTTTCCTCGGAAGTTTGCCTTAGTTTTCAACTGTCTGAGTTTGCTTGTGCTTGTTGAAACTTGAGTGATAAGCTGTTAATACAGTATCGCAAACCAGTTGGCGCAGGTCCGTCTTGAAATACATGACCAAGGTGGGAATCACACTTGTAGAAAACATCAAAGCATTTTGTTGCTCAACGGATATAAATGGAACCAAAAAAGATCTACGTACCAAAGAGGATTCAATTTGAATTCATCATGAAAACACATTCTAAAAGATTTGAAAATGACTCACATCTTGCAAGGAGGGGGGTGGGAAAGCCAAGTGGTTGGTCAAAGGAGAAAGATCTCCCTCTACTAACTAGCAAACAAGTAAAGAGAATTGGTAGAATGATCAGTTTTAAAATTTACTGAATCACATCAAACTAGGTCCTGTAACCAAACGTAATATTTATCATGGGGGAATATATGGCACTCACAAACGAGATCACATCATTGGAATCAAGAGGTTTAAGATAAAATATACCTCTTAAGCTGAAGTTAAATTTTGGCTTCATGTTTTACATTCAGTCACAAACTGCACTCAACCTAGTAAAGTGAGTGTTCGAAGTTAACCAAAGCCCATATTAATATGCCAATGTGCATATGTCGCATTAAATGAAAATGGCATTATTGAAAGTAAGCACAAATATGGTGTCTGATGTACTCAAACCACACACAAATGCACACATCGTTCACCGTAGACCCACACTATAAAACGAGGACAACTGGTTTCTGCTCTGGTGGAGTTCATCAAGGTAAAATAAATCTAAAATATCAAGCTAGCCGGAATTTATCATTGTTTTCTTGTAACAAACCGATTACTCTTTACAAAAATCAGATCAAGGTAGCGAATTACTGTAAATTCAAATTGAGTAGAGGCATGCCTAGCTCTTTTTCTTTTTCATATGATGAGCCAGAAAATCAGGAAAGCCCGAGTTGCTGCAGATATACATCTAGTTCTACCGCAATGAATGGGAACATAAAAGGCCTACCTTTTTACAGAGTACCTCAACTCTGATCATTCCATGACTGTCATCATGCTTCTGACTGACAGAAAGCACTGGGGGCTGTCCCTCACCAGAGGTGTCTTCGTGTATGGCATCATAGAAAGAGGGCCAACCTGTCCCAGAATCAAACTTTGTGTCCGAGCTGAAACCATGATTGTAAAAAATAAGAGACTGTTTATAGAACAAATGCCAGTTAAATGGACTTCCCAGATGGATAGCAAAATGTGGCTTGGAGTTATTAGATAGCTCTATGCAATAATACCTTGCATGATGTTCAGTGTTAGAAATTTACCTAGAGACTCATGAATCTTAATAATACCAGAATTATTTGCTGAAAAGGATAATGTACTATTTGAGGCTATTCAAGGATCCCTACTTCCTAAACAGAGTCTAAATGAAAAAAAAAAGAAAAAAAAAAAACAGAGCAATTCTTTTCACCTAAAAATGACATTCAGAATTTGACTAAGAGCAAGTGGCTAAACTTCAGAATACCTGTCCACTTAATATGCGTCTTTAAATAGCTGCTACTGCAGTCCGGCAGTAGTTAATTTCATTCAACTTCAAAAAGCTGCCACTGCAGTCCCATGGTGAAAAGAGTCAACTGTATCTTTGTTCTTTCCCCAACTACTTTGCAAAATGAGCTTCTAGTTAGATATTCTCTGTACTTTGATAATATTAGTGAATTCTTATGTTCTTTTCTCCACTGCGAAACCACTTAGCTTACACTACAGGACTGTGGACTGTGGCAACACTTGCTTTATATACTTAATGTACACTGCAGACTGCGGTAGAACTCGCTTTATATACTTAACTTACACTACGGGACTGCAGACCTTGATAGCACTTGCTTTATATACTTAACGTACACTATAGGACTGCAGACTGTGGTAGAACTCGCTTTATATACTTAACTTACACTACAGGACTGCAGACCTTGATAGTACTCATTTTATATACTTACACTACGGGACTGCAGACCTTGATAGCACTCGCGTTATATTCTTAACTTACACTACAGGACTGCAGACTGCAGTAGAACTCGCTTTATATACTTAACTTACACCACAGGACTGCAGACCTTGATAGTACTCGCTTTATATACTTAACTTACACTACAGGACTGCAGACTGCAGTAGCAATCCATTCCAGTAACAACCAAAAGTGGATGGGTATTCTGAAGTTGCTCTGAGCAACTGTTTGCAGGTACGAGCTTTATTTTCTGGTTTGCAATTACAGTAACTGAATCAGCAAGTTAACCAATCATGTAAGGGAAGAAGTGCAAAATAAGATAGTGAGACAGAGTGCGCATATGACGCTAAAAATTTACAAATGGAGAGCAAAGATCTCCATTTTAGCATCTTTACGATCAATTCATTGGAGGTAAAAACTAACATTTGAAAGTATATTTTCTTGCTAAAGGAAACTAATCAGACCTAGATGGTGATGAACTTTAGGATTTTAATAACAAAAGAGCACTGGGCATTCTGAGTCACCTGTAGATTACAATATATTAGAGTTTGATCAGTCATATTTTCATAGACCTACAGTACTTACCTAAACAAATCAGCTCCACAACAAACACACTGAAAAATCCCCTTTTTCTTGTGATCTACAAATTTCCCAGACCATGGCTGTCAACAAAAATTTACAGTCACACTGTATCCAACCAGATGTGATACCGATCAGCTGTATAATACGAGTATTTTCAAAATTCAGTTTCAACTTTTTGAAACTGATGAATAAAAATACTTAGTGCTCACTATTATGAACTGCACTCGTAAAATTCGTCTCATAGCAGGAACAGCTTGTCGATTTATGAATATTTTTAAGGTATGGTCTTTACCGGCTCTGTTCCTTTTTGTCTGCAAACCCAAAACTGTTCAGATGTAAGTATTTTCTTCCATTCAGAGTCAGGGATCTTGGTGCCTAAGGCTACGAAAACAAGGTAGAAGGTAAGATAAAAATTACCACACAAATCTGCTTGATTCCCACATCACCTCATACTTCATTGCGCATGCTGTAACCGTACTGTTTCGTTATTCGAAAATAAGAAATCTTTGCTAGTGTATTTGCCAAGACAATACTGCGGCTATATTATGCATAATCAAGTATGAGGTGATACAGTAATTTTAACTGTTAAAAATTTCAAGTATGTACCTGATAGTACCAATCGCGTCAATTTTCTTGAATCAAAGGTTTGAAAGACCAACGTGTAAGGTATTCACCAATTAGATCAACTACGTAATCGAATAACACATCTGGCACGCATAGACTCTGCGCTTACCTTGACAAACAAACATTCCCCTTGAAAATATATTTATTCTACTTGCAGTTGCGTACGTAGGTGTTCTACGAAGAATATGCAATGGAGAACAACTTGTAAAAAGTCCGCATTTCGCACAAAACTGTCGGCATATGTTAAGTCGACTCCTCACTGACTGTGCCGCCATATTTGTTATCATCACCAGGCTTAAATGTGGACGGTCTTAGGAAGCGACGGAGAAGGCTGGGGAGAATAGAGTGAGACAGGCGGTCGTTTTCCCGGGTCTTTTTGTCGAAAGGCTCCGTAACATAACGCGCCCAGAGAGCTATTTTACAATCGCATATTGATTACAAGAACATGAATAACAATTTACTTGAGTTACTCTACTTTAGTTAAAGTTAGACGCTTTTATGGCTTAGTTGCACGAGGGGTTGGTTTGTTCGTCAAGAACTACACAAACATTTGATATCTATAGACCCGACTTCAAAAATGTAGCTTAAAGTTAACGGGCCCTAGGGCAAGTCTGCACATAGTAATATTATTTACAAGCAATCAGACAATAAATTGTGGCCGTTTCCGAAAACTTAAATATTTATTTGCTCTATTTCTTTTTGACCTGACAACAGGGCATATAATTTCAACATTAAAATTGCTGGTTTGAACTGAGAGGGGAGGGGGGCACAAAAAGCACAATTGTGTCAGCAGTTCGGTCATCTAGCTTACACTTCAGAGCAATTACAATGCATCTCGACTTGAAAAAAAAAGTTAAGTCATTAGGCGAAGGGTTGTGGAAAGTTTTCCGGTAGTCCACACAACAAGGCATTATTAATTATTGGCGATGCTCTGGCGGGTGTTTTGATGCGGGCGCGTGGAGAGAGCGAGCGCGAGGAAGCTTTACCACGAGTAAGGCTGCGGGAGGGAAAGAGGGAGCGAGAGTTGCATGGAGTCTAAATTTACAGAACGGTTTTCTCCAGACGGTAGACCTCCGCCATTTTTTTTTTTGCGATCTTCTGTCACCTCTGGAAGCACAGTCCCTTTCTATTTCTTCTTCGTAATTTAGCAACTTGACCATTACCCATCGACCTCTGCCCTGTGCCTTTGCAAAGACTTCTATTCTCTGTTCTCTCATTGAAACTGAAATCAAAAGGTTTAATAATAAAAATACTATAAAAAATAAAGGGAAAGACTTATTTACGGACTTTCTTTCCAAAAAGAAACTCTGGCCTTTTGAATCGTACAGACAACACTTTTGCGTCTTAGGATGAAATGATTAAATGTGAAACGATTCTTTAGAAAACTACTGAGCACTACTCACGGTACTATGGTACAGCTTGTTTTACTATGCAGTGCTGTTCTAACTTTTTCACTTGTGGATCAAACCAAGCAGTGTGAAAGCTTATGGATATTAGTATGCTGCAGTACTGTTTGTTGTATTTTACAGTGTAATTTTTTTTCTGGTATCTATTACAGTCTTTGTAAGTAACTGTTCTCTTTGGTACAAAGTAAAGTGCAAAGGCCAGATAAAAAGCTAAAAAGAAAACCACTATCTTAAAAAACCAAACATATCATCATTCTCCGATTTGCAACTGTTCTCAAGCAGATTTCTTTTCCTTGCAAGGGCTTGAATTCTCTGAAGGTTGGCTGGTATCTTCTGCCATCTCTTTTTTCTGGAGGCCTTTCTTCGTTTCTTCTCCGTCAGAGAACTTTTGTTCCCCGTGTCGATTTTCTTTACTTTTTTCGTTGCTGTTGGCGGCAGAATCTGGTTGTTTTGCTTCCGATTCTTCGTCACTGTCCTCCTCATCCTAGAACCAAGTGAATCTTAGATTTAGATATAAAGTAAAACCGTGTAGATTTTACTAATTTAGCGGGAGATCTGTCCCACTGCGGAATATGGCGCGTTCCTTAGGTCTGATCCGGATTTGTAATCCAAGATCACTCAGATCACGCTGTATCAAAAGAAGAAATGAATCATTGACTACAATGGATTCATCGGTTTAATTGATTTGCCATTATCCGTGTGTTCTCGGATGACAAATCCAGATTTGGATCATACCAAAAGAAAGCACTATCTTTTCGGTTTGATTATGGAATGAACCGAAAGAGAGTCGTCTACTTCAAGAGAATAAAAAGACACTTAAATCAATAATCATCAAGTGAGAATCAAAAAATAAAAATAAAAAAAAGTTCGAACGAATGGCCCTATAGTCATGAGAAAATTGTTTTACTTGCAACTTGAAAGAATATTTAAAGAATTGTTTTAGCCACTTTGATATCGTAGTTACGCGATGAAAAATGATCGAAAGACACTTGTTCTTGAATTAAAGTAGTGTCTAACGAACAGCCGCTGAGCCACCCGTGCAATGACTAGGGACTCACCGATTCGTCACATTCCGTGCAGTACCACAGGTAGCCTCGTTTCTTGGGGTTACTCTACAGAGACATGAAAGCACAATCCATGTTAGAACACACTAGTTTCAAACACGAACGCTCTGCACATCATGGTAGGGGACAACTCCATGTCAAACAAGAACCTGCTGAGCAAAGAGGTGTAATCAAATACAAGCGGGTTTACAAGGAAGGCAACCCTACCGAAATCTCTTCTTTCGTTTGCCGCCATGTTGAAACAATCAGCGTGAGAAATCTGGGGGAGTGCTCCTTCACTACATCCCAACAAGATCTTGCGCACCGAATATTTCAACATAGCGGACAAATGAACAAAGCCATTTAATCAGCGAGCTTAAAGGAAAATAGGCCACAGTGACGTCAATAACTGACTTACTTTAACGGGAGGATCCAGACAATCGAAATGATAACATAGCTGACAGTTGTCACACCTAGGGAAAACGGCAGGTTGACATGTGATTTACACGTGAAACACTTGTGCAAAATAACAGAAGACCATGTGATTAAAAAAAAATCTACTTAGCGCCCTTTTAAAAATATATATGAGCTCATTACTAATGGCTTCTTGGCAGAACTTGACGCCATTCGAGTTCGGATGGACCGTTTAGCTCGAGAAAATCTCAGGTATTAAATTCAGATTCAATTACCCCAACGTTTAATGTGTTTAACTCAAAGCACATGGTTGGCGCTAGAAAAAAGTTGGAATGGGTTAAAAGCGTCCCAAATATGACACCAACCTGACGAGATTTGTGTTATTACCAATCTGTTTACACATACTGCACTCGGTACGAACATCTTCTTGTTTCTTTTTTCTCTCCTTGCGTTCTACGTCTATTTTTTCAGAACGACTCTTGACTGTCGTCTCTAGTTTAGGCTTCTGTTGAGACAATAGGAAATAAAAGAATTTACACAACGCACCAAGCTGTTGATTTTGCTTTTCCTTCTCTATAATATAAGCACATTTATTATATAGACACGAGTGTTTTACTGGAAAATATACCACTCGTAAAATTCATAAAAACTACATCCGGGACCCGAGTGGTTTATTTTCCATAATCTCACACGTGAGTTTATCGATGACGTAATTTCGGTAATTTCCCTCCGAAATTTGTATCGATGTCTTTTTGTCTATATAATAAAAAGAACATTACACGGCGGCTTGAAGATATGAATTTTATTTTCTCGTGGCAAAAACAATATTTTACTCACTCGCTGCGCTCGTTCGTAAAATATTATTTTGCCACTCGAAAATAAAATTCATATCTTCGCGCCACCGTGTAATATCCTCTATATATTATAATCACTTTTATTCTTAATTAATGATAATAATAATAATGGTAATGATAATGAATCAGAATCAGTTCAGGACCGGTTAGCTCAGTTGGTAGAGCACCAGACCATAGTGCGGGAGGTCGTTGGTTCACATCTTCGCCGGACCATCACTCATTGCCTTTGCAATGACATCTGCAAATGGCTAGACTTTCTAGTCTTCTCGGATAAGGACGATAAACCATAGGTCCCGTCACACAACCCTTCTTTGTATAAAAATGTTCGCAAAGAGCAGGGGACGTGGATCCCGGTGTTGTGGTATTCATTAGTATTTGAGGCGCATTTGAAAATTGTACAGTTGAATATGCGCCATAGAAATGAATGTTATTATTATTATTTTTATTATTATTATTATTATTATTATTACGTTTTCTTATTATTTGTGTTTTATATGTGTTTTATTATATATATACATATTTTCTTTTTCTTTTCATCGTTTTATCAGTCTTAATCAAATTTTATAGTACCTTTAAGCCATATTGATTCTTGATCTCTTTTTACTGTACATGAATTTTTAATAAAGCTGGTTATATATTTTATTATTATTATTATTATTATTATTACCATCATTATTATTATTATAATCACGAAGCATGCGTCATACTTACTTTGGTTTCTTTTTTGGCTCCACTTTCGCCTTCCGCACTGTCGATCTTCCGCTTTCGGTGCAACTTTCGGTGCTTCTTGGCCTGAAATAATAAAAATGATTTTGAGAGATCAGGCGAAAACTTCACAACTTATCCTTACATGATAATTTACGAATTACTCGTTCCTAATTTCATGGTCGATATTCACTATTCATTCAAAAATTTAGTATTCAACGTTTTGAAGCTTAAAATTTATATTTCTTACTCCTCGATAAAACTTAAATATTTAACTTTCTGTCACGATTTGAATCCTAAATACGCAAATCCGATCCGACCAGTTATCCCCGCATTTATTTTAAAACATTTTTTTTGAAGAATGTCTATTTTATGTTACATGGTATGCTCTACTCAATCGCCAAATTTAACTATCGATTCTACTCGATCTGGTGAGCTAGTTAGTGGCAGTCACAGTCATGACGGTTAATATTCGTACCTCGCCCTTGTCCGGTGTGAATTTGGCGGGTTCTTTTATGACGCGCCGCTGACGGCTTTGTGATATTGGTGTCGTGTCCTTTACGTCTACTTCCATCTCCTTGTCATCATCGTCAGAATCACACTCCGAGCACTGCCTGTGAGATAAGTCACATCCAACAGAAGATTGAGTCATGTAACAGAGGAAGAGAGAGAGAGAGAGAGCAACAAGACGGTGGACAGCAAGGCATGCGCAATAAAAGGCAACTTGACAAACAACACAAACAATGCCCCCACCTAGACTGTAGAAAGAATAGAAAGACAAATATACTGTGTTTTATTACGAAACATTGCAATAAAACCGAATTCTGCCTCTTTACAATTATAATGAAATATGCAACTGCGATCAAAATATATAATTATCTACTTAATAAAAATGTTCCATAGTCAATAAAGTGCTTCTTGCGAGATCTTGATAATGAAAAATTTCCCAAATCTTTGGGTCTTGACAATCGGCTGAGTAACCTCCTCTGCTTCCTTAACTCGTATAAACTATTACTTGAGAGAGGCAGGAGGCTAAAAATCTTGCAAGAGGGCTTACTTATAATAAATTGAAATAGCTGTTTGTTAACACCTCAAAAAAAAAACGTGCTGCGGCATGTAGAGGTCAGATGAAAGTCAAGGAATTACATATTTAGGGGTGTTAGTTTCTTAAGAATCTGAGGCTGCGTTGGTAGATGTTTCGAGCGTAAGCCCATTATCAGAGCCTTAGCTGTTCGTTCTGACGAAGGGCCTACACTCAGCATAAATGGTAAAACTGACAATTAACTTAATTCTACAAATCGCTTCTTGAAATTCCTAAAGAGCGTTAGATCTCGAGTTGTGAATAGGAAAAACCACACAAGGCAAAGGAAAATTTATTTGCCCTGAGAGAATCAAACCCAAGAAAAACTTGGACGTGGAAAATAATCTTAAATCTACGGCGATTTACTAGACGAACTGTTAAAGAAGAGAGGGCTTATAAAGCCTTCATATGTTGGTACGGAAAATAACGCTGAGTCCTTACCACAGACACTTGGCGGACCGTTTGGGCATGCGCGAGAGCGGTGGATCGACGCAAGCCAAGTGATAGTAGTTATGACACGTGTCGCATCGTACCAGCAGGTGTTGATTCTCTGTCTTGTTACAAGTTGCACAGCTGAGAAAAAAAAGGACAAAAAAAATTATTAAAGAGGCATTTTAATACTACACAAAGTTTCCTTCCAGTTTTCTTACAATCCTTGTTAGTCCAACCCCTTGACTTTCTGTTGGATGAAAGCTAAAGGTATTATTTAGGGTGTCCACGGATCGTTCATCTCGCGTAATTTGAACTGAATTCTACCAACTACCAAGGAACAATCACACGCCCTTTCAACTTTCCCTCTCTCTCCCAATAAAACAAGTACAACAGTAGAGGTGTGTAACGGCACGAGTTCCCCCGTTCAGTTTTGCCACAGCTCACTCGTCCCAGTATGAAATCGGTGTGAAGGACAAGGTAGCAAATGTGTAATTTACGTCAATCGTACGTATAATTAGAAGTCATCGTGTTCATGCGAAACAAAATCAAGGAGACACTCCCTTAATTTAACTAGGACGATCACTATGTATGACTTACGGATGCAGCTTGATCGGTTTAACTCGTGTTTGTGATTCTGGTGATTTCTCGTCCTTTTTGGCTTCTAACACACCCGGCTTGGGCAAGTCCTTTACAAACAAAACAAATCGGAATTGAAATGTTGTTCATTTCCGTCCAAATCTCTGCACGTCCGCACAACAGGGTCAGCGTTTGCGCCCTCCCAGCTACTTTAGATCTCTCACAAAGAGAAAAAAAAATAATAAAATAGGAACTGACGTTTCAAGCGTTGGCCTTTCATTTGAAGAGGGGTGAAAGCTCAAAGCACCACCTTCTCTCTCATCTTTAAGATTAAATCAATGAACTGATGTTTCATTTGACTAGAGTTTTGGTATGTTACCTTTGCTGCAAGCTTGCACAGCACGCGGTGTAAATGGACCGATTCTTGGCGTCTTTCTTTAATGTCATCGGAAAGAAGCTGGATAGTTTCGGTTAACTGAAGCAAAAAATTAAGCAGATAACTACAAATTGAATATTGTACAATTAGTATAAATACTCAGGTGATTATACAAAATCGCGCGCTTTGATTGGTTCGTTATCTCGGATTATCAGCCGATAATCACCTCGACGAACAAAATGGCTGCCAGTCGTTTTTCAATTGAAACGCGCGCTTTTGATGAAATAACATTTTTTCGTGTTGTACAAGCTAACTTAGCTAATTTTCCGCACTGAAGAGAATGCAACATTACATGGTACCCAAGGTTTGACTCCGAGAAGGGCAAGGATGAAAAGTGAGGACCAAAATGTTGGGCAAACTGTGAGAATAAAAGTGTAAGAAGTTAGAATCGTATAGCATGAATAAAATAACCTTAGTCAAGATTGTAAAGCCTAATTGTGAAATGTATGAGTTTACAAGGTCAAGGTTTATTGTACCCTGCCTACCTGCATAGCGAACGGAACAGGGCCGGCTCGGGTGCGAAGGCAGCTTTGAGTCTCATCAGCTCTGAGAACCTGAGAACCGTTTCTCCAAAAGCGTGGTACCCAACGTCGCACGAAAAGTTATTTTATGATCAAAATATTTATTGCAGGAACTAAACATTTTCTGTTTTTAAGTTTAACCTAATGCAACTCTAAATTAAATGCACGTTGGCCCGGTTTGTACGTTAAGAACTAAAAAATCATTCGATAGAGTCCGACCTAAAAACGAAGCCGGGCCCGCAACGTTATCGGAAACTGGAAGAAAGGGTTCCCTGCAACCGGCCACATTTATTGATGTGCTTTCTGTAAAGTCATGACTAACCTCGTGGTATTTTTCCCTTAGGTCTTGTTCTTCTTCCTGTAGCCGTTTGTTATTTAACTGAAGTTCTTCCTGCCGCTCATGCATCTCCTTAAGGCGCACGCTGCGATCTGAAAACAAAAGAAAGCAGTGAACACAATAATTTGAAAGAGAAGGAAAAGGACCATTAAGAGAGCTGCGAGGAATGAAAAATTGCGCGCGCGTTTACATAGGGTTGACAGAATTTGAAAGTTGATCTAGGCCCGCACCGCAAGATTAGCGCCAATCCAGTGTAAATCGCTTTAATAATTCTCGAAAAGCACTAATCCAGGTTCAAACATAACTCTTACAAGCAACTTTTCCTCCTTGATTTGCACTCATCGACTTTCAAACAACCTAGCCCTGGCGGCATCTATTATTATTATTCAATGGGATTTTTTTACCGTGGTAATAATTGACGAACTCGCTGGTGAGAGCTGGTTGAACAAACCACTTTCGGCGGACATTCACGACACTCTGCGTCTGCAGAAGTAAAGTGTTGGGTTAGAAAATGATCAAGGTGACAGCAATTACAACGTCAACTTAAGAACACATATCTAGGGAGGGGTGAGGAGAAATGGAAGAAAACCAAAAAAAATCATTACGAGGGACGGGAGGGTTAGCGAAGACTTTCTGCCTACTTATTTCTACAAACTTAGCTCCAGCCCAGTCTTAAGCTAGAAAAAATTTTGCTGGGAGGGATTTTTCTTTGCAGAATTATTGGTGCACTGCAAATGTTTTCAACTTTGTGTCTCTGGGTGGAAGAAGTCATATTCTTTCCAAAACGTAGCAAGCGAAAGTGAGTTAGGAAAGGATGTGGAAAATAAAAACGGGGTAGCAAAAGGTAAAGAGAGAACTACAGGGACAAAGGGCGCTGCATTCAAATACTTCTTAGTGCTGTCCTGGGTTTTGGTGGAAATTTGGATCTGTGCACTAAGGCGCGTCTGTGAGGCCATTTGTGCACAAGCTTTTGTTTCACGCGCGACGAAAATAGGTGGTAAAGGAATGGCTTGACAAAAATGCATCTAACAGTGAAGCCTCCTTCTCGCTCCCTTTCTAATTTTGCTTCGTAAAGATGAGTCTGTCCGTGACTCGTTCGGGTTGTCACGACAGCAGTTGTGTAATTGACCGCCAATGTAGACGATAGTTGATTCAAAATAATTAATTACCTGCCCCGTGGAGTAACCCAAGAGTTCCGCCTTCTTAAACAACTGACGACAGGCTGTGGAGTTAAAAAAACCGACCAATACATAACAGTCAAGACAACATGCAATATTGTTTATAACATGCAAGTGGATATGAAAAATCTTTAATTTTCTCTTTCTTATCTATTTATAATTTATATATAATTTATAGTTTCCAATATCATTTTTTTTCACATCATTATATAAATATATCTCTTAATATTATAGTATTTTGTTTGTATATCGCTTAACATAGCATAGAAGAGTAATTTTTTTGGTGGAATGATAATAAACCTTTATTATTATTATTATTATTATTATTATTATTATTATTATCAACTGCAGATTACATTTTAAAATGTTCTACAATACTTAGAGACAAAAACCAATACTAACAAATTGACTAAACTCCGAAAAGAAATCAACATTATCTAGACATATTTTGTTGCAGGAAAACGCAAACAAACGTGATCAGTTCAGATTCTAAAAGAATGAAATTCTCCCGACGGTGCAAAGACGGGTCAGTACCAGGCAACACCTACCGCCAGGACAAGTGCTAAGCAGTCTGGGAACTCTCTCTGTCGGAGCTGCAATAATCCAACAAAAATACATATGGGTTATTGACCAAGCGTGAGGTCAAGATGGCTGGATATTGCCTAAGTTCTTTTTTTTGCGTTTTTATGGACCGAGACGAAGTCGAGGTCCATAAACACGCAAAAAAAGAACGAGGCCAATATCCAGCCATCTTGACCGAACAAGCTTGGTCAATAAAGGATTTATTATATGGGATAAACACCAAAAAATGATCCGTGTACGTGTTTATTTTCAAGGACTGAAAAGGAAGCCCGTTACATGCAAAAATCAAGTTTTCTCGTTTTCCAGCTCCATCGATACACAAACCACAGGAAATCTTTAACTGTCACGGAAAAGATTTTTCAGGGAAAAACTAAGAAAGAAAATTTTGGTAAACCGGCTTTCGCCTCGGATGAATTTTCCTTGCGGGACAAAGCCCTTATCCCGAGCGGGCAAGATAGATCCATCTTGCCCGCTCGGGTAGCCAATCACAGCGCGAGATTCGGTTCATCTTGCCCGCTCACGGAGCTAGTCATATAATAAAGCTGCTTACAAAGAATATAGGATGAAAAAAAAATGCGCAAAGTACAAGCGTATATCAAACTGTGGTGTAGTCAGTGCAGGGAAACCAGAGAAGCAGTGGACGGATTAGGCGAACCAAATTATGACGTGTTTAGATGTCTAGGGCAGGAGCAACACGAGCAAAACGTATACATAGGAATATAAACAGTCATCAAGTACCGCTCTGGCCACGCTAAAAATATTCAGTTTACCAAGCAATACTTACAATAAAGTTTTGGCATGTTTTTAAGTCTCTTTTCTTTAAATTCCTTTTGGATAACTTCAAGACACTGCTTTGCTCTTTCCTGTAAGAAAAACAAACTTACGTTCCAAGATTTCTTTTAACTCCTACTGAACATTTCAACTAAAAACGAATTTGCTCACTAGTCTCCAACAACCATAAAATTTGGCCATGACTGCTCCATGAAAGTTGCCTTCAAAAATTGTTCGAATCACCGGCTTATTTGGTAAGTCGCTTGACCAAAGACAACAAACTAGAAGCATCCTGCGTAACCCTAGGACTTGAGTGAAACAAATATACTCAATGAAAAATGCAAACCTTGTCCTCGGAGGAACGTCTTTGAGCAAACGTCTTGTAACAAGACACGTAGGCCAGCCACGTACGCCTCTATTAAAAGATCATACAACAATTTGATCATTTAAAACCACTTTTGCATAAGTGAAAATTATAAAACGAAAAACGTACGCGTTACTTGGAGGTTACAGCGGATTTACATGACTGATACACTGGTAACAAATGCACGCTTGGCTGTAGAATGAACAGGATAAAATAATCGTGCTTTACCTAAATATAAATTTAAGAATATCTTACAGAGTCGGCTACTGGATATTCTAACGAATGAGGATACTTATGTTGGCACGCAAACTTTACTTGTGATATTACGTAAATATTAATTTTTATTTTTCAGTTATTTATTTCATTTTTACATTTGCTTTATTTACCTACTTTGAAATATAATTGTTCTCACTGTTTTGTAAATTCAATATGTTGATGTTCGTGTATCAGCTCTCCTTATTGTTATGTTTCAACCCTGTTATTGTAAATTTCTATTGTCTTTTTTTTACTTTTTACTTCCCGTCCCGACTAGCTAGGCCATCTTGCAGGCAAGGATTAATGGAAAATGTAAAATGGAAAATGTAAAAATGGAAAATGGAAAAATGGAAAAATGTAAATGGAAAATGGAAAAATGTAAAAATATAAATATAAATGGAAAATGGAAAAATGTAAATGAAAAACGGATACGAGAAAATGTAAAATGTAAATAGAAAATGGAAAAATGGAAAAATGTAAAATGGAGAAATGTAAAATGTTAATGGAAAATGGAAAAATGTAAAATAAAAATGGAAAATGGAAAAATATAAAATGGAAATGAAAAATGGAAGAAATGGAAAATGGAAAAAATGGAAAATGGAAAAAATTTAAAATGGAAATTGGAAAATGTGAATTTGAAAATGTAAATGTAAATGGAAATGGAAAAATGGAAAATGGAAATGGCAAAATGGAAAATGGAAATGGCAAAATGGAAAATGGAAATGGAAAAATGTAAAATGGAAATGGAAATGGCAAAATGTAAATTGGAAATGGAAAATGGAAAAATGGAAAATGAAACTGGAAAATGGAAAAAATGGAAAATGAAAATGGAAATGGAAAAATGTCAAATGTAAATGGAAAACGGAAAAATGGAAAATGGAAAATGTAAAAAATGTAAAATGTAAATGGTAAAATGTAAATCAAGAGTGCTTAATAACGTAAACTGGCTACCTGGCACCGCTAGTCCTTATGGTTATTCCAGACAGCCAGTACTCTAAATTTTTACCTTTAATATTTTCATTGTCAAATTAATTTTTTCCTTGGCAAGAATGAGTACAAATAGAGATTGTTGTTATTGTTGTTGATCAAGTAACTAAACTAATCATTCTTACCCTGTTTGCCGTGATTTTTTTATCAGCATGAAGCCTACAATGTGCGAAAAGTGGATCAGCTACATCCTGAAATAGTAAAAAAATTTCGAACGCATTAGAGGCTAGCAAATCGTTTACAACATCACGTTGTATGAATCATGTGTACCGATTTACATCTTTTCACTCCCAGGGAGTTCATTATCTATCGGAGGCCAAATTCAGAAGGCCTGAGTTAGTTTTCAATTCAGAAAGTGAAGCCGCTATGTAGTAGAAAATTATCTTCGGCGAAAATGGTGTCGTTTTTCCATGAAGATATGCACAGAATGTGTTGAACAAAAGATTCCCCGTTCACATGTGTACGTGGTAGCGAGGAACGAGCTTCGCTCTTTCGGAATATTCTTGTTTTACTTTACACAATTCTACCGTTGACACATTTCATACTGAAAACCCTGCATTCAATTTCCTCTGGTAATAGTACTGAACACAGGTTACCAGAAAAAAATCCCCTATGATGAATTGTGTCCGGATAAGAAGACGGTTTGCCGAACTCATTCTTCCAGTTCCTTGCTTATAATCAGTAGATGCTAATTTTGTAGATATGATGATTGTGAACAAAAATAAACATACACTAGGACAAAGAAGTCTTCATGGTTTTTCGATTGCAAATATGGCACCTTTTGTTAATATTTTTTTACAACAAAGTGGCGAATAAACGGTATATTGAGAAGCAGGGTTGGCGCAGTGGTGAGAGCGCTCGCCTTCCACCAATGTGGCCCGGGTTCGATTCCCAGCCCGGGCGTCATATGTGGGCTGAGTTTGTTGGTTCTCTACTCTGCTCCGAGAGGTTTTCCCCTGATACTCCGGTTTTCCCCTCTCCACAAAAACCAACATTTGATTTTTTTTTAATTTAATATAATTTGATTTTATTTCATTTGTGCTTTACAGTGTTCCCAATTAGAACGTTAGTGCTAGATACAGTTGACGCTCAAATAAAGGTCATTAATATTATTGTTATTATTATTTGATGTGCAATACTCTCTGGTAGAATCTTCACTTTTCTTACCTCATCACATTCTTCAGGAACATCTGAGAGAAGCCCATACATTTGAGCACTAAAAGAACAGAGATAAAACATCAGTTGCTGTATGCTGTAGCTAGATCGCTCCAGAACAGAAAAATGTGCATGTTGTAGGTTGAAATGAATTTCAGGTCAAAATGGTTCCAAACTAGTTGTATTTGTTTTTTCCTTTGTTTCAGATTACTGGAGGATCGTGGAAACTAATCTAAAACAAAGGAAAAAGCAAATCTAACTAGTTTGGAACCATTTTCACCTGAAATTCATTTTGATGCAAATGAATATATGAAAGACCATATTCATTTTAACCTACAGTAATGCAAAAAGTTCCCAGTAAATGATTCATCCAAGCGCTTTGGATGATTTTGTAAAGTGGACAAGAGAATGAAATGTCCTAGACTTCCATTTTCTATGGAAGGTCAGTTTTGTTGTTGCAAGGGTAAGTGTTTGGATAATGGGAAAGTGCATCCTTCTAAGTTTTGTACAGATTTGTTATGCTCCTTGGGAAATTGAGGTTGATAATGTTCTTGACGAAACATAAGCTTACCATGTGACGTGAAAGTATGTTTTGCACATGGCCGCGTCACATTCGATACAAACACCAGTGCGGCAATACCTCTCATCTTCACACAGACTGCAATCCTACAAGAAAACAAACCAATCAACAAGATTCACTATAAAATTATTTGCACCTGCAACATTCAGCAGAGAAAATCTACTCATGCGCAATTTACAAATCCACTGAAGAACAATTCGCTGATTGTTTTCCGAGTTCTTAGTGCAAGAGACCCTTTTAAGTTCTTCCATAGGACAATCGATAAGAAGTTGGTTTCCAACCCTTGCACCCCACTTGTAAGGTGGCATCTCTGACAACGTGACACACTGAAGCTTCTCAGGTTTGACGAAGGCCACATCTGGTGTATAAAGGGCGCACAAAAGGTGAACCCATCTGAACAAAACAAAAAAAAATACTTTGATTAATGCACAGGTTTGTTAGCCAATGGTCACGCTTGTGCTTCAGAATTTTCGCGTGAATCTTGAATTGTGCGGGCCAGCCAAAGAAACTGCACTCCTCTTATTTCATTTCTCTCTAAATATCGCACATACTCCCTAAAATTATCAAACGAATGGGGCTGCTCACTGGCTCAAGTTTGACTTACAATCTAATGTGATTATACAGTGTAAGGGGAGCAGGGTTGGCGCAGCAGTGAGAGCGCTCGGCTTCCACCAATGTGGCCCGGGTTCGATTCCTGAGTTTGTTGGTTCTCTACTCTGCTCCGAGGTTTTTCTCCAGGTACTCCCCCACGGTTTTCTCCTCTCCAAAAAAACACAACATTTGATTTGATTTGATTTGGATATGATTCAATTTGATTTCACTTGTGCTTTGCAGTGTTCCCAATTAGTACGTCAATGCTAGATACAGTTGACAATTAAATAAAGTTCATTATTATTACATGTACCCGTTCAAATCTGTGAGCAAAGGTAGGTACTTAATTTGCAACAATAGAAATGCTTGAAGAAGCCGATTTGGACAAAGGGAGGCAGAGAGAGTTAAAGCATCAGTCACACTATCATTAAAATTGACCAGCTACAGAATGCCCAAATGTTTGAGCTCTAATTTCCACTCCATCACTAAACTTGCCGGACCTACTTACTGCCCTGTATCTGTTTCCTTGAAAATTCCTCCAAGATTGGGACACAGTTCACAATCCTATAAAACAGTTAAGGTCATGTTGAAAACAACTCAAGTGGTTTAAACTTATTTTGTTCTGTTTCAGTCTTTAAATGTATAACTTTTTGGTATGATAATCCTGATCTGGATAAACGATTATTTAATGCAAAACAACCACAAAAAGTCGACATTGAATTTTGTGCAGTGGATAGTAGATTCATGAGCTGAAGTTGTTTAATAAAACTAAATCTGATAAGCAGACAGTATACGGAACAAAGCTGAAAAGTAGGGTTAATTCGTGTGCATGTATAGACTTTTTCACATTCTTATTTCTACGCTATGCTGAGATACTGTAGTAGATTGTTCTTTCTGCAGAAGATGCTCCAAACAAAATAAATACCTTATTTGGTGATGAAAATCATGCCCTTTGTGAACAAAATACATGTACATATAACTACACACATCATTTCCAGCTTACTGGTTGCACTCCTGCTTTGCATGCATCACAGAACCAAAGCTCTGTAGGAGATTCTGAATCATTGCTTTTCCCAGAATCACTGTCCTCATCATTGATACCATAGCAACCTAAATTAAAACTGATCAGTTATTTACTATAAGGATGAAAACAAAGCTGGACTCTATTACACCTCACTGAAAAAAAAACACTTTTCTCTCAATACATTGAATGTGTTTTCACTTCTCACCTAAGAATCTGATCATTTCAAGGCAGTTTCCAAAACCTAAATTTACAATAACAACAGGCTGCAGTGGCCTTCACAGGGCTTCCAAGTGGAAGGTAGACTTGCTGAGAGTTAAAATTGAAGTAGTCAGCTGCTTGTGGAAGGTACAAACCTTTTTACCTTTGAGAATTTCCACACATGGGTCAGATGATCAGTCACATAGAACTGGTAAGAACTTGTTTGACATATTCGCTAGGAGTTCGCAGAGCAAACCCTTTCTGAATGTAGCTTTATTATCTTTCAGTGGAGGTAATTTGACCGTATTTGCCATAACACCGTTTGCCAAACCTGTGGCTATATTGACCTTCTGACTAAAAGTCTTTCAACAGAATCTTCAACTATCGCAAGAAGACACAAAGACAACCTTGTGGGCTGTATTACATGCAAAGACATGCTCCTGGAGGGCTGGAAATAGCTTATTATTGTCCTCAGAATCCACCTGGTTTTTCATATTGTTGGGACCTGAAAAGTACGCACTTGCACAGAAATGCCGGAAGTGAGTTTTGTGGGAGAAATATGACAATGACCAAAGGGTAATTTAAGACTCAGGCATTCCTGTTGCACAGGAACTCCAAGTAATAATGAAAGATGTAATTTTAAAATCATATTTTAACTTGTTTACCTTCATGCACTGTGATACCACAGCCGTCACATTCTACAATTTCATCGCCCTCATCACTGTCAAAAACAAGAGTTCGAATACTGTTAGGTAAAATACTATATATGTATTATATAGACACATATTTGTATTTTAAAAATGAAATACAGTTATCTAAATGAAAAACAAGTGTTGACATCAACTAGAAATCTGCTATTTTGTAGTAAAATTTAAGTCACAGAAACAGGCAAATTTTATGGAACGTTTTACAGTAACTTTGAACATATTTCATAGGACTTCTGTAATACATTCAACGTCATTTTTGTGTTTCTATTATCTTTTTTTGCACACATTTTTTCTACACAAAGTTACCTGACATCATCCATACAGATTCCACATATGAAAATGTCCACCTTCTTTGATGAGGCAGATACTTCACTTGAGGCCTGGTGATATTAAAATAAAATCATTATTTAAAATACAACAAGCAATCTACACTTTGGAAATATGATGTGTAAAAGAGTGTTTCCAAGCTTAAAAATTTAATTTTTACCAACTCCAAACAGCTTCTGTAGTCACATGCCTTTCATGTTTTATATGTTGAGGAGATAGCACTCGGGTATTGCAATTGTTGTGAATACTGTAGTCTGATAACAATGAACTTAAACATTTGTTCTCTTAACAAAGACCTCCCTACTATGCAAATCATCTCCAGTCTTATTTCCTAGATGGATGACACCCAAAGACAAAGGAAATAAAACAATCCAGCTGTAAATGAACTGAGGCTTTTTACCACAGAGCTTGGCTGACTGGAAAGAGCTTTGGTTTTTGTTTTCATGGCTGCTATTAAGTCTCCTACAGTCACAGCACTACTGGCTTCAGCACGCATTTCATCTTCCTCATTGCCATCATCATCATCACCATCAACTTCTCCTTCATTATCACTGGCTTCCTCCAATGGTGCACTTACAGGTGCCTTATTCATTGTCGCATCATTGTCTTCCTCCTCATCTGTTCCTGATCCTACTGTTTCAGATTTATAAATTAAAAGAAACCAAGTGTTTTTCTAATTGTTATTGGTGGGCTAAACAATACAACAGCAACTTCAAATGATTGTTGTAAAAACCACATTAATTTGCCCTGGCCAGATGCATGTACTATGACATGTAACCAGCAACAAGCATAGGAAATAGGTGAGAGACCGTCACAGGTAATTGTTTGCTCAACATTTGATTTGATGAGAAAAAACTTGCCATGTGATTCATTATCAACTAATATAGCATTCTGAAACCAAAGTGATTACTTGATTACATCTGATAAATCAAGGGAAACCACTCTGTGTGAAGGCAATAATTTAAGAATCACTCTCAACATTTATTTGATGTGATGAACTAATATCAAATGGTATCTCTGATTAGTGGGTCTTCAGGGCCAATCTATCTAGTGAAATATCATTGCTACACTGTCAAAACACAGCATTCATAGTCACAACATTAAATAAAAAATGTCACGAAACATGCTCCTGACCTTCATCATCATCCTCATTTATTTCAAAATCTTCATCTTCTTCACTGTCCTCACTGTCTTCACCAAGAGCCAACTGAAGTAATGAATTGTTCTCTGCTGGTTTAATCTGCCTCTTGTTGGGTCCTCTGTTTACTGCAAAGCATCAGTCAAACCATGATTTCAATTTCAATATTCAAATCTGGTATCAGCTGGCATGACATCCCAATTAGGAATATCATAATGAGCAAGGCTGTCATTACCTATACAGTGTATTTTGCCAATCTAGAGTTTTTTACTGGTTGGGAAATTTAATTTCAGATATCTGGTGCTTAGTTCCAAAACATCCTGGTCCAAAGGCAATCCTTAACTTTTTTATTTTCTCTTAAGGATAACAATAATCTAAATACCCCAGGCTAATACTAGTTTGAATATCCCCTATCTATGACAAATGTCTGGAAATTAAAGTAGGCATGTAAATGGACATGGTTATTTGGGTTGTACCATTAGAATTTTTTGGAACTGATTAGAGGATAAAATAGGTACTCCAGTCTCTCTGTTGCTAAATTTGAAATGGACAATTTGTGTTCAATTAATTACTTGTCCATGCTGTGACCTGTTTTGAAGCTGTTTCATTCTTACAGCCACAATAATTGCATGTCTTGGCCATTTCCAGGAAACTTCAAATGGAACACAAATTACACCCAGGCCTCTTCAAAAGCACTTGTAGTTTCACTTCCATAATAAAAAAAGGAAATATACATTTTTTTAATTTCTCCTATCTGCAGAGTCTCTCTAACTGCTCCTCAACTCTTCCCAAAATAAACTATTTAAAGATTACATTATGCATTTATGCTACTAGAAAATGAAGATAAGTATTAAAATTGTATGTTATAGAAACAAGGAACAATGTATCTTAATTACATGCTGATATTTCAATGTTTAAGGAAACAACAAATTTACATGTATATTTACATTTACATTTGCCATAAATTTAAACAGATTGAGACAATTCTTGTCATACAGACTACCGATAAACGAGATTTTCGCAAAGGAGGGCAAGTTTTTATAAATACGTTTCAGTTCGTGACTCCAAATGTTCCTATTGGGTCAGCAAAATATCAATAGTACTGAGTAGCGTGTCACGTCTCGCAAAGCTGAAAGTTTTGATTCTTTAATCTGACTCGCTTGGGAGTGTGTTTTCAAGGGTAAAGGCAATCGGAGTGAGATTTATGATAGCAACTGAACTCCGGTTCAACATAAATCAAAGTTGAGTAACGACATGCAGTTACGAAATAATCATCGAAAATAAAATGTTTATCTTTTAAACTAGGTACCAGACTGCTGATTCCACGGACGAGTGCATCGCTTTTCACGAAAAAATTCCCGTAATGATACAGGCGACAACTAGACGAGTTCTTTAGTCTAAATCCTCAGATAATATAAAAACTGCTAATAAAAATAATTTCTAGCTTTCTTCGGCCAGTTGACCCCATACATGAACAGTCGCGACCGTTTGCGGGAAACATGTGCAAAAGCGCAACACAATCTTGTCGCCACTGCAGCGAGCGACGGCTCTTCGTTAGTTGATAAGTTTACCAAGGTCAACTGCTATGTCAAAACACAGCCACGGAATAAGATAAGTACTTACGAATGGACTGTAGGAAAGTGTTTTTCTCTTCTTTGACTTTCTCCGCCATGATCAAAGGACTGTCAAACATGTGACGGACAACGGACTGGGAATTTGAAAGACTCGTCCCAGGCTACCAATGCTGCCCCGAGTGAATCTCAGCGATACGCGGAAGCACGCGAGAAACGCGAGGGAAAAAATGCAGCTGTCGCTCTGTCTCGCCAGACGCTATGGGGGGCCGTCATGTAACAAATAGTCCAACTAACCGTGTTCAGGGTCTTTCCTGATGAGTTAAAAAGTTAGCGTTAATGTTGGTTTAGGGGAGGGGTAGGTGCACGGTTGCCCAGAAACTGATATTGATCCCCTGTTAGTTAGGGACCGATTTTTTTCGACTCTGATTATGGTTTAGGGCAAAGTGCGCAGGCCACAAATCCAGACGGAATGGACCAAAACAAATGGGCTATTGCGGTCAATATGGCTGCATGTTGGCCGAGATCTTTTTTGTGTATTTATTGACCGAGACGTTGTCGAGAGAAAAAAAACCGTTAAAAAGAACGAGACCAATATCTAGCCATCTTGACCGAACAAGCTTGGTCAAAAGAAAAACGCCAGTTATCAGTACCGAGGTCGCCGTTTGCTTTCATACTGCACTTACTGCTATCCTGGTGATGGGCTCCTGTTGTCATTCCTTATGGGATGGGGGGAGGCTGATGCAAATAGGGCTGAAAGGGTGTGCAACAAATATTCTCTTTCGATTCTTATTTCATATGTTCGGGGGGAGGAGGAGATGGGGCCAGGAAAAATCAAGCCCACCGATAAGGGGAGTCATGAAAAACAGTACGAGATATCCTGTGTAATGACATTGATTGATCACCCTTTGTTGCACCCCCCCCCCCTACCCGATACAAAATAACGGGTCCCTAAACTAATCTCTGAAGCATTTAATAGCGCAAAAGAAATCTGCATCAAAGACCTGCACCCAATTAGCCTGCATTTCTACAAAAGCGCGTCAGTTGCGTGAAATCTTTAGGTGAAGACAAACAGAAGGGAATGAAATGCTCCCGAGCTGGGGAAAGAGGTCGGGGAAGGGAAGGAAAGAAACGCAGGCGCGTTATCATCATCTTCATCATCATCATCTTTATTTAAACATGGTAATGCAAAACATCAGGCATCATTAATATATATATATATATATATTATATATAAATTGTAAAAGTTGATTAATCGTAAAACAGTGCTCAATACGTGAACGTAGAGCGAAGTAGTTGTTGCGGAAGAAAAGAACACACAAACAAACTACAGGTTTATCCCTACAAGCCTGTTTCGTGGTTGCCCACTCATTAGGGGATATGGTAGGAATGTCCTTTACCATCGCTTTGTATACCACCATACTTTGTATATAAGCGATGGTAAAGGACATTCCTACCATATCCCCTGATGAGTGGGCAACCACGAAACAGGCTTGTAGGGATAAACCTGTAGTTTGTTTGTGTGTTTTTTTTCCCGCAACAACTATATATATATATATATATATATATATATATAGTTGATCATATATATATATATAAGAGGTCGGGGAAGGGAAGGAAAGAAACGCAGGCGCGTCATCATCATCATCATCATCATCTTTATTTGATATATATATATATATTGTGTATATATATTAATATATATACACAATATTGATATAATAAGTCTAAATATTACATATCGCTGAAAACTATCATGAATATATCAATTCAGTGTTTATAAAACAATACACTAATAACTAAGAAAGAAAATTAAAGCCTGTTTTTCATAATGCCGTGTTAGAATTAGTTAGCAATCTTCGAAAATTAGTCAGAGACGTTGCTTGTCTGACATCTGAGGGCAGACTGTTCCAAGGAACAGCGCCACTTAAACTAACACTATTTTTAAAGTAGTTGGTTCGTGGCAAGGGAACAGAATTTCGCAAATTATAGGAAGTAATGACATCGCTCCGTTGAATACATTTTGAAGACAAATAACTGGGTGCAAGGCCGTTCATAGATTTGTAGATCATTTCGGCTTTTAGCAGTTTAGGGAAAGTACGTTTTTACTTGGGGGGGGGGGAGGGCTGGGGAATTTTGGTATTTTTTTTTCCAAAAAAGTGTTGGCCCTCCCTCGCGTTTTAACAAAAAAAACTTCTGAACCCCCCCCCCCCCCCACCTTTAGGTGACTGACAAAAATGCGACCATCCCCTCATCCATGCTGTAGAAACCTCAGAAGACTCAGAACGTTTCGCTTGTGAACGCAAAGTGTTTGAATACAAATATATCTCGATATTGAATGTGTGCGCGCTGAAACAAGGAAAATGCGAACAATCAGTGTGGGATATTTACGTTTTATAGCTGAAGTTTGAATATGGAAGTATAAACCTTGACTATTATAAAAGTTTTGAACATAAAATATCTAAGGGAAAATACACGCGCTTCTTTCTTCGACTAGCCGGCATTGCTGTTGGTTATTTTAACAGGTAAGGTTTATTTGTTTAGCATGCGAAATCTGCCTCTCAAAAACAAATATTTCCTACATTTCCGAATTCTGTTAAAGGCAGACAGGCCTCTGTAGGATAAGGAAACTTCTCGCACACGATTGAAGCATCATTAAAAACTTACCTATGAAGCCAAACATCATTTAAAGGAAAGAAAGATGAGAAAGTGACGGTGGTGAAGGAACATATTGGCACTAAGATTTTGACTTCTATTGTACAGGACAGTCAAAACAACATTCAGCCAGCCTCTGACTCAAATTCAGAGTCTGACAGTGACAGTGACAGGGTAGAGCGCATTGTTGGATCTACCAGTACCTCGTCAGAACCAAACGACTCAGGAGATCAGGCAGTAGATAGCCAACAGCAAGAAGCTGAAGAAACGATACCTGTGTCAAGCACTTCTCGTTTCGGACGAAGAAGGACACGAATCCTCCGAGAAAACTATGTGCAATGGCATAATATACATGTAGAAATGTATTAAACCTAGTACCCATAATAAAACACGAAATTAAATCAAAGTAGGTGAAAAGAAAAACATAATCTGTAAGAAAAATGGAAAGCAACGTCATTAGAGAATTCTGGAAAAGATGTGTGACCCTCCCTTCAATAGCTCACATGAGGTATGGCCCTCCCCTTTTGATGCTCACTTTCACTGATGACCCTCCCCCCCTGAGGCCGCAGCCCTCCCCCCAAATAAAAAAACGTACCTTCCCTCAGAATTTGGCGCCGAGTTTCTAAACTATCCCAGTGTAATTTTTCGATTAGTTGGTTAGCGTCAACATCATAGTTGGAATGAGTAAGCAGACGAGCCGGACGGTTTTGTAGTCTTTGCAGTTTCAGTCAGATAATGTCTTACCACAGTTACCCCATGCAACACTACAATAGTCGAAGTGCGATTGGACTAACCCATGATAGATGTTAAGCAGGGTTGCACGAGGCATGTTGTGGATAATTCGTTTAATAGATCAATACAGGAAGAAATTTTTTTAGATACTGCATCGATGTGGTTACTCTATGTTAAATTTTCGTCAATAAACACACCAAGAGACTTGGTGAAATTGACTCTAATTGTGTACTATTAATCTCCAAAACTGGCGAAGCAGTAAATTATTCGATTTTTGTCTTGAGGCAATTATAACATAAATTCGGTTTTGTAATGACATTAATTCATCATCGCAGTCATGTACACACCTTAAGCAGCTGTGAAATTAAAGCCTGAAAAAAAAGAAAAAAACTCGGGCTTGAACAGGATTCGAACGCATGACCTCTGCGATACCGGTGCAGTGCTCTACCAACTGAGATATCAAGCCAACTGGAAGCTGGTCATGTTGTGAGTTCGTAATATACCCGTAGATGGAGAATGCAAGTGAATATATAAGAAAGACCATTTATTTGAATTGCGGAGTAATATGTAATGACATTAATTGATCATCGCAGTTATGTACACAACTTAAGCAGCTGTGAAATTAAAGCCTAAAAAAAAAAAAAAAAAAAACTCGGGCTTGAACAGGATTCGAACCCATGACCTCTGCTATACCGGTGCAGTGCTCTACCAACTGAGCTACCAATTAATGTCATTAAATATTACTCCGCAGTTCAAATATATGGTCTTTCATATATATTCACTTGCATAAATTCGGTTTGGCCATATTGAGAGTCAGTTTATTCGCTGCAAGCCAGTGGTTTATGTTTGACAAATCACGATTTAAATGGCAATCGCTGTTTGGGAAGGAAATTCATTGTACGAGTAGTAACACTTGCCCCATCCACCCCCACCCCCACCCCCTAGACTTGCTCTCTACCTTCCCAGTAATCTGACACTTCAACTATACAACGTGAGGAGATAAATATTAAGACTTTATTTGCTTAAAATATTACACTGTGAAAAGTTACTGTAGCATCTCGTCCCGGGAGAGTCAAGTTACTTAGAAAGTTAGGTCTAGTACTGATAGCTTCTACTCTTAGGATAAACAAGTGTACAGGAACGGGATCCACACTTGAAAAAAGCTTCTTGGGAGAGAGAACCCACCCACTACAATGTCCATGCTGAGTTGTCCAAATTTATACTGGTAACATTAAATTTTAAATACAGAAATGTTCCTTAAGGCACTGTTACACTGATTCAAGTTCATAGGGCAACCTGGTGCTTCTTGGGATTCTCAATGTCCTGACTACTTCCTCTAGCTAATGTGATTTTCAGCCATTAACATTAATCAATTTTGTCCAGTTAACCATCAGTCTGATATAGTGAGCCACACAATGGCTGCCAATTCAATTGAGAAGGAACTCACTTGCAACAATAAATTCCCTCAAGTTATACACAATGTACATTGCAGGAAATTTATGATAGACAGTAAAGAGAATTCACAATTTGATGTCATTCTTCAGAGTGAATGGGTTATTTCTCAGGACATTCTAAAAGGGGTGCTTGTTGCAGTTACTGTTGAAATGTTCAGTTTGTCAATCTGTGACTTCTATCTCATATCAAATGTTTCAATAAAATGTACCATAATATCTTATCCAAAATGCTGTTAATAAAATGCAGTCAAAGATTTGATAAAAGAGACATTCACATCCGATGAGGAAAGATTGGTCTCTTCTGTACATGAAATTTAGTAGTCATATATCTGTGTATCATTGAAGTCCAGTAAATAAAAATCAACCAAAGCGATGCCAGTGATGTGAGTGCTGATGGTCCAAGTTCTCAGTATAATGAATCTGCATTGTTTGTGCGTGGTTTCTTGATCTTGTCCATGTTCTTTGTGATGGTGTCATGAAGTGAAAGCTGCCAAAGAAAAACAGCATTTTAAGACCTTGGTCTAAGCTTAATTACTAATGTAGTGAAGCTTCATACAGTAATTTGTCCTCTATAGTTTTATTATTGTTCTTACATAATGGTTCCGCAGTTCACAGCAACAGAGGCGTAAGCTGGTGAATTCTTTCTCATCAAGCTCTATCACTGCTTGTCTGTAGTCTTCCTAAGGGATAAAAATAACATCAAAAAATTTCTCCACCGATCATACTATCTGTTAAAAACAAAAACACTAAAAGCTCTCAGATTAACAAAAACATTTACACCGGTAACAGATTACTGGAATTGGACAACTACAGCTCTGGGAATAAAAAGTTCAGCAGCAATTGTTAGAATACGTTACTCAGAAAACAATTGCTGTTACACATACAGTCATTTCTTCAGAGGAAACCAGTTGACATGTGGAAGGTATGGAATCAAACCCTAATATTGCACATTATAACAAACAGACCATTGTGCCTGTGAGTAATACTCACAGACTGCTGGTTTTGTACGGCTATTAGTTCACTCCCAAAATCTGAGAAGTAATTCGCCTCAAAAAGTGCTATACATTTCCATTGAATTGACTTAATATCCTTTTAAGATGATCATCTGCTCAATTGTCACAGCCTCTTTGCTAATTCAATGTCCTAGAATGGTCAGAGCAAGTTTCATGTTATTCACTTCTGAGAGCAAAAGGGTTACCCGGTAGGTCCAAAACAATGAAGAGTGTAAAGGAAGAAGATTGTTTTTCAGGAGCACACTAACGATACCTTTTGTCGCCAATTTCCAAGTATTTTGGGCAAGATTATCCACAACAAATTAACACATAACTTACTGAAAAACCTTCCTATGACTTTTCAGTAAAAATATTTAGACTACAGTTTTGGATGACAAAGGGCTACTCTCACAACTGCAAAAACAAAAAAAAAAACTAGTATTACTCAGAGCTACACCAGTTCTTTCTGTTTGTGATGGAAGTTAAGGCTCAACTTACTAGCTGTGGATACTTAATAATTTTGGAGACAATCTTTCCTCTCGTGATGTAGTATCTGCAGAAAAAATATAATTGTATATTGATGTTGATAAGACACATGAAGAAAACTCAAAATCTGGAGTCCAAAATAAATACCGGTACCAGCAGAATTGCCAAAAAGATTTTCCATAGCAGGATAATTTAAAAGAGTGGACAGCACAGTGGGCAGTGTTAGTACTTGGAAAAGTGACAAACCCAGAGAACTGAAGCCGGTACAAGTAGCTGGCAATATCAATATCATGTTCACTCATTACTGACCTTGATATCTGGTCCAAAAATGTCGCTGCTTCCCCTTCAATTCTCTGTACTTCACTAAGAGTTTCCTCCTGTAATCAGGTTAAAAAAACTTTGATATTACTCCAGAACTGTTTATACACCATTAATCCATTAATTTAATTCTGCATGCAAAGTCCCAGCTAAGAACACAAAATCTACATAACAAAGATGGAAAAGAATCTTACTTGGATGGAGACACCAAAGTTATTCCCATCTTCAATTCTTGGGATCAGTAACTGAATCCACATTTTCACCTGAAAACAAGGAAAGAAATCAGCAGTTAAACAAGAGAATCTGTGGAGTTGAGTACAGCAGTGTTTAATATGTTGGATTTAAGGTGCTGAGGACCACGCTATAAACTTTGAGAGTTGTTCGGAAAATAATCAATATGCAGTTGAATATCACCCTGAAGAAAACAATACGTGGCATAAAGGAAAGATTCTTGTAGTTATGCAAGCAACATACGTGTAGTCACAGGATAAGACCTGAAACAATTCAGGCTTGAATGGGATTCAAACCCGTGACCTTGCGACACTAGAGTTGCAAGGCCATGGCTTCAAATCCCATTCAAACCTGCATGACAACTTCAGCACGGACAAAGTGTGTAATTCATTAAATATGCGCGAACCCCACTTGAGTGGGGTTCGTGCATATGTATGAGGATCGTTTCCTAGTAACGGTGACGTTTTTTTCGTCACGTGTCTCGAATGCGAACTGTGAAGTAAAAACCGGTTTGGAGTCTGTTTCGAGTCTGTTTGGAGTTGTTTGATTTCGATAAACAGGAATACTCCTTTGGAAAAATTCGATTAAGATACGCTACTTCGATTATTGCCGAGTGTTGCTTTTTGTTGCGTTGTCCGTGTTTCGGTAAAACGTTCTTCGTCAAGGTGAAGTGTGACCTCGTCTTGCAGTTGTCCTTTCGGAATCGATTGATGCTGAGGTGGAAATAAATGTTTACTTCTCATCTTACAAGTAAATACGCTTCTCTTTACCTCTGTTTACAACACAAAGCGGAGATAGTTTAGCAAACAATCGTAGTCTTTTCAATTCAGCGAGATTTCGTTCATGAGAGGTTATGCAAATTTTGGGCTGTTGAGAATGCATACCATAATTTGAGCTCTTTGTTTACATTAGTTGAGCGGCCGCGCTGGTGCTGTATTTTCGCTGAAGTTTCTCTTTTCAAATCGAATATACTGTAGGGGTTTCCCGAAAGCGATATATTTTTTCTTGCTTTAATTCAGTGCGATATCCTGTGTCGTTTGCTGTTGATTTAGCCAGAGCGATACCATATTGTCTTTGTAGCCTAACGACGTAAACAAAGGCAGCATGTAAATTAATATAAATATTACGAGGTTGAAATTGCATGCTAAGCGTTTGCAGTCGCTTAACATACTGTTGCATCGGCACCAAATACCGCAATCATCGATGGCTTCTGCTTTACTGCCACAGGTATACTTTTCAAGTTCGTTTGCCATTGCGTTGTTGGTGTTAACTGGAATCGCAGCGAACGCAACGATCGAAAAAACCGGTTTTTCCCTGGCGTCAACATTCGCTCGATTTGCATTTGGTTCCTAAGATACGATCTAGATCCTAGGCTCGCTCGGTCATTTTACATTCTACTGCGCATGTTTACGCTAAAATCCTGAATTACACACTTTGTCCGTGCTGAAGTCGTAATGTGAAATTTTTCAGATCTTATCCACCAAGGATTTTCAGGTCTTATCCTCCAAGGATCTTCCGTTTGTTAGATATCTTCCTACCAAAGTGCACATATATGAAATTTTCATATATGTACATTCAATATGTGGTTTTTGTAAAACAACAGTACAATGAGATGCAGAATAGAGATGTATCCTTCTAAATAATGTAAACCAGAGTTTGAGAAAGGTTACAAGAATTCCAGATAATTGATGACTCAGAAAGAGATGGTTTTGCTTTCATCCAAAAACACCTGTATCAATCTCATGATTATCTTCAAATATCCTCTGCACAATTTTTGGTGTTTATAGTGCAGCAGGAGCCATTGTCTGCTTACCTGTGTTGTGGTTGGGCAATGTTCAGTGCCTTTTTAAGCTCTTGCTTCAAAAGTACCATTTAGTAATCAGAGAAACTACTGTACCACAATTTTAATGAATGATTGTGGTATCTACTTGATGCATTGAAGTTTACACATAAATCTACTCACCGTATTACACTTGTCCATCAAGGTCTGAATCTTCGGCTTGAGCAGGTCAATAACTTGCAAGAGAAACTAGGAAAAAATACATTACATTACTACATAAGTCATAGTCCTGTAGTGAAATAGTAATCAGTTACCAAATTCAATAAAACCAACATGGCGATCATGATCTTTAAATCAAATACTTTTTTAAACCATAGAGAACCTTCAATAAACACACAAATAATTATCACATGAAAGACCCTTGATATAAGCACAGAAATTACCGGTATGTGTGATTGTGTGATATAAGCTTCAAATGGTGTTTTCATAATTACTGTGGCATCATTGGCATTCACTGTACAGAGTCACAATTGCATTCACACAATGACAGTTGCAATCACATATATCTGGTAGTTTACCTTATTGCATGGTACATGAGCATGAATACCTACAAAAAAGCAATAAATATGTAAATGTCCAGTAATTTGCCAAAACTGAAAGATGATGATAACAGAGCTGATAAGAATTCCGTCACCTTTCAAAGTTTCGTGAATAAAAAAGATAACATACAAATCACAGAGATTCACATCAGCAAGAGAAGTCCTAGAATCAATTCTGGAACATCTAAACTGCCACAAGTTTTCCTTCTCTCTCCAAAGCTTAAATGTCAGTGCAGTGCTTTTTATGTTTAATACTGTAGGTCTAGGTTCCTAATATCTCGCAATATGGTGGGATCTGTTTTTGTTTAATCCTGTTTGGTGAATCATCCTTGGTTTAATCCAGAACACAATCAATACCAACCTTTTCTGAAAACTGGATCTCTTCTCAATTAATTCTTGGAAGTAATTCCACAATTTTGTTTGTTTTGTATTGCAAGGATAGGTGTTCACTAAAAAAATCTTGCAGCACTACTTGTGTTTTGTGCTGATAGCATTAATTTGCTTTAACTTCTGATTGGTTCAAAGGACTGTTTGCATCTGTTGTGATCAGCCAAACAGTAACTCTACATGTCGTTTTATGACAGTCAGTTGAAACCACTCTATTGTCAATTTCTTAATCTTGAATGGCAACATGGCTTAAATACATTTATTCAAAAGATTCACGAATCACGTCCAATGGTAAGTGATACTGTGGTTACTAACCTAATGAAGCAGCATCTTCCATGTGATCACTACCGTCCAATTTCCTCTTTTTGCTATTTGGCTAGGAAAATTTACCAACAGAAAATGGTTGTTTTAACAGCACTTCTTAAAAACACAATTTCTTTCTTTACAATGATAGCCAAGATATGTTTGTTCATCATTAATACGGCTTGCAGTGTGATAATGTTGTGGTTCAATTTTATCCCTGGTTTTAATTTTATTTTCCATTGTTTCAAACTCATTTCCATACATTATCATACCAAAAAACAAAGGAAAATAAAATTAAAATGGGCTTAAATGTAATTTAAGCTAGTTAACTATGAGGAGCAAACTGGTGTTTTTTTTTCTGTTGGTGATTTCGTCCTACAGAGTGCTAAGCGTATCATCAGTCAGTATGTCAGTTGTCAGCGTTCGTAGCTGTTAGCATTTGTAGCAGTGGGCGTTCGTAGCAGTTAGCATTTGTAGCCGTTACAATGTTTTACTGGTGATTGTATCGTCAGTTGGCATCTGTCGCATCTGGTATTTGTCAGTGGTCCACACATGCAGGGCGAGGTGTTTGATCTACAGATGACTCACAAGAAAGTGGCATGGTGTCATTTCTGGTGTGCAGCAGGTAACCATCTTGGCATGTAACCTTCGTGGTCAGCAGAGCCCTAGGGCAGTTGTTCAGGATGATGGCCAGCAGTCTTCTCTTGTTGCCTTGGTTCATCGTACGCATCGTGCTTTTAGTGTGTACTTCACCTTCCATATTGGCGGGTGGTCTGGATTTGTTGTGATCTGTTCTTCTAGTTCTCGATCTTTTGTCAATTTTGTTTTTGGAGTCCCTGGCAAACCATTTGATCCATGTTTCTTGTAATCCCTCCCATGGTCTATTAGTAATTGCACTTGTTGTCTCTTGTTCATGTTCTTTCTCTTTTTTCTTTCCAACGCTTTGTTCAGTTGTTGATCATTGTGAACCCTCGCTCTATTAACAACAGCTTGGCCTCCACTTTATTCCCCATCCAGCAATTTCACTGCCAGTTGATGTGCTCACCGAGGCTGCTGCACAAGCTATTGGAAATGCCTTACCTGGTGTGCTTGCTGCATTGCAACCAGGTTCCACTCCTTCGTCTTCACCATCTGTGGCGGTTTCATCACCAGTTGCACAGGAGTCTAGTGGTGCAGCTGTCTTTACTGGATCCCTTGGTCCTTTGACTGGGAGCGTGGATACGGGCAGTGGAACAGAACCACAGACAATTTTGGAAGGCAAGTTGGTTGTAACCCCTTCAAGGAAGCGCATCGTAGTAATAAAGGACAGTTTTTAAGATATACCAATTGGTCTTGTGTTCCATGTACCCTCATTGCTGGTAGGACCTGACCTGTTATAAACTCTTAATCATGCAGACCACAAGGCAGTACCAAGGGGGATGCATGGCTGGATTATGTCCTGGCCTTCTGAAAGGATGCAGCCACCACTGCTCTGAGCGATTGGTCTAAGATGAACTTATAGCTCAACAATTTTCACCTGCAGACACACCCAGTCCCATCCACATGCCAACTCCTGTCATCTTCCTCTTCTCCGTCTGCTCCGTTAAAGTACCCAACCACTAAGTATTGCCACTCTTGGAATGATGGTATGTTTCGGTGGCCCTTAGGGAGATACTGCTTTTGCCACACCTGTGAGAAGTGCAATGGAGATCACATAAGAGTTAACTGCCCCTACCGTTCATCAGGAGGGCGTCATTCTTGATCTTCTGCTTCCTCCAGGAAAGGTCTCTAATTTAGATGCCCCTGGGCAACCCATTGTAAAGTGTAAATAGTTTTGCTGGTAGTAAAACCACTTTGCCTTCATTGGCAGCTTTACCTTCATGTTCTGTTCAGGTTCCAGTTGATTTAGTTGCATCCCCTCAGAAGAAGTCAGGACAACAGAAAGTTCCAGTTAAATTTTGTTCATTTTCTCCCTTGGCACCAATCAGTGAGGTGTGCCATTAGTAGCATCGAAGTTCCAGTTTGAGCTATGCAACCACCCAGACAGATCAGCAATGGCATACATTCTCTCGGGTTTGCACCATCCTCCTTTAACTTTAAGTCTTTTCCAGATAATAAATTATGTTTTCCTCCCGTCTATATCTCCAGAGAGAAATTACCTTTGGTGGGATTGCGGGCCCATGTACAACCTCTCCGCTCCCCAATCTTCACCCAAGCCATTTCGGGGTAATTCCAAAGAAGAATCAACCAGGAAAATGGTGGCTAACACTAGACCTCTCTTCTACTGATTCACACAGTGTTAATGATGGCATCCCCAAGTCCCCATTCTCTGAGCAATACATCACAGTTGATGACCTGACTGACAGCATCCTGGAAAGAGGTGGAGGAACCCTCATGGCTAAATTTGATGTTGACTGTGCCTACTGGAACATGGCAGTGTAACCTGAGGATCGGTACCTACTTGGAATGATATGGAAAGATGCTTACATTGTTGACCTTGTTCTCCCATTTAGGCTTCCATCTGCACCATTTATTTTCACTGCAGTGGCAGACCTGGTACAATGGTCTTTGATCCACAACCAAGGTGTAGATTTTCTCTGACACTGCTTGAATGACTTGATCACTTTGGGTCATCCTGGTTCCCCAGTTTGCCTATGTAAATTCACAGTCTTGCATTCAGCTATGTTCTGAGCTCGGCCTGCCACTTCACCCAGACAAGCTAGAAGGCCCCTCTACATGTTTGACCATCCTGGGCATAGAGTTAGACTCAATAGAGCTACAAGCTCGCTTGCCTGAAGACAAGCGTGCAAGCATTGTCTCCCTCTTAGATTTGTGGTCTTCCAAGTGTTATTGTAGGCGGAAGGAGCTCGAGTCACTGATAGGCCACCTTCATCATGCATGCACAGTGACTCCTCAAGGGTGAACCTTTCTCAGACGGATGATCAATTTGCTCTGTGCATTCTGCCGTAATGACCACCCCATCTGACTTAATCTAGAGTTCTGTCTAGACCTGGCTTGGTGGCAGGCACTCTTTTGGACCTGGGATGGCCTTAGCTTCTTTTTAACTGCTAAATGGGCTCCAATTCCAGATTTTCATGTTTCATCAGATGCAGCAGGCTCCCTAGGCTATGGTGCAATCTTCCAGAGACAATGGTTCTATGGCCAGTGATCGTCACCTCAACAGCCCCTCTCAATCATTTACAAGGAGCTGTTCCTACATGCAGTGGTTGCGGTAGCATATCTCTAGGGTCATTGACAAGTCTCCAGGCAGGTAGAGTTTTTGTCTGACAATGAATCTGTTGTGGCGATCCTTAAGTCTGCAACATCGAAGGACCCCAACATTATGGTCTTATTGCACTACCACTCCCTTTAAAATGCTCTAAGACCAATTCCTTCCACAAGGGCTGTGATATCTACTCCGGGAGAGGGGACTCCATGATTTGACCCTTGGCAGCAGTCTGTCAGTACTTTAAGATGCGGGGTTCAACAGTGAGTCCGTTGTTTTTTGTTTTACAATGGCCGTCCTCTCTCACTGTCTAAGTTGTCCTCTCTGGTCCAGTCCATACTCCATTCAGCTGGTTCATTGGGGTTGTACCCTGGACACGGCATTTGGATTGGTGCAGCTATGACTTCTGCATCTCAGGGAATCCCAGATCACCTCTTCAAAGCTTTAGGTCAGTGAGCATGTGATGCGCACCAAGTGTACATCAGGTCTCCAGTCAGAACAGTTGTCAATTGCTGAGACAGGTGTGTCTGGGTATGTCTCATTGTTCCGAGTTGGACAGCAACTTAAAGGTCCCTTCAGCTGGGTGTGGAGGGCTCATGGCTGGGTCGGCAGGCAATGGCTAGGCAGTTTTCTTAGGGCAGGGGGATTTGGGCAGTCATTCAGGCCCACAGTCTCCTGGAGCACCCAACCTCCACTTTGCGACGATTGTTATTAAACCAAGGAAATAATTGAACCACAACATAAACACTAACTTACCAAAGCCAAGCATAATGTACAGTCAGCATGCAATAATTTATTGTTATATTGAGAATGTTTATAATAAAAATGATAGTGGTTCTGCATTTCCTAGAGTATACCTAGCCTTGATGTGTATCACTGTAAGCAAATCATGGATACAGATATAATGAAAATGGACTGAAATAATATTGGTTAAAACATTACCAGCAAATGTAATGCAAGTTCATGCTCCCCCCCCCCTCAGTTTGTATCACAGTTTACTATAAAGCCACTTTCACACTTGCAGACTACTACACACAAGAGAAAATGGTACATACAAGAAAATGCTGGCCACAAAACAAAAAATGACAACAAGCACTGTAATATATACACGAGTCTTTATGGTAACTCAAATATGAGAGTTCAGTCTTCAATGCTTGCTTTCACACAAATTAAAAAAAGAAGAAAAACCACATGATAGTACCTCAACATTATTTTGGATGTCATTTTCAACAACCGGCATTTTCACAGCTTTGTGAACTTTGGACATATTCTGTATATCAAACATGTCTGACTGCAAAATAAATAGAAAACAAAAGAAATATATTATTCAAATACCATAAACAACAGCTGGTCTTGGATCCTGTGTAAGTTTCCTGTCCCATTACACTCAGATGTTTAAAGAGTGCATTTTGTTATCCAGTTTAACCTTCTTAATGCATACTAAATAAAGTCTTAAATCTTCTTCATTTGATTAAAATAAAATTTCATCAGCCAAGCAGGTATACAATCCACACCCTGAACCAATTAATTGCACCCAATTTCTTTTTGGGGTAACCTCAATTAAAATCATCTCACAAGGCAATCTCTCTGAGTATGATAAACTGCAGAATATATTTACAAGTAAAATGTTCAGCTTTGTAATTTACTGACAGTCAACAATGTATGGATAAAATATCCACTCAAGAATACCTTATAGAACAAAACTTACAATTACAGAACAGCTACAGCATGGATTATGAGGTATGGGATAATACAGAAATCTAGAAATTGTTTTCGACAAAGGAGAACACACCCTTATCCAGGCGAATTTGAAATACTTGTGATTCTGTATGTTTGTGTATATACATATATATTTAACAAATAAATAAGCCTCCTCTGGGCTTTGTTCTGTTATAAAGCACGCAGGAGGTGACGAGAGCACGAAAGAAGTGTAGGGGGAAACACGAGCCGCAGGCGAGTGTTTCTCCCTACTTCTTGAGTGCTCTCGTCACCTCCTAAGTGCTTTATAACAGAACAAAGCCCAGAGGAGGCTTATTTATTTGTTTTATAATAAAGAACTTGCGATTTTCCATAAAAACGAGCTTTTATTTTCGATCAACTCCCAATGTTTTTTTTCAGCGCGCGCGCTGAATGTCGTCAGCACTGTCCTTTATACTCTGATAAAGTACAGCAATTTGGGCCAATCAGCGAGCTTGTAAGAATACGTCCAACACTCTCATTGGTTCAAAAGACAAAGGCTGTCAAACCATCAAAGTTCGAACGCAAAGCACTGAAAAGTTTTTGAACGCGAGATTTTTGCAGCTCAGTCAAGATATTTTTAAACATTCTCAAGTCTTAAATTAATCGAAATCCAGTCAAATTATGGCCCATGAAGACAATAAGAGGAAAAAACCATTTGTGGGATTTAGCAGAAGAAAACAAACAAGACGAACTGCTTAGCTTGTTGCTGAAACTAAAGACAGTGTGCCATGTCATTTTCTGAATGGACAACGCTCAGTTTATGTCAATGCGAGAACTTCTGTTTTCTTTTGTGCTTTTAGTCTGTGCTTTAATGATAATGTTGTGGAGACATGAATTCGACACACAAGCAAATTTCTGTGTGTTTGATCCGTACTGTTTGTCGTTTTTACTGACTGCGACGTAAGGGAGCTCAAATTAAGCAACCAAGACTACAACGCCGAGTACTGTACCAGTGACAAAAGTGGATTTGTCTTCCTCTTGTACTGTTGACGGTAGCCAAGTTTCATATCATTTTCATTTTTCTTTGAAACTGTAGAATTTTCCACTTAGTCCGTTTGCAGTCCATTTCGAATTTTTGCCGTCAACAGTCACGTCTTCAGCGGAGAAGACTTGTAAATTGGTCACTTCACATTGTTGTTTTGCATAGCTTGGCACTGAAACCAACCGAACTGTATTTTGCCCGGCAATTTTATTGTTTCATTCAAAAACGCCATTGTTTGATGGTTTCCTGGTTGATGTCGTAGTCCTGTTTTTGTTAATTTGACTCTCCATTTTTACAAGTTCTGACTTAGTTGTTTAACTCAGTCTCTATATCTACATTTTCCTAGAGCTCCTCATCTTCGCATTCTTGTAAGTGTAAGGGATGCTTTGTTCGAGCTCGTTCAGAATATTTTACGAAAAGCTAGTAAACTCTTTGAAAAATTCCGCCAATTTTTTCACTGCGCAAAGCCGGGGGATGACGCGAGCACCGTCCTTTATACTCTGATAAAGGACGCTGTTTGGACCAATCATATTGCGTGTAGTATCGGGACTGTATTATAAATATATATATATGTATGAATAGACACACTTTTTGCACCACAATGAAAATATGTTTTCAAAATGGAGCACATGGTAATCAAAAGTGACCCCAATGCGGATAAATGAAATATATGTGAATTAAAACCGTTGTGGATTCTATAGTTTAGTATAGTTGACATTCCATCAAATTAACTTGGACGATTAATTTTTTATAGACGACTGGAACAGGATATTAAGATCTACACAAGATCACTGCAAGCATAGGTATCCATTCGGCCCATGGAAACTTTGATCAGGCCGGAATTTTTGTTGAATGGAAAGTACTGCGCACTCATACTAACTTTCTTGTGACATCTGTAGTTGTGAAAACAGAAGCTGCTAGCCTCAAACTGATTTACAGAAAGAACAACTTGAGCAGAAGATGGCTAATGGAGTATTGGATTTTAAACCTATCACTCCCAAAAGTGATCAATATGTAACTTTCCCTCACAATACCAATACATTGTTAAGCAAACAGGGGAGTGATTTCCACACAGGTCCCTACTTCATTATGCATGCTGTAGCTGTACGATTTCGTTCTCAGAAAACAAGAAATGTTTGCACGCGCACTTCCCAAGACAATTCAACTACAGCATGCAAAATGAAGTAGGGACCTGTGCGGAAATCATTCCCAAACAGGTGCCAAAAATCAAGAAAATTATCAACCTGAGGATACTGAATTGATCTGCTACCAAACTCTCCAAAGTAACATGTAGGAAAGTATATAACACTCATAAAGGAGAATTCCTACATGGATTTTGGGTGTGAAAGTGTTTAAGAATCAACTCCCATAAATTCATGTCGATCGCACTTTTAATGATTCGTTACTTCTATTTTTAAGTATCTATAAGCATGGGTATGAGTAAACAGTACAGTAGACGAGACTGTGGTGTGCAATGCACACCAAATGTATTAAAGCATTATAAATGCTTACACAACACACCACATCAGTATGAACTCGAGATTTACTGTCACGCTACTGGCTAGGCCTTCGTAATAATGTTGACGGTCCAGTTTACTGAATATATATACTTGGTTCGAGTTTCTGTTTCTCCTCCGAACACGTGGGCACAAGATAAGGAATATAATTAAAGGAGTCGATCAGCAGGACGTACATGATGTTAGTTTTAGAGCCTAAACCAAAAGATGCGATTATAGTTACCTTTAATAGCTTGTCAAGCTCAAAAACTCTGTCCGGAAAGAAATGCTTCACAGAATCCTCAGCCTAGAATTCGCAAGGAGCGAAATTAACCCACACTGGTTTAACTTGATTTTGCTTGTACAAATTCAACGTTTATGTGAAGAAGACGAAACGCGTTGGAAATAAAAAAGCAAGAAAAGGTCGATGTGTTCAATACTTACCTCCTTTCTGAAAACTTCGTGAAATTCAAGCAGCTGAAAAGATATCAGGAAAAAATCAATATAACGGTTTAAACATGAACACGCCGAACGTCCGGCCGGCGAGGAAATTAGAACATGGTTGCCGTGCGATAAATGGACGACAGAATACAAAAAAGAGTCATGGAAAACATTGGAAAATTGTTTACCTTCTCTTTGGACGAATTCATTTTAAAAAGTGTCCACGAAGGAAGACTTCTAAACCGGGAAAATCAATGATAAGTCGATTGTTACGCAAACTCACGATTTCGCGGCTTTTTCTCATGTAAGTAACTGCTGACACTTGCACATCGCCTCCTCAGGTGCTATACTAGCATGCAGTTTGATGACAGCTAGACAGGTTGATCAAGGGTCGAACAGAGTTCTGTTTACTTGGTTCATAATTGAAATTTTGGGGGTGTTGTATTTATGTTCAAAATCACCCCTGGTAACGCAAGGTGCAATCCGTAAGAGCTCTAGGATCAACAGCCGTCAAGGGGGTGATAAAGCGCTGCTCTTGCCAGTCAAACTTTTGATAATTGGTTGCTAAAATGAGCGATGACAAATTTCGAGATATTGTAGCTACCTGGGATGTGGCTCTGTCTGACGGTAAACATAGAGTTCAGTTTGAACATGGCACCACCACTGGAAAGCGAGTTATTTTGGTGGATAACGTCGAAGTCATACGGCATAACTGGATGTTTAGGCTTGTCGGAAATGAAAGTTTTGCCGTCGGTGGGAAAAGAGCAACGATCCATATCGAAGCTGTTAGTGGCTTCCAGTACGAGTACACTCTAGAAGTAGATGGAAAACCACTCAAAAAGTTTATTGAAAACAGAAAGAAAACGGCGAAAGTTTGGACGTTGCTTTTGGATGGGGTCGAAACTAGAATGGTGTTAGGTGAGTTTGGATGTCGTTTAATGTGTTGACAGTTTTTAGCCTTCTCGTGTTAGATCTCACGCTTTATAATTAGGTGTACATTTTGCGGCTTCCCACCTTTAACTAAAGGTTGTGAATGGTAATAATTTGACAATGCAGTAATGTCGCCTTTAGGAAATTGGAAACAAATTCTCAAGCCAATGTTTGTCTTAGAATTTTAGTTCTTGGGTATTATTAAAATACCCGAGTTTGAAAATTGAAATCCAGACCTGGAATTTTATATTCAAAAATTTTTTTTCGTGAAATCGTAAAATTTGAAAGCCTTGCCCGAACGTCTCAATCCATCAGGGAAATTTGCATTGGGTACAAGTAAAAGCACCTTCATGGCAGATCTCCCTCTTTGATAGCAGATGTATTGAATCCGTTTTACTTATTAATAAATACAAAAGTTGCAGTGTACTGGCAAAAGTTTGTAAGTCAATTAGCACCTCTCTTCTCTAAGGAAATTAACAGATGGAAAACCAGGGTTGTCCTAAAAGGGCTGGTCACCGGCAATATAGCCAACTACTCTCATGTTAGCACTGGCTGCATTTTTCAGGTTTGTCTCTTTTCCAAAAACTATAAATTGAGACATTTAGAAGCAAAGTACTAATGGTCCCCCCTGTGCCTTCTACTCTCTTGCATTTTCCTTCTTTGGAAAATTTTTTGACAACCCTGGAAAAGCACATATACTTTTCTGAAAATCTGTTTTTAGTTGGCATATCAGTTAAATTAAAATTGACTGGAGGCCACAGCTGCACAGGGTCCATGCTGAGGGGGGCGTAAGGGTTTGCGGTGATGCGGTTTTGCGTTATTTTTGGTGTGGTTTTGCGGTAATTTTCATTTTAACTCGCGGTATTGCGGTTTCAAAACACTAAGCGGTTTGCAGTTAGTACAACCTTTAGGTCGCGGTTTTCGGTGAAATAAAAATGTCTGCGGTAATAACACTCTTTAGAACGGTCGGCAGGTGGTCGGCATCCGTTTGTCTTGCAAGGGCGAGCCAAGTGTTTTGTTTTACAACGCATCAGGGTTCATTATGTCAGCTTACAGTTTAACTCTGTGGTTTGCAATCACAGCCTTTTCCAGTTATACTTAATGTGATTAACCATTTTGGTCGTTTTGGCCAATGATGCTTCGATGATGCTATGATGGTATGTTTAATATTAACATACAAATTATGTTATCAGGATGTATCACAAGTCTTGATGAGGTAACCTTTCATATTGTGGCCTCCATGTACGTGCGGTTTCGGTATTCGGGAAAAAATCCGATGCGGTTTGCAGTTTTTTGGCGTATTTCTGTACGGTTTTGCGGTTTTCGGACCCCCCTTACGCCCCCCTCCATGCTGAACCACAAAAAATGCTTCAATTCTGTTTCCTTTTTTATTTTCTTCAGTCTAAATGACCTTAAATTTGCAGAATTGCACTAATGCTAGAAGGGTGTTGTTTTGTTTCAGATTATATTCACAGTGCAAATAACATTCAGTATTCTAGATAATGAAAGTCATCTTCAGGTATAAATTCTTCAACAAATTCAGCTATTACAGGAGCAATTTCCTCCAGTTCTTTAATTTGAAAGGGACTGCCGAAAGGCCAGCAACTGCTCGAATAACAATATTGTCGTACGTGAAGCAAGAAAAAGCCATTTATTTCATCAGTGAGTGGAAACCATTTTCCTCTTTGCTGAAAAATTCCTTTTTGCACACAAGCTTCTTTCAGTGCAGGTAACAATGCCCTATACTGCAATATTTATTTTACTTCAGCTGCTAGCTTTGTCATGAAATAACACCTGCAGAAAACGTAGTTGGTTTTCTGTTCTCTATTGATAATTTCATGTAGAATCCATGCATGGTTGTACTTAACATTTATGGAACAAAGAACTTAATTGATTTGTTTCATTTCTTCTTTGAACAAAATTGCACGCAAAACATCAACTGTTTTCTGCATGCTTAATTCCTTAATGTTTGGAAAGGAAGCAGAAACAGGCAAATAAAATACACGGCAGTCCTAACAACACAAATACAAGACTATAAGCGTCAAGAATTAGTCATTTTTCAACAAAGTGAATGGTACCCTTAATGTCACTTAATAGTATAGTTTTATTAACCCAGCTCTTTAGGTATTTTAGTATTTTTACCAAACCCAGGCTTATGGGCTTGTTTAAGAGCGCAGTTATCTTTGCACGTTCCACCCCCCCCCCCCTGTTTTCTACTTAAGCTTTTCTCCTGCAGTTTTATTTTTTTTATTTTGTTCTTGGTAAAACTAACTAGAATTCTACTTACTTGAGCACATGATATACATGTGATATTGTTATATACCTAGATTTTCACTCAACTAGAACAAGCACTGTGTGATTGGTTGATTCTAGGTCACATGCCCCAGATCAAATTCAAATGTATCCCAACCAGGATAGAATTGCGCAGTTGTTGCACATGTGCCAGTTATGCTGTCTTTGTTTATTTTTGCTATATGATTGTTTGAGGGAAAGTCTAAATATATAACAAAGCACTTAACGTATGGTCCCTCGACTTCATCACGGGAAACGTCAGGACTCTCAGGAAAACAAAACTCTTTCCCTTGGGACCATGCATTAAGTCTACATTATTGTAGATATTACAACTAATTCAGATTACATGATACATTTCAGAAAAAGATACAATGGAAGTTTGGGTCAATGGCGTTATAGTAGAAACTACGGTAGGTATATTGTTTATTTATTATATTACTTACATTGCTACATTTCAATATTGTTTTAAGTATCAAAAAATATTTTAAATCACTTACACTAAGAATCATTGTGAACAATAAATACAATGTTATGTACTTCTGGTAAATTTTGGAATTATGCTCATGTTAGTGTGAAGATGTCTTGAAAAATGGACATGCATGTACATGTACACCAAGAGCAGATTTAGGGGAGGAGCAAGGGGTCATGAATGGCCCCCCTTTTTTCTTGTCTTTTTAAAGCATTCTTGTAACCATCAACACCATACAGTCTAACCATCTTTTGAGCAGTATTACTCAATAAGGCTTTCCTTTTATTCTTGGAACTTTTCAAAATTGTTTGATAAAATGTTTCTTCATTCTCTCTTCTGAAACAGTAACTTTGCATCCCCTAAAAGTGAAGTTTTCATTTGTGGGGAAGGCAGATGGGGAGTTCCATCCACCCCCTCTTCCTGAATTTTCTGGATGTGCCCCTGGTCAATAATCATATTGTAACTTGGAAAATTCAGTAATTGGAGAGTAATTTCTAAGAGCATACAGAAAGCACTGTATAAATGTGACTCGAACTGAAAAACATGCATGCTTGCAAACGGTTTACATTACACATTACAGCTGGAGGACTAGTGTAACTGCAGTGTTTGTATGATGTCATGCTTATTATGGGATGAATAAAAGTAATGAAACACATTGATCATGTGTGCAGTTTGCAAGCTTGGTAAAACTGCCTTTATTCTTTACATGAATACAACAGTAACAAAAAAGGGCACTTTATTACTGACAATAACTGTAGCAGTAGAGGCAAACTTTAAGTATGGGAGTTTGTTGTGTGGCTTACATGAAGTGGGATTTATTTATATATGTATTTGTCCACGAGAGTTGGGTGTCTGTCTGGTAAGCCACACATGTACACACTGCAGACCTATTTTTATCTTAAGTCCTTGTATACTACGTTCATATATATGCTAGTGCAGGGGTTTCAATAGAAGCCGGCAACCGGCGAATTTCGCCACCTACTTCCCAAATCGTCGCCGCCTACTTTCTAACATTAAATTTCTTTTTGGTCCCTTGAGTTTCTTGAGTCACAGAATTTCTCACCTGTTACAGCCGCCTACTTTAATATGGTCAGCCGCCTACTTCAGAACTTATTGAAACCCCTGTGCTAGTGACTGTGCAGGTCACAATAGGGAACATGCAGTTAATGTTGTGATAAGAAGCACTAACATACATCTATGTGTAAAAACTTGATTTAAATCAATATTTCCATGTTTGAATTTCTCATTGTTCCACACAGGGTGAATTTGTAGATGATGGAACAGAAACTCACTTCATTTGGGGAGAACACAACTGTTATGTCAAAGCAATTAGCTCAGGGAAGAAGAAAGATGGAATAATACACTCACTTATCATTGACGGCAATGAAATACCAGAATCAATGGAAGATTGAAAAATGGCAACTGACTGGGCAGAAAGCACTTGAAACTATAGTTTTTATCTTTTAAATCAATCGTAGTGAATACAGCCAATTCTGTGTGGCTAATACTGATGGCCCACTTGTTACAGTGAATGTCTTTGCTGTGAAAACCTGCTTGAGGTACAAAACAAAAGGAAACATCTTTACCTTGTTTGCAAAATCAATACTCTTTAAAGATTTTATTAAAGACACAAGCTACAGTGTTTCATCACAGATCAAACATCAAGACGGGCAGGAAATATGATGCACATTGGGGCATTTTTTGCAAAATGCGAGGTGTTTGATGTGATGGAAAATGTGTCAGTTGTGTTACGTTCCTTATCAAAAGAAAGGATTAGGAACAAGAGATCAGAATGATGTAAAAACAAGCAGTGTTTCATCACATATCCAAAATCTTCACAGTGCTCAAGTTTTGTCTTTCACTTACGCAGTTATTAACAAGTAATGAAAATTGGCAGCATAAAATTCTATAGTATAGATTTCCTGTTTTCTTCTTGACTTAAATATTAATAAGATGACATTAGTAAGGCAAAACGTTTCTCAGCACTGTTGAGTTGGACAGTCGTTAAAGCTCTGAAGCATCAATTTATTGGTTAGAAAAGTTTAATAATCATGATGGAATAACACCTCTTTATTTACTATAATCTATTCACTGTTACAGTCTGTTTCCTTTATCTCCATTGTTTACATTTCTGTCTCATTAATATTCACAGTTTCGATTATCTGGACCTTTGATGACCTGAACATTTTGCACAAGGTGTAAACAGCCCAGATAATCGAGGTTTGACTGTGACATAGACCATATTCCATGCCCTGAGTTTTTGTATGTATTTTCAGCAACAGACAGTTGTATTGAAAAGTCTTATGTCACAAACAATTTACTAGAAAGTTAAACTTTCTGTGGTAGTTGTAAAAATATTGAGGACTAGTAGCCCCAAAAACAATAATTCACATAAGTGAAAATCTACCATTATGTTTCTAAAATGTACAGGCTGTTGGGGGTGATGTTATTATCAGTGTTTTTAATAGAAACCTGGTACTGGAGAAAAAGGTTCATCTATTTTTTCTTCTTACTGTCAATTACTAAACCTCTCCAAACTAATCTGAAACATGAGTGCAAATTGCTGTTTGCAGTTACCACGCCTTTTGAGAAACAGGCTACAAAAAACTTGAGGAGTCCAGTTTGTATGTTAAACTGGGCTCATGTTCTCTTATCTTTGCTTGAGTTTGTTCTGGATGATCCATCCCACCTCTCACAAAACTCTCTTCTTCCCTCTAAAAGTTCTTTTTTCTTATTAGATGACTTTCTTTCTTTTGAGTCTTTATAATCCCTTGATTCTTTAAAACCCCTTGAATCCTTATAATCCTTAGACTCCTTGTGATCCCTCAATTCCTTGTGAGCTCTTGATTCCCTGTGAGCTCTTGATTCCCTGTGAGCTCTTGATTCCCTGTGAGCTCTTGATTCCCTGTACTCGTTCAATTCCTTGTAATCATTCAAATCCTTATAATCCATTGAATCCTTATAACCTCTTGATCCTCTATACTCTTTTGAGCCATTGTTATCCCCTAACATTTTATGATCCTTTGACTCTTGACTGTCACTTGTTTCTTTCTGCCTGTCCCTTGATTCCTTGGGTTTTTCAGTGAAGCGTCTCTTTTGTGATCTTTTATCTCCTGTCCTAACTCTACTATTATTTGATTCAGTTGCATCAGGCTCACTCTTGTCTTTGTCAGATGTCAGCATTGTTCCAGGTAGTATTCCACCCATTTCTGTTCCCTTTACAAACCTAATTAACAATTTTGGTCGCAAAGATTCTTTGAGTTTCAGAGTGTCTGCATATTCTATGACTTTCTTGAGAGTGTCCTGTTGTTGTGTGGGAGTGGATGGTTGATCTTCCACATCACAGACACCACCTCTGATCTCCTCGGAACTGTCTTCTTCCTCCTCCTCTTCTTCACTTTCTGACTCCATGAATGCAGATGCTGTGCTTTTTAAGGGATGAGATTTAACACCAAACTGCTTGATACCTGCACCTTTCTGTTTGCCAAAGCCAAAAGAGATTCCCTTTTTTGCAGGTGTGGCTTTCACATTTGTATCTCCCTGACTCCCTGAAGTCATTATACCCATCTTAAAACTAAATGGCTTCTTGACTGATTGATCATCTGAGGGTGGTAGTGGGGGAGGTGGCTCACTGGGAAGGGGTGGGGCTGGCTCACTGGGGAGGGGTGGTGGGCTTTCTGCAGGAGGTGGTGGAACAGCTGTGAAACCTTGCTGTACTTGAATTGGTTTAAAACCAGAGCCAACAGACGATATTCCAGAAGAAGATTTAAATGCAACTTTGAAGCCACTACTGGATCTATTCAACAGAAAAAAATACACTGTTGCACAAAAGTTGATGAAGTTATTTATCTTTATTCACATTATTCAACATAATATTAACATTTTGGAGGTTGGGAGGCAGCATGGCCAAGTGGTCAGGGTACCAGACTTCAAATCATGTTGGCTCAGGTTTGATTCTCATCCTGACCAATAGATGGCTTTTTCAAATCATAGACTACACGTCTTATGAATAGCCAACTGGTCCACCTCTCATTAGTTGGGATTGTTAATGAAGTTTATGTTGTATTTGCAACATTTGTTTCTATCTACTGTGCCCCCAATTAGCACAGCAGTGCATTTAAACTAAATTGGCACTTGAATAACACAAATATTTCAAGTGACTAGAATATTACCAACAGGTTTCAAATGATGTTGTGGGGATAGTTTCTAAAGAAACTGGTGCTGCGTCGGTGGGAAATTGAAACACAAGAAATTGGATAAATGAAACGAGTTGATTAAGTAAGTTATACCACCGCAAGGTGAATGGGAGGTGCTGACGTTTCGAGTGTTAGCCCTTCGTCATCGCTCAGTTAGCCCTTCGTTTCAAGCGTTAGCCCTTCATCGTCGCTCCAACGAAGGGCTAACGCTCGAAACGTCAGCACCTCCCATTCACCTTACGGTGGTATAACTTACTTCACCAACTCGTTTGGTTTATCCAATTTCTTAGGTTTCAAATGAGTTTGTCCAAATGCAATTCACAATCCAAGAGCTTTTAGGGTTGAACAGAACCAACTGACTAGCCCAATGTTAAACACTTACTGACTCTCCATGTTTTTTCCTGACAAAAGGTGAAGCCTTTGCATTTCCTTTTCCATCTGTTTCTGTTCCCTCTTCTTTTTGGCATCTATAACAAAGGTGTCCTTCATAAGCAACATCCCTTGTGCAAAATCATAGCTAACCGCCAACTTTTACTTGAAAAGTTCAACAAAATGTTTCAAGCAATATCACTTTTAGAGAACTCAGTATTTTCATGGAATAATTCTTATTCTTAACATTCTTAACTTATTAACATGGAATTCAAGATTACAATCTGTTCTTACCTACAAGTCTAAAACCATTATCATGGTTCTTATTAAGTTTCAAAGCAGGTGCCCAAATTGTTTACGTGTATGTAGATGGCTAAGTAACTGAGTGTTGAACAGAAACATTTATTTACTTAACCAACTCTTTATGACAACCCTGCATCACTGAACATAACTTTAAAAATGTGTACGGGAGGAAAGATACTAGATCTAACATGGACAGACATTCAGGGCTACAGCTCAGTAGCTGCCATGGAAAAAGAATGGGAGAATGAGCTCACATATATTTCTTGTAGATTCCCTTTGTCTAAGTTCTCTGAGGCGCTGAAAGAAATGCATGAAAACAGTTGATATTTTACATATTATTATTATTATTATTATGCTCTTTCAAGTCTACATACAGCAAAGCACTTCTTTGAGGTATTGAAGCATAAATCTCCACTGTTGCTTGCTTATGCTACAATGTATCTGACCAGCATAATACCAAAAAGATAAAATTTCAAAGACCTTTGTCTACCCCTAATACTTTATAAACAACCTCTGAATGAATCTAGGTATGAACTGCTCACTAAGTACCCTTCTAAGTACTTCAGAACATTTGGTTGTAAAGGGAATTAAACAGAAGTTTTAAGGGAATCAAAATTATATTAACTGTAAAAGAATGCAAATTTGGGTTTGCTTAAAGGGAGATAAGGAAAGGATCTAGGTGTCTTTTGGTAAACTGTTGTTTTCACCTTCAAACCGCATTCACTTTTGAACCAAAAGGGAAGTTTGATGCTACAACAAGGGTGAGCTAATCAGCGGTAATGGTAATGGTAATGAATTTATATACTGCACATATCCACTAATTGTTCATGGTGGTTTACAATTTTACATAAAATTATTCTTGTATTAACCAATTAATTACTATGCAATCAAACTTTACAAATGTGGACCACAACACCAGGGTCTACATCCCTTACTATTTCTAAACAGTGTTGTGGGATCTTTAATGTCCCACATTGACAAGATCAGTGCTATGAGATGGGGCCTACGGTTTTTCATCATTATCCAAGAAGACTAGAATGTCTAACCAAGAAACTGGGTAAATCAAACGAGTTGATTAAGTAAGTTATACCACCGAGAGGTAAAAGGGAGGTGCTGACGTTTCGTTAGCCCTTCGTCGGAGCGAATGAGAGGATTGTGGATTACGTACAATTTATATAGAGAAGTTTGAAACGTCAGCACCTCCCTTTCCTTACGGTGGTATAACTTACTTAATCAACTTGTTTGATTTACCCAGTTTCTTGTGTTTCAATTTCCCACCTACGCAGCACCATTTTCTTTAGAAACTATCCCCACAACAGAATGTCTAACCATTTGCAGATGTCATAAAAAAAAGGCAGCACATTCTCCTCAGTTATTTTAAGACCTTGAGTGTTGGTCTGGATGAGGTTTGAACTCACAACCTCGACAGGCCAGCACTCTACCAACTGAGCTGACCAGGCAGCATGATTTTGTTTGCCCTGCATTCTGCATCCCTAACTCATAAAACCACAAGACAAAACAAATCAAAGCACAAGCAAAAGTAGGATGCATAGACCATTCTATCAGGTTTTGAACCAGAATATTATAAATATTTTGCTGAAGCATGAAATTAAGCATAATTAAGAGTACCTAATATTGTTACCTGCCGATGAGCATGGTCATAGGAATTGATATGATTGTCATACTCCTTGTATTTAAAATACTGTTTATCACACAGCTCACAATAAAACATTTCCTTTAGATCTCTCAAGCTTTCTTCAATTGACTTTTCCTTCTCAAGCTCATTCTGGGCAAGTAATAAAAGCAATATACGGGTATTACTTTACCTATAATTGAGACTGAAAACATCAATATTGAATGTTATCAAGTTCAACTGACACTGAAGATAGCATTAAAATACTTTTCTGAAAGAAGTTGCAAGACTGCTATTTAAGCAAAGACCAGTATGCTACAATAAAAACAACACTAAAATTGATAATACCGTATTTGCATGTGTATAGGCCGCACTCGTGTATAAGCCGCACCCCAACTTTTGATCATATTTTCATGAAAAAAAAATTCACGCATTCTTAAAAGTGCAAAGGCCTGGCGAGTGCCGAGTACCACCAAGATATTGTCATTTGTTTATATGATTGTCGCTGAATGTTTTATCAACTCCATGTCCGTGAGGTACAGGGATCAAACTTAAAGACATTTGTTTCATTCATGCACAATTGCTATTGGTTGCTAAGGTTATGAGAGTTTATGCTGCACCCCCGTTTTGAAGTGTGCCCTATACACGTGTCAATACGGTAGCATCAACACTTTACTAATAACAATAATAATAATAAATAAGGATAAAAATGACAATAATAATAATAATGGTAACAATAGTAAGCCACAGATTTATTGCACATAAAAATTAACCTAGTCTTCTATTCAACCTTGGAATTACAGCAAATGTTTCATTCATCATTGCTGGCAGCCTTAAAAGCAAATGAAAATCCATCTAACCTGGTATTTTTGCTGTAACTCATCAGTATCCCCTTTTTCTATTTCCAAAGTTCTTCTCTTAGCAGTGGCTTCATCAGCTTGGTCAAACTATAACAAGTAAACATCAAAAACAGGAAAATACAACTTATTGCCCAGAACTACAAACCAGAGGAATTTTAATGCAGACCCAAAATTCAATAATAAATGCCTTGTCGCAAGTTCTTACTAACTTAACTGAACAGTTTCCAGTTAAGTTTGCTCATCCATAACTAAATTCTGTCTGTATAGTATTCTGTTTATGTTTTATCTTTTTGAAGTTTGTATTAACATATTCACTACATTGTTTACAAAGCACCAGTTAAGCTACACTACAAAAAAAGAAAACAAAACAGGTGTTTATCCATAAACCAAATATGTATAACTCTTTCCTTGTTACCACCATAGTATGGAAGCAAATGAAAAAAGAAAAAACAGTTAAATGTTACTTTCATGACTATATTTCACAATAATATCAGTAGTCAGAACTATTTCTTTCCAGTGCTCCTATAGAGTATAATTTCAAATAATCTAATCATTTTGCTGCTTTGGATCTACTTCTGCTTTTTATTCTTAGGTTTTTCTCAGAATCATTTTTAGAACATTTTAAATATTCCAATTTAATTTTTATGAGAACACTGTTTCTTAATTTTCTTAATATTTCAGCACTATCTTTTTATGTACAGTAGCTAGTTTTGTAGATATATATACCTCATACATAATCTCTTTTATTTTACGTTATAAAGGGCCCCTGTTGATACCAGTCTTGTTACTAAAGGGGTCATCCTGTTTAAATATAAACTATTATTATTTTCATTATCATAATCATTACCATTATTATTATCGTTGAAATGAAGATTATTTTGATGAACAGGCTTAAAGGATGAAATCTCACCTCCAAAGCAAGCCTACCAATACAAAGGAAGTCTTCCTTCATGACAAGTGGAATTGGTTCTGTGCGACCTAATAAAAGATTGTACATGCAGATTGTTCACTTTCTAATATACCATAAAGGTGTTTTGGTACTTCAAATCTGATGAAAAAATACTGCTCCTCTTCTTGTCTCTTTTCAACGTCTCAAAATAAAGCTTAGGGAAGCACACTACCGAAAAAAGTTAAACATCACAAACAAACAACTTTAAAGTTTGCAAGTTTCCTAATTTCTTGTTTTTACTAGTAAGTTTACATTTCAACAAATTAAAAGACTACACAAGAAATAATTTTTGTACAAGGAGGAGGGGGATACAAAACTATTAAATGGTTAATTGATAGAATATCTTTGGAGTGAGGTTGGAGAAGTGGTTTCAATGTAAAACAAAAAGGACAATTCCCCCCTCCCTCACATTCCCCTCAAGGTGAATGACCAAGTGTACCAGTTTTGTGTCATGATTAAAAAAATAGCTTCACTGTATCAGTGTTTGAACAACAAACTTTTTAAGTACTTGTATATGGCACTCACTAAGGAGAATTACTAGCCAGATCAGACAACAAAATTAATGGTTAAAGCTAGAAGTACATATATAATTATATGTTGTAGGTTAAAATGAATTTCGGGTCAAAATGGTTCCAAACTAGTTTGATTTGTTTTTTTTTCTTTTGTTTCAGCTTAATTTCCATAATTCTCCAACAATCTACTACACATACACTGTACAGTGTGTTTGTTACCTACCTTGCTTTTTTCTTCCAAGCCCTGTACCATTGGTCCAACCAAGTCTGACAGCCATCTGGTAGCCAATGTTTTCCTATACAATTGGGGGATGATACAGGGCAGTACTAGCCAAATCAAAGTAAAACACCCAAAACAGTCTTTAAGGATGGCAGAACCCAGCTCCCACAGCATGAAAAAACCCTTTGTTGACAACAGCTTAAGGTATCCAGATAATAACATGCATAGAAAGCAAATCTAAGCAATGGGATTATCAAATAAGTTGATAAAGTAAGTTATACCACCTCAAGGTAAAAGAGTGTGCGGACATTTGGAGCGTTAGCCCTTTGTCAGAACGAATAACAAAAGACTCAGCACCCCCCTTTCTTTACCTTTCAGATGGTATAACTTACTTCTTCAACTTGTTTGATAATCCCAATTTCTTGTGTTTTAATTCCACACCAATGCAGTACCAGTTTCTTCAGAAATTATGAATTGTTCTCCAACAATAAAGCAAATGTAGTTTGTCCACAACTTTGCAATCCATCTGTACTCATGGAATTAAACACAATATGTGCATAATGCCACTATAAGCACAAGAAACAACATTTTTATGCGATGGTAGTGAGCTGAAATTATACAGCATAAATTTGCCTCAGGACAACTTTAAAACTTCACTTGGAGAACTGGTGCGATTGCAACAGAACGGTAAACAAAATAAGACGAAGATCAATAATGCTCAATGTGAATTTACTAGTAGCTGACAGATTCCTGGAAAAAAACACAGCCTGTGTAAGCCTTTTCATTTCGTTAGCAGAAAATTAGGTAACGAAATATTTCACTGTCATGTTCAGTGATTGTCAATAATGTAAACAAAAGTTAGACTGTTGGTTGTTAACGTTTAAAAACGTTAACATTTTCAATCCAAAAACGTAACAAATAACAAATAACAAAAGTTAATAAATTTATGAATTCAACTGAAATGCTAACGTGTTAATATATTTTAAAAGTAGCCCTTTTGACCCGAAGATACGAGAACGAAGTAACGGTCGATCAACCGAAACGTTTCTAGCTAACATGTTTGAAAGAAGCTAAAGTCCTTCACTATATGGTAAAAAATAACTGTCGTATCGTTTATGCAATAAAATGTGTTTAAAACAACATCTGCTATGGTTACCTCCGCAATCGGAGCATCCAACGTAGCTTTCTCCACGATGGGTTCATCGTCGTCGAAGTGACCGAGGTTGTCACTTGCGGTCTACAACAGCACAGAAAGAGAAACAACATAACACGAAGAAAAGCCAAGAATAAAACAGCTTAACTTCTTCTTAAGACTGTCAAGATCAATGGTTAAACACAGCGTTTGCAACTACCTCGTAAGATCGATTTTCGTGAAACCTCGAAAATTTCGCCGCCATGTTGGAAGAGGTATGCGCCTCGTTTTCACGATTACCCAGGTCCGCTTTCAGGATGTGCTGTGATCTGTGAGATGTCAGATCACAAATCCAGATCCGGATCATCATACCAAAGGAACGCACATTAGGGTACGTTTCTTTGGTATGATCCAGATTTGGATTTGTGATCCGAGATCACACGGATCATAGCGCATCAAAGGAACCGATTAATCCTTCTCCAGAGTGGATTCATCGGTCCCTTTGATGTGCCATGAAACGCACCCAAAGAAACGCACCCTTGGGCAATATGTCGCCCAGTTTTTCAAGATGGTTAGGAAAAAAATTCATCATAAGCGGTCAGATTGGAACTTTCAATGTTTCCGTGCACGTACTGATACTAGGTGAATGTAAACCAACCCAGCGACCTTGGCTCACCTAGTCTTCGGAGGCAATATTCACCTCCCACGAGGTACGGATAGTGTCGGCGTTCTGCCCCAGCCCGAGTACAGCTGTCTCCTATTTCCGTTGCACGCAAGCTGACAAATATGTCTGCAAGTCTTCAAATGTTGCGGGCATAGGAAGACCCAAAATTTTTAACAAGATCCGTTCAGTGGTGATAGTTTTGAAAAACTGCTTCTCTTTAAAATTTGGCAGGTCCATTCTATCGGAATGACTGAATTCATTCCTAACTAGAGTTTGTAATACTGCAATCGCTAGCCAGGGGTGTAGCGAGAGATTTTGAAGGTGTACGCTCGGGAAGAAAAGTATAACATTTCCTGCTGTCCGTTTATGGACTAATAAAAGGATAAAGGAAAAACCAACTGAAAAACATCAATACAATGCAAAAAAATATTAGTTATCCCGATTTAATGACAAACAATATTCCATTGAATACTTTCCAGATTTCAGCTATATGGACGGGCTTATGTGCCCATATGGACACTACGCCCTATGTTTTGAAAGTGGTTCCCTAAGTTAGAAGCACAGTTTTCGGATCGGTTTATCGGACATTTCACTGTTTCGCACTGAAACTATCATAGCGTTCAAGCAGACTCTTCCGTTGAAAATGGCGCGCGGAAGAGCCTGCTAAAACTATCACGGAACGGCGGCTATGCTTGAAACAGCCTTGGCGCCTTGATGGAAGCGATTGTAAAACATTTTGTACATTAATTAATGATAATCTGCATAAGATTACGGTGGACTTTGACGCCATTTCGCCAAGGTTAATTGTGTCTACAATAACCACGAAGCGTCCATAAATTAGTACACCGGATGTGTGTTTATGGCTTTCTATTCTTTCTTTTCGTTTTTTCGCCAAAATAGCTAGGTTCCATTTTCCAGAAAACTGGATGTAAGCAACTGCATAGTATAAAGAAGATTTAATTTGAAAGGAAACTCTTAAAAATGTCAGTTAGCTCATGTCATGTCATGTCGCTGTAACAAATATTTTACTCCTACCATCTGTCTTAAAAACCCAGCTGCTAAGATTTTACGGAAATCGACTGACTTAGATATGCTGCAATAAAGTATGTCCAATATCGTGTAGATTAAAGCTTTTTCGAAAACAGTCTGTTCAACCAAATTAAAAGCTATTGAATGTTTTCAGCAAAACTTTCGACAAGCTCAGCTTCTTCTTTTACAACATGGCCAAAACGGGGTGACGTTTAGACGAAGAAGAATTCGCATTGAAGAGAAATATTGTGAAAGCTTAAAGCTCCAAAGACATTTTATTCAAGTCAAAATATCTATAATTAGACAACAAGACTAGCATCAATTTATCAGCAATTGAAACTGTTTTTAAGTGTCTATTGATATGGATTTCGGGAAAATGCTATCGCAATAATATAGCAGTCATTTCAAGTGCGTCAGTGACAAAAATTTGTAGGAAAAATTACCTTTACAATCTTCGCCGTTTCAGTTTTTTTTTAATTTCGGGCAATAAAAGGAAAATTTTTGTGTCCGTTCGCTTTTCTGAAAATACATTCTATGGCAAAAAAAAACCAGATAAATTCTAGTCGGGGATTCCGAACAAGGAAAACCAACCGATGTCGCCTATAAATAAACGTTTTTGCTTTAGCGAAACATTGAAAACTTGTGCTTTTTCACCGGATCAGTATTTAACAGAAAATGCTGTTGTTTGATCCAAAATTATGTAAAATTAGAGAACCAAAAAGCTTCCTTTTAGGATATATAATGGTCAGGCGCTAGTTCATTAGGCCTGCTAAATCACTATTAACGTCTACAACCGAAAGATGTTTTCTTCATTTTTACTGTACTATTGTTGTGATAAAACACCATTAACGGATGGCACACATAATACATTCAGTTGCTTTAACACATATGAGACAAAACTGACTGTTTCGCAGGAAAAACATAAGTCGCCATTCGTATCACACTCCTAGTGATATACAACACCTTAACTGGCGAAGCAACGAACGACACAAATTATTTACAATATTCAGTTTAAGTTTGACATTTATTGAAGTTGTTTGCTTGATTTTCTCTCACTTAATATGCTGTTATTGAATACTAGATACCTTTTCCATGAAAGAAATTTCTGTACGCTAGGCGAACTCACACAAGATTCGGTTTGGTCGTTTAGCTCATTTTGGCGCGATAATTTTTTGCCGGGAATTGTTCTGTTTTGGGGGACACGAGACATATTGGTGGGTTTGACACAACTTGTCATATTGGTTGTGAGTTTTGAATTAATTTACGTACCGCAATGGTAAGATTTTGTGATACTTAGTCCCCAACTAAGAATATTTACAAATGGGAACGTGATTGCAAAGCACCGGCTGACGAAACGGAATTATGATTGAATATCAGCGATGCCATTAGCTCAGCGAATTCCAGGCTAGTGAATGTTTTGGAGTTTTGGCGTCACGGGACGAGATATAAAATGAGCGGAAATCAACTTAACGGAAACAATCACCTTTTTACGACTTAAGAAGATGAAATAGGTTAATCCAACTAACTTTAGCTCGTAATATGTACCATCCAACAAACCACACAATGGGAAAAGATCTTGCCAGCAACAAAACCACGGTTTTTATTTACGGACTGGGAGAAGCCATAGCCCAGACCTTTATTCTTGGCGTTATCATAATTTTTGGACTAACTGGAAACTTCTATATTTGTAGTGTTGTTTACAAAACTAAGAATTTGAGAAATCCGACTTTTGTGTTTCTCGCAAACCTTGCCGTGGCAAACATCGGAGCTTTAACTCTTTGTACTCCGTTCCCGCTGGTAAACAGCATCAAGAGACGGTTTGTTTTGGGAAACCAATGGTGTCTTGTGAATGCTTTCTTGAACAATTTTTTCTTCTGTGTTTCGATCTTCACGTTGTCTTTGATCGCCACTCAAAACTTTTTCACAGTCGTGAAACCTCCTTACTGTGAATGGCTCCAAATTACGAAGAAACGGGTTAAGTATCACGTGGCAGGAATTTGGACGTTGTGTTTTGCTTTCTCTTTGCTCGCTCTTGGCCCATTCGAACAGTGGAATTACGCCGCGTTCAATCCAACAACGGCACATTGCGGCATAGCTTTTCCGGACACTGTAGGTGACAAGTTTAAACTCGCAGTACTAGCACTAGTCGCTTTTATTATTCCAATAGGCTGGATGTCGTACGCGTATGGACGAATTTACTTAAAAGTGCGATTTCACGAGGTAAAGGTGAATCGCAGTAAGAAAGCCAATAAATGTTCCGCAGTCACGAAGAAACTCGCTGTAACACTTTGTCTAATGTTTGGGACTTTTGTCGTGTGTTGGTTTCCGTTTTTTCTGCTGGTAACGATGGCAATCTTTCTCGACGATGTCTCGAAACTTCCATGGACTCTCGGACGTTTCGCGTATTGGAGCGGATATCTCAACTGCGCCATCAATCCTCCTTTGTACTGCTTGCGTTCTTCTACGTTCAAGGACGTCATTCGACGACGATCCTCCACCAGTGTAGAAGCGACGGCGAACAAAAGCTCCGCACCCCGTATGACACGAAGAAGGGCCTTCTCTCTGCCTGTTATTTCAGCCAATTTGAAACGACCTTTACTGCGTATAGAAAGACAAAGCAGACAAAGCTATCCCAAAACAGGCCAAGAGGTTTCAATGCCGGGGCTTTGGGAAAGCGAAGAAATTCTCCAAAACGCGCGTCTTCGAGGTTACTCCTGTTCAAGTTTCGGCATAAGAGAGAGTGAGGATTTCCAAGAGCCTCGGTCTGAAAAAACGGCTCGAGAGCAAGGAGACGGCAGCAAATGGCACAATAGTACTGATGAAAGCGGTAATTTGGCTTTGAACGACATTACTATACAAGTGACCGATCGGATATTCTCTCAGATTTGTGACAGAAATACTATGAGTGGTTCCGCTGTTAAGTTAAGAGGAAATTCGCCCGGGCAACCATCAGCAAAAATAATGTCTATTGGTAGGCTTGAAGAAATGACAACACATGTTTAATGCGAGAAAAAGTTGATGCACAAGAGACTGCACTTACAAATTGCTTTTAAGCGAAAGGCACAGAAATAGCTTATTTACGAAAACATCTTTTATTTTTCAGTGCCGGTAAACCACGGGATGAATGGGGTACGCCAACAATAGAGCAAAATGGCAAATTTGTTAATTCCCATTTGTGTTGCATTTTCATCTAAAGGTCAAATTTGGGAATCGTACAAAACGTCCCGGTCTAACTGATATAATGCCAAAATAGAAGAAAAGTTATTTACACAATGTTCTTCCTTTGTTGTCGTATGAAGTCTGAAATTAAGTATTTTATTCATATACACCACGATAAGCCGATTGAATGTATTCAAATCACTTTCAGACATATTGTTTGATGTATGTCACTTTTGATGGACACAGCCCTGGCTGAATAAGTTAGATAATCCGCCTCCAGGTAGGGAGGGGTGGGGATTGACAAAAAAAGTCGGTCTCTACACGTACTGCTTGGAAAACTTAGCTTTGAAAATTAGTTTTAAGCCTTCACGTCGCTAAATAGACAAGTAGGCGGTACTTCGCAATCTAAAAGGCAAGGATTTGACTGAGTATTGAAAATAAAATTATATGGTGCTGTATTCAAATATGGCTTAGAGACCGCCGGGGCAACCTCTTCCTTTAGATATCTTCTTGTCATTGGTGTTTTACCAATCTAAATATGTTTCGCTCCATTCTCGCCCGTTTACTTCCCGAGTTTGCGATTACTTTCGTGTGGTGTTTCTTTTTAAATATAAGGAACTTAAGCAAACACGACAACGACATACAGTAGCGTATGCGTAAATGGACAAAATAGTGAAACCACGTGCGCGGTAAGACAGTCCGGTGTGTTATTTGCTATCATCTGTAAAACAGCGCGAGCAATGACCATATTCCAAGTTTTCCCCAAGACGTGAGCGTAGACATAAAAATGCCATAAAAATTTCGGAGAGAAGCTCAAAAGTTATCAATATTGTAACGTTCTATTAAAACAAAAAGGAACAAGCCTGCCGCCAACGGGACAATTACAAGACGAATTACTTTCGTCAGTAGAGTCTTCCGGCTTGTTTACAAAGCTCTTTAGTACTTTAAATGTGTAAATTACTACTAACCATCTTTATTTCATGTACATCATTTTGCCATCTCCACCCGCAAATAGCAAAAGCTAGACGAGGCGGGCGGAGAGGAAAGGTTAGTCATAACAGATGATATAATAATTGTAAATTAACTAAATAAACTATCTGGATAAATAAGAATTACTGAAAAACAAGCTAAAGTTACAAAATATATAGTTTTACAGAATGATATTATAACCAAATTTACTACTAACAGAACCTATCGATTATAAGTACATTGAGTCGAGGATGTAGGAGAATGGGCACTTCAACATGATCGTCCTTAGCTTCATTATCGAGAGCAAAAAATCATGAAAATTTTTCTTAAAATCTCCTTTGGAGAGTTGACGAAATTCGTTAGGAATTACGTTCCAAAATTTAGCTCCAAACCTAGAAAAAGAATCTTGATTTAGATTCAGTCTTGAAGTTTTGGACATACTAATTTCCAGACAAAGAAAACCTGGTCTCATGTTTGTGCTTTGAATTAGCTTTAGTGAAGAAATCATATCAAACTTTGCCTATTGTTGTGGTTAGGATTTTTGAAGACAATGAAGCTTTTGTTTCCTTTCCTTTGGGACTTTAATGTCCTTTAGAGCGAAATCACGCTCGGCTTAAATTGTAGGTGATAATGGTGGTAAATGGTGGTAAATTGTAGGTGATAATGGTGGTAAATTGTAGGTGATGACAATTTTGTACCCAGTGGTAGTCCACTAGTGACAAAATATTTGTTACAGAGATAGACCAACGGGGAGTGGGGAGTTGGTTTGGCCCCATCGCGCCAAACGCTTCGGAACACTGAGTGTCTGTGAAAATCTAATGTCAAATAATTTCTGTAAAACTTGAACTCTGATAAAAATAATAATAATTACAAACTTAGGCTAATAAAGTCACCTACCAAATGTGAGGGATTTAACTGTGCTTAAATTTTAGTCCGTGGGAAAAAAACAGGCGTGAAATGTATCGGAAAGTTATAAAAGCGACCGGACACATTCTCGCGCAGGTACGTCACTTAAGTTTACAGTTCATAAATTTTTCAGAATTTAAGTTTCACGGAAATTTTTCGGACATCGAATTCCTCGATCACTATCGTTTGCCTACCCGACGTACGTGACGGTGTCCAAAACAGTGATGCACTTCGCCAGCCTTAAGAAGCATCACTGGGTTGATTTTTTATTTGTTTCTCGGCATGTTGTTGTTTTTACACTCAACTGCGTTTCACTTTATTCTAGTCGTCAGCAAAATTGCTGTCGGCTTTGTTTCGTAACTTTGATCATGCTCGATTCCACTTCAATTCGCTGCGAACGCAATCTCATGCATACGGCTTGCTACCATTTTCCAGTTACCATTAACGGCCAACGTTTTTCCGCGTTCTTACTCGCTTAAGATATTCAACTTTGTCTCGACCAACTGTTGCAACTCCACCTCTGTCAAAACTTGATATTGTTCAATTAAAATACGCAACAGTTTATCCAGACAAACTTGAATGTGAAGCGTGTTAAGACGCGGATAAACGTTGGCCGTTCACCGTAGCTTGAAAATTGTAGTAAATTTTTTGTTCGGTTTTGAATGACTTTGATTTACTTCGTGCATGGCTTTGTTACGCTATCAGCGGCATTGGGACTGGTGGTAAAAGAAATCGGCAACACAGTATTGTAGCACTTTTTTGGTTTGAGTGATTTTCAGCGTTTTCAACCTTTCTTGTGCTAACATCACTGCAAGGACCATCACTCCTTGGTTAAATGTTCACGTTGCAAAATCGTGTGTTTTGCTTGGTAAACGGTATTTTTTCTCTTCTTACGATTTTCTCCGGGTTTTTGATATTTTTAACTGATCTGGCTACACGCTTCAAAGTTCTTGACGCCGACCATAAAAATTTTAACTCAGCCCGACGCGAGTGAGTCAATAAAGTAATTGAGGGTATTGTTCCATGGTTCAACATAGAGAGCTTGCATTAAGGCGGTACAAACTTAAGTCATAGAATTACTTTTTACAACCTGTGATTGAGTCAAAAGCTTAGAAGAATGAGCAAGTTTTACGAAGTGTCAAAGGTGCTCGATAAACGCACAGGTACTTGCGGTCGCGTTCAATTTCTCGTTCGCTGGCGTGGATACGGAAAGAAACACGACAGTTGGGTCGACGAAGAAGACACGAACGAACGTCTTAAAGATGTCTTTACTAGAACGCGCCATCAAGGTAAGCAATCGGAATAACCTCGCCGTTTCAAATCAGTTGTTCCTGCTTGCCTATCCTTAGTTTAATCTAACATTAATGAATGTTTCTGTGTTGTTTTTTCCATAGGATACCCAGGCTTGCTGCAAACGTTATCGGTGTTAATCGCTTGGAAACTGAACATGAAGAAACCACCTGAAACAAGCATTGTAAGACGCGTCTCTGTTTCCATGCCGATGGATGCTGAAACTTTTTGGGAGTTGTTCGGTAGACTACCTTAATCCGCACCAAATCCTCACACGTTAACGGGAACATCAAGTTTTCCGTTCCCGTTTACGAGCTTGACAACATAATGCCATCTGGATGGTCATTAAACACTCTCAAAACCTCTACGATTTGTTGATTTCAGCCCGGCAAGCCTGTTGAGATTGCTCTACTTGAAAGCAAGAAAGTGTTTTATGATCATTCGAAGTATTCGCAGTTTTCGAATGATTCACAGTTTTCGCGCCACGGAAGTAATAAGAACTTTTTTTTTTTTCTGATGGTCAATTGAAAAAAGAAAAAGATTGCAAAATAAACTCTGTAAATCACAGATCAATGGTTTTTAACCGCCGAGGTGCAATAAAAGTCGTCTTTAAGGTCTATTGTGTGGTAATTATGCAAACAAAATGGTTTTCGGCGTTCATTGCGCGGAAACCAAGTATTGTCACTGAAAGCAGTGGAATTCAAGGAGTTGGTTGTGGTTCTACTCAAGGAAATTTATTAACAGTGGTATTTGGCTACACACTTTGAGGACAAAAAAAATTCCCTCTCTATTTCTCAAACTAAGGCCTGGGTTTTCACGCACCTTTTCCTTTCTAGCGCAGATATCGATTTCAGTTGGAATCGAAAATACACCTAGGTTTTCACGCACCATTTCCTTTGTAGCTCAGATTTCAGTTGGAATCGAAGTTCTGCATTCACTTGCCGACTGTTGCTTATTTAGTGTACTGTCAAGACCTCTCTCATCTTGTTAACAATTCCCCGTCCCACCACCTGTTAGTTCATTAATAGCTTTACAACTATTGTCCCACCCCCACTCCATAAGAGTTGGTTTTGTCACTCTAATCACTAACGAAGATTTTTTAATTTCGCGGTCGGTAATCGAGCTGCCATCGGATTTTTGCATCCATTGTTTTGCAAACAATGAAGCCTAATCCCCTCAAAACAATAAAAAAGGCCATAAAAGGAGCGACAAAAAGTTCTTTTGTCAACCAAAATCCTAACCCAAAGTTTGATATGTCACAGATGTTAGACGGAGCATTCATGCAGGAAACATCAAACATTATGGAAGATACTTTTTCAGCATATAACATTTGTAAGGGTAGAATTTTCGAGGAAATAAATAAAGGCACAGCATGGGCTCTAGGTTCAGAAAAGTGCATCAAACGAAGGACTCGTTTTTGAAGCACGAGAATTTTTTGTAAATGGGTTTTGGCAGCTTGACCCCAAGCCGCCAAACCATATGTCAGATGATTGATAAATATTTAAAAGGGTTGTACGTGGGACGAAGTGCCTAAGACGGGCAACAACGCCAACAGTTCTGCTTATTTTTAGTGCAACATTATTAATTTGAAATTTCCAGCTTAAATTGCTGTCCAATAGGACGCCAAGGTATTTAACATGGTCTTTGCACTGAAGCGTGGTAGGAATTTGAGTACAGTTATCGATCATTTCAGTGTTAACCGAGTAGTTCAACTTACGTTGATATGGACGAAAGGTAACATAGTTTGTCTTTTTAGCATTGAGCGTTAACTTATTTCCATTGAGCCAGTCAAGAGACTTTGAGCCGGTTCGCTATTGACGGTTTTTTCAAGAGATTTCAAATTAGAGTCGGCATACAACAAGCTCGTATCATCAGCAAAGAGATAAAATGACAATTTCGCTGAAGAGTTGTGAATATCGTTAATATAAAATAAGAATAGCAGAGGACCAAGCACAGACCCCTGTGGGACACCACATGTGATCATACATTCGGTAGATAAGTTAAAACCCACTTCAGTCACTTGTGAACGACCGAAAAGGTACGAGGCAAACCATTGAGCAAGCATTGATCAGAATTCCTCTGATGCCATAATAATTAAGTTTTTGAAGCAAGATTAAATGGTCAACGGTATCAAAGACCTTTTTTAAGTCTAAAAATATCCCACAAGTGAAAAGTTTATGGTCCATGTTGTTTTGAATGACATTAACAATATCAATAATGGCATGTTGCGTGGAGTGGTTTTCGCGGAAACCATACTGTGACTTAAATAGAATATCGTTTTTACCAAGGTACATTAATTTTTCAAATATCCGATTGAAAATAGACAATAATGATATTGGACGATAATTACCAGGCTCAGTCTCATCGTCATTTTTGTACACGGGAACAACTTTAACTTTTTTTAGTTTGGATGGAAAGATGCCCTTTTGCACAGATATGTTTATGATGATGGAGAGAGGGCCCGATCGAGATAACGCATCTTGCATCAGTTAAAATACGAATTGGACAAGAGTAGAGACCGTAGGTTTTATTTTTAGGGATCAAAAGTATCTCACGCTCAATTTCCTCTGGCGTAGCTGGATCAAAGAAGAAAGAGCTTGGATTATAATTGGGAGACAAGTGTTCGGTAAAAAAGCGAGATGAACGAGGTACGCGTGAAGCTGGGTTTTTACCGACCGAAGAAAAGTAGTTATTGAAGATGTTAGAAATCTCAAGAGGATCATCAGTTAAGCTGTTATCATCAGGACGTTTAAGGGAAGAAATGACTTGTTTTCTATTCTTTTTGTTGTTAATTAGCTTATTTATTCCATTCCAGGTGTTTTTCATATTGTTTAAATTTTCAGCAAAGAATGTAAGATAATAATTCTTTTTACTCAGCCGAGTAAGACTAGAAATTTTATTTCTGACAGTATATTTTGTAATTTACAAGATCACCCGATTGGAGAAGAAAATTTTTAGTTTTGATGGATTTTCTAAGGCCACTAGTTATCCATGGTCTAGCTAGAGAACTGCTTAAGCTTGCGATTCGAAACAGTCTTTAAAGGAGCATGTTTGTCAACGAGTGCCAATAGTGTATTGTAAAGTAAGAAAAAGCTGTATCGACATCAAGCTGATCGCTTACGTTAGTTTGGCTTTAATACCAAAGCATCAGAGAGTTCAGAGTTGAACGTGCTCCTGGAATAACCAGAGAAGTCTGCGGTTTTGCTTTCCGCGTTTTGGCCTCTGAATAAAATTGTGAGAAATACAAAATTGTGAATAGTGATCACTAATGTCAGAGATAATATTCCCACTGGTAATTTCAACTGAACATCAACTTTGTTTGTTAGAATATTATCAATTGGGGTGGCTTAGTTATTGTAAACACGTGTTGGTTTGTCAATAGTTGGGATGAATGAAAAGCTCTGAAGAGAAAGTAAGAAGGGAGCAACTTTAGAATACCCCGCCACTTTTTTCAGCGCTATGGCGTTGCCCCACGGTCCGTGGTCCCGCAGTCGTTTTTCAATCAAATGGCCTGCCACCGCGGTCCGCAGTCCCGTAGTCGATGAATATGAATTAGTTTGAGGACTAAAAATGGCCTGCCACCGCGGTCCGCAGTCACGCAGTGGTTTAATATAAATTAGGTTAAGGACTAAAAATGGCCTGCCACCGCGGTCCGCAGTCCCGTAGTCGATGAATATGAATTAGTTTGAGGACTAAAACTTGACTGCCACCGCGGTCCGCAGTCACGCAGTGGTTGAATATAAATTAGGTTAAAGACTAAAAATGGCCTGCCACCGCGGTCCGCAGTCACGCAGTGGTTTAATATAAATTAGGTTAAGGACTAAAAATGGCCTGCCACCGCGGTCCGCAGTCCCGTAGTCGATGAATATGAATTAGTTTGAGGACTAAAAATGGCCTGCCACCGCGGTCCGCAGTCACGCAGTGGTTTAATATAAATTAGGTTAAGGACTAAAAATGGCCTGCCACCGCGGTCCGCAGTCCCGTAGGCGATGAATATGAATTAGTGTGAGGACTAAAAATGGCCTGCCACCGCGGTCCGCAGTCCCGTAGTCGATGAATATGAATTAGTGTGAGGACTAAAAATGGCCTGCCACCGCGGTCCGCAGTCACGCAGTGGTTTAATATAAATTAGGTTAAGGACTAAAAATGGCCTGCCACCGCGGTCCGCAGTCCCGTAGGCGATGAATATGAATTAGTGTGAGGACTAAAAATGGCCTGCCACCGCGGTCCGCCGTCACGTAGTCGGTGAAATTAAATGCATATAGGTTTTTGTAAAATAGAAGGTTGTAGGCGATGGAAAATTTACAGAAAGTGTTAGTTTTCTTTGATCGCAAGCTTGTTTTACTAACCATAATGCAATGTTAGATTTAGGGCTCGGAAGGTTTCATGCGAAGACCGACAGTGAAAGAAAGGACGAAAATTTGAATGACACAATCAGTTTTATTTGGAAGAAAGGGTAGACAAGTTACTCAATATTACTATTTACATGCATGTTAATTACTAAGAAATTAATTACAGTGTTAAGTTATGAATCAATGAAACTATGGGTTTGCAAGTAGGTCCTCATTGCAGTGGTGATGTCTCTGTGAAGAGGTTTGGAGTAGCTGTCGGCATACTCTGCGCTCGTAATAACAGCACTGCCTGGGTATGGCTCGGGCTTACTCTTTATGAAAACTTTACAAGTGTCCCTGGCTCTGGGCACACGAAATTCAACGATCCGGCCAAAACCGTCTTCTACAAGGTGTTCTGCGGAGCGTGTGTATTCCGCCTCAGCTATGCAGCGCGATGACCTTTTCCCATGCTTGAATGCTCTATACGTTACTACGGGACCAGGACTCAGCAGGATACTGCGTTTTACATTATCGGGAGTTGGTTGCTCTATTGTCTTGTCACAAAGTTGGTTTGTGATTTCTTTTATGAACTGAAAAAAGACAAAAATAAAGTATGAAAGGGTGCATGCCAAAGAAATCAGGCTTTTCCTAAAAACGTCGTAGCATGAAACAGCGCTATGTAACAATGAAAATGCCATCTTCATATAGTCAAATAAAAATTGAGTGAATAGTGTTTGTTTACAAGAAAAATATTGTTTATACGACCGTTAATTTAGAATCCTTGGTGTGACAAGAAAGGTGGAAAACGATCGTACAACTAAAGTTAGCGAAAGAAATTACCTGGCAGAGTATGTCCTTCTGCGATTCAAGATGGGAGACAAATGCTGAAGCATCCTGGAGGGTTTGTCTGGAAATAGAGGGCGGAGGAGGTGTTGATGGCAATCCAGATAGGAGGTTGGTCACGGCGTGATTGAAAACATGTAGCGCAACGGCTAATCGCGGTATTAATTCGGGCATTTTCGTTTTAGGTGGCACTTTTCCTTCCCTAATGGCTTCGTTAACGTCTTCAACAAACTGGTCCATCTTTTCCCTATAGAGCTCCTTAGCATCATTGGCAAAGTAAAACTCAGTGTTTTTTTCAGTTGCGTTGATGTTGTGGAACAATTCTTGGAAATCGTCCACAATTTCTGTTGACAACTGCGCCTTAGCAGTTTCCATTTCCGAGAGCATTGGACGATATGCGAGCGGTGTGGCAAACAAAATTCTGTTGACCAGTCCATGGCCCTGATCCATCTTGGCTATTAGTTTTGCAGCATTAAGCAGTTGAGTGAATGAAATTAAATGTTTGCTGCTAAATGTAAAGTTAGAGATTAGAGAGAGATTGATATTTAGAGATTTGCAAGTTAGAGATTAGAGAGAGATTGATATTTAGAGATTTGCAAGTTAGAGATTAGAGAGAGATTGATATTTAGAGATTTGTAATTTACGGGAGCTTTCGAGAAACGGGCTCCTGGTTCGAGTCACTACGTGACCGCGGACCGCGGTGGCAAGTTCATTTGACTGTCGAGTTGACTGCGGGACCGCGGACCACGGTGGCGCGAGCCTTATGCTTACGGAGTGGCGGGGTATTCTAAAGTCTAGCCGATTTGTTTGAGGTAGTTAGTCTTTCGAGTTTATCATCAAAATATTCTTGGAAACGTTTGGGAGAATTATGTTGTCTATATATGATACCACAAATGATGTTACTTTTCTGTGGAAGTTGAATTTCGATCCAAAGTGATTATCACCCGGATTGGTGTCTTCAAGTGCGTTTAGCTTGAAAAGATTAAGGTCATAAAGGAATGATTTCCGCACAGGTCCCTACTTTATTATGCATGCTGTAGCCATATTGTATCATTCTGCAATAACAAAAAATGTTTACATGTGAACAATTCATCTGGTGCATGCATAATGAAGTAGGGACCGGTGCGGAAATCTTGCCGATGTTTTTTGGGGGGTGAGGTGATCGAAATGATTCTGACTCTCTCAAGAACACTATCAGCAGACAGACCGATATTTGATGGGTTGACTTGAGAGGCACTTTGTCGAGTTTCCATGACAATTGCTTTTGCAAGGCGTCTAACAAATTTACAAATGACCGGTTTCGGGGCGCCATTTTGCTGCCTCGAGGGGACGCGATGAGCAATGTCAATGTCCGACAGAAACACTTCTGCCCCCATCTCCTGGAATAATTTTACGCACAGGGCGCTTGTTTCAGCTGCGGTTTCACTGCTTTTCTCGGGAAGATTTCCTCACAGGTCCCTACTTCATTATGCATGCTGTAGCCATACGGTTTCGTTCTCAGAAATGTTTGCACGCGCACTTCCCAAGACAATACAGCTACAGCATGCATAATAAAGTAGGGACCTGTGCGGAAATCGTACCCTTTTCTCTGGCAGGCCAATTATTTTTACATTAAATTGGTACCTATATTCCTCAACCTCGTCAATGGCGTTGCCAACACGTGTAACTTCAGCGCTAAGCTTATTAAGACGACGGCTTAATGCCTTGAGTTGATCAATGACACCAGAATTAGACGCTGACAGGTCGTCGTATTCGTCGCTCAGATATTGTAGACTACGAGAGACGGTTTAATCATTTGAAGCATTATTATTGCTATTACCAGACGTACCAGCTGCTTCAGCACCAAAGGTAATGGCCGAGTCGACCCGAACCTTCTCTTTCAACTGCGTTATTTCCTTCGAAAGGGCGTCGACCTTATCCTTTAAATCTTGATTTTGTTGCTTTAGTGAAGTAACTGACTCTTTTGGCATGATTTCAGTGAAAATTATTAACAAAAGGACAGTAGAAAAAACGACTCATTAAGGTACGAAGCAGGAGCTCAAAATTAAACGTCCATCTTGGCTCTTGGCTTGGTAACCTACTAATTAGCGCATGATTATTGGTCGAGATTCACGGTCTTAATTGTAGACACATAATGGCGTCTGGCATAGACTCCCGGTGTGCCCGATCAATGATAATCGATCATCGGAAATCAATCGATATAATCGATAACAATCAATCGATTAATATCGATTGGTCTCACGAATCGATGAAAATCGATACTCACAATCTCAGGTCCTGTTAATTGTATCGATTTTATCGATTATTATCAGTTTTAATAAATGAACCACTCATGAATTCTTACAACATTTTGTAAGCCCCTGGTGTAAGCGGAACGCTGCGCATCCATCCGCGTGGAATCAAGCGAGTCTTGCCGAAGTCTTCCAGTCTTGTGAGTCATCGAAATGAAAGTACTACTAGTAGAGGCTGCTGTGAAGGGCTACCACGAGTGCCCTTTTACAGTAAGAACGGGTGAAGCATTTTCCCTCGAGAAAAAAATCGGCAGAGGCATTTCGAGCCTGAGTTGTAAATTCGCGGGGACAACTGGGACATGCCCAAAAGGAGCATGTCGCAATTCTATGGCCTCATTCTTGATTTCTTTTCTTGTTTCTTGGCTATTTCAATACTAAACTATGTTAATAAATTGTTATTATCTTGTATGTGCCGTTTTTTCCTTGTCGAGGCGCTAGTTCATGCCATTCTTGCAGCATATTCTGCCTTCCTTGAATTTCTTTTGATACTGATTTGCTCAGTTTGCATCAGCCAAAGTAAATGTTGCTACCGAAACATTTGGTCACGTTCAGATAGGGCTGTTGTAGCTTTTTTAGGAGATGAACTAAAAACTGTAGCAATTACTTGACACACTGATGGAATTTTAATCACCATTTCATGATTAGACAAAATAAAAACAGCAAGCAAATGTCTGGGAGTTTATTGATCTTGAGAGGGTTGGAAAAGCTTAGAACCTGCGAAAAGGCGAAATTTTCTGTGTTAGAGTTAGTCTACAAGCGAAAAAATGGGGAAAAATGACCGGATATCTTGTTATTTGAAGGATCAGTAGCGCAAACGTATCTGAAATCATTTATCATTCGCAATCGATATAATCGATTAAAATCGATGAAAATGAAAAACTCTTTCGATTTTCATCGATTTCCGATACCAATCGATTAATTACTATCGATTCTTATCGATTACAATCGATTTTATCGATTATTGAATTTCATCGATTGGGCACGCCGGGATAGACTAGAGAAGGAAGTTACTTTAGTGCTCCGAAACGTTTGCCAATATCAGCACATATTCATTTTGATAAAAGCTATGAAGTAGTCTCTCTCGCAGCCGTTTTTTGGATGTCACGCAACATTCCCCCACTAAAAAACGTTCCTCCATTATGTGAAATCCAAAAAACGGCTGCGATGGAGATTACCAAGAGGTGATGGGCTCCTGAGACTACTGGAGACCATCTTCACAGTTCAGGAGGAAAATGTTTGGGTGTAGAAATGTGTGCAAGCACAAAAAAATGTTCAAAATCCATGAGATAAACCAGTAGTATCCGATGTACGCTTTCCCCAGGAATCACCCTCATACAGAATACGCTGTGGTTGTTGTGATTAGTTAAGTTGTGGTTCTCTGACAGTCAGTTGAAAACCGCTCTAAATAAAAACTAGCCGTAGCCAGGGCTATGAAAGTGTTGCGGAAATTTATGACTACGATCTTTGTAGGAAATTCAACTCTACCACTGCATGTTGCCTCGAAAGAATGGCTCGCTTCCTTAACATGAAAAAGGCCGTGCAATCGGAAATAACACACATAGATGCTTGTATTAAAGGTAAGATTTCCTCACAGGTCCCTACTTCATTATGCATGCTGTTGCCGTACGGTTTCGTTCTCAGAAATGTTTGCAAGCGCACTTCCCAAGACAATTCAACTAAAGCATGCATAATGAAGTAGGCAGCTGTGAGGAAATCTTACCTCAGGTGGTCTCTGACATGGCACGCGTAGGCCGCGAGTCAATTCTTCCCACCAAGGTAACAGCCATTTATCACGGTATCACAAAATAAATACGCCAAAGAACCGCCGAGCGCCGTTTCAAGCTCATCATTTTGACTCGCACAGTTGTACCATATACATATGAAACGTCCATAAGTCAATCTTTCTCGATAACACTGTTAACTTGCTCTGGCGAAATTCGAAACCGAAGTTGACAGTGCAGGCGTTCTTTCTTGTTTTGCATTTTTTTTTTCCAAATCGAGGCAGTGCATTCTGGTCCGCTGAAAGCGAGGCTCTTCCACTGCGCAGAGCATTGTGGTCCGCTAAAAACGAGGATCTACCACAGCACAAAGCATTGTGGTCCGGTGAAAACGAGGCTAAAAACTACGGCAAAATCTCGATTTTGCCTACCTTTCTTTTATGAATTGCAGCAAAAAACACAATGACAACAAAAAGAATGGAGGTCAGGCAGGGGAGGGAGGGAGAGGGGGTTAAGTTCCCATGTTCTCTTATCATTTAGGATTTTCTCCATTGTTCCCTAATCCATAAAACCACTTGTTCCCTAATTTTTGCCCCATTGTTCCCAGCAATTTATTCAGAGGTTCCCTAGTTCTCTGAAAATAATTTGAAAATATCCCCTATTCCCTGAAAACAAATGCGTCTGTTCTCTTTTCCCCAATTAAACATGTAGGAGGGGCACAAACACATACCATCATATTGCATAACTCAAAACTAAATGTACCGATGTAAAAATGGTTTAAAAGTTTAAATAACATTGCATGGCCCTGAATTCCAGTATTAGACAACATGGTGAGTGTTCAGCAGTGAAACATTTCCCCACCAGTTTCGCTCAATGTTGGACTCTAAGATTATTCTAGCTGCTGCTGAAGAATTTTGGATAATGGAATTGAAAGCATTCAAGCTTGAAAAACCAATGTTGCATCACTCACAGCAACAATATCACATACAATATAACACATTGAATTAAATTTGTTGTAAGTATTATTTTTGCAGAACAATAATCTGACATTATTGCAGGTTCTAAGTCTACTATTTGCAGTAAACAAAACAGTGACAAATGAATATTTTGATAAAGCTCCACAAACTCTGGGCTTCTGTTTTTTGGACTAGAAAAAGGTATTTATGCACCATTTTACTTTTGTGCATAATAAATTCAATAACATTTCTGGTTGTGTTGTTATCATCTATGTCAACTACAGAAGAGCCAACCATGGAGAAAACAACAAGGAAATTGTCGACTTTCCAAAAATTAACATTGCAAAACAAGATAAATACTGGTAGTTACAGTATACATTAAATTGGTTGCATACCAACCACTACTCTTAGCTGCTCAAAAACAAAGAATGTTACTACTGTATGTGTGCCAGTTCTAGTCCAGTTGGGTATAAAACCTTTGTAAAGCCCAAAAAGTCCCTCCTTCCTCACTGTCTTAACAATACAGTCAACAGTTCCTTGGTAAAGCATGGGTTTCCTGTTATGATCCTTCTTTTGATTCATGTATCTTGTGCGTACCATATCAATGGGACTTGTCACACAGTTTGTCACAAAGCCAGCTATTGAAGAAGAAACAATATGCAAAAACGGTCCTTCAGTCATAAGCCCTGCATTCATTATTGTGTGTTTTGTATGGTCATAGGATGACACAGCTGTAGCCGTGACAAGAGCGGAACGCTTAACAGTGGCACTTACACCTGTCCAGAGGCCCAATACTCCCTCCTTCAAAAAAATGTCGTGGAAGGCATGAAGGGTGTGTCTGTACTCCCACTGACTGGGTGACTGTACAGCCATAAGACGAATTTTTACTACATCAGTAGGGCAAGCCACTGCACTGCCTATTGCCCCAGATATTGCACCAGAAAACACTTTCTTCCAAAGAGGTGTGTGAGCAGGGTCTGTAGCTCCAAACCAGACTTTCAGTGGTTCATATAAGCCAAGCCTTAAGGTGCTATATGATGCTTCCCTTAGAAGTGAAGGGGTGATACTAACAAGGAAAGAATTGGAAAACAAACTATTAAGATATTAAGTGAATTTTTATCAGGCAATTCAACTGGTTAACAGATAAGGTTTTTGTATTTGCACACCTAAATATGCAGGTCCAAGAACTACCTGCATTTGTTACTAGTCCTAAGGATTGCTACTTCTTTATTTCCTTGATTAATTTACTTGACCTTGCACAACAAGCATGCATCAGAGAGACTTAAACAAATTAGGCAGATGAACATGATAGGGGAGAGTCAAACAGACAGAAGAGGAGCCAAATTTATTTAATGATTGGTGACCAGGCCTTTCTGTCTTAAATAAAATATAAATGCAAATATGTCAATGCACTGATTGGCTGAGAGCAAGTCAATATCAATAAAATTATATTCCGGCATGTGTATTATCAACAAGTAATCAAATGATTTCGAGTGCAATTTTGTATAAGCGAGCATTTTTCAAAGATAACAATTTGCACTTGTCCTGCAGGTTCATAAAATTCAGTCTTCACTTGAGCGTCTTTATTTTAAATTGCACTCAAACCATTAGATATACCTATACAACCCCCAAGACAGAGCAGACACATATAAAACAAAAACAAAACATGACGCAAAATCAAAATCCGAAAAATAAAAATTAAAATCTATCCGGCAGGGGCTTGAAAACAACCCGACCAACAGCTACAGCTAATTTTCGTAAAAGATCCATAGCCATAGATCCATAAACATTCCAAAATTTTGCTTTTCTTAACCATTTATTATGGCCGGCTATGGATCTTATACGCAAATTAGCTGTAACTGTTGGTCGGGTTGTTTTGAAGCCCCTGCCGAATAGATTTTAATTTTGATTTTGATTTTTGGGATTTTGATTTTTTGAGATTTGTGGGATTTTTTTTGTTCCGATTTTTGGGATTTTTGATCCGATTTTTCGGATTTTTGATCTGATTTTTGGGGTTTGATCTGATTTTGGGGGGTTAGTTTGATTTTTCTGGATTTTACTGGTTTGTACTGATTTTGGGTGGTTTTTAGGTGTGGATTAATTGGTTTAAAGGGGTGACAGTCTCTGGGCCCCCGTTTTCCTTCTACTTAAAGCGATTCCTTTTATATCCATTAAAGCTGGGAATATTCACAGAATTCCCTTTTTTAACCCTCTCATAATATGGTTTAATTCAATTCTACAATTTTATCTTCATTAGCTCATCATATCAATTACCGGTAGTTATTAGGTCTTTTGTGTATTTTTATGTGATTTAAGTTATTCAATTTGAGCTGACAGTAATGCGTTAGCCATCATTTATCTATGATGCCAGGACATTGAATATACAGTATATGCATAAATCATTAAATTATAATTATCATTAATATTATTATCACTATTATCAAAAATCTTCTCAAAAGTTCATTGTTCTTCATATGAATATTAAACCAAGCTAGACATGATGAATGTCACAGACATGTCAACCATCTTTCCACAGAAGATTAATACACTCACCCTCTATAAAGACCTCTCAAACCTTCCTCTTGAGCGATTCTTACAGCTCCTCTCACCAAACCGCGATAGTAACGGTCATGGAATATGTTTCTGCTTTCATGTTTGGAACCCAATTCATTTTCAAGCTGCATTCGAGTCTTGATCACATCAATAGGGTTTGTCACTTGAAAATACACAGGACAAAACAACAGGCTTGATTACTACTGGTTCAAAATAGCTTTGGAATCATTTGACATAAAATCACTGGGCTGTAACTGAATTGCTTGGGATAAAAGACAAAAATATTTCCTGTTCTTAAAGAAAGAAACAGTACTCCTACAACATGCATAATGAATTATAGGCTAATAAATGGAAATCTGCCAACCACTTTACTATCTTTTCCAGCAGAAATGATCACAATGTCATTTGATCTGAAATAAAACTTAAAATCAAGTTTTTATATGAACCCATGAACTGAAGTGAGGACATAAAATGATTTATCAGCTAGAAACCTGAATGAATCTGAAAACTTTATAGGGAATCTATCAGTAAATTGAGTAATTTGAATTTTCTGTGGACAAAAACCTGACTTCTTTTTTAGACTTTTCAAGGGCTATAGATATCATGAGTTATCTCTAATAACACCAAAAACAATTTCTCATGGGAGTCAGAGAAAATGAATGTCAAATTTCACTAGAACTGTGAAAACGAAGGAAAAATTCTGAAAATTTCATGTGCAAGGTGCTATTTTGTAAAATTTGACATTTATATTCTAGGGCTCAGCCATAATAAACTTTCTTTGGTGTTATTACAGATAACCAATTATATCTATAGCCCTCGAAAAATGTAAACAAGAATGCAAGATTGTTTAAATTATTCTGGCACAAGGTTTTTGTCCACTGAAAACTCAATTTCCTGATGTATTCCTAGTCTTAAAATGTTTGTGAACATGTTTGTTAATTAAAACATGATAAATTCAATAGCTGACAAAACATTTTGAAAGGATTTCTGTGGCACATATCCATAAAGCCCCTTGGCCAAAATAAATTTTTCATCTTTTCGAATAGTTTGAATTGTTTACTGAGACAATTGATTATAATGATTGACCTCTTAGGTATACAAATTGTTCACGAATCAGAAGGCTTGACTGGTGAATGCTATTTAAGGTTTTCTCGATAAGTTTGTTGTCTCAGTATGTGCTAGGCATTCATTGATAAATTTGAATTTCAATAAACAAGGACCCTACAGTGTTCAAAAGAATAAAAAACAAAAGGAATTATTTGCTACATCTCAATAAATCCGCAGGATCCCATTTTATCAAGAATGTCATTTAATTAAAACTGAGGTCAGAATCTCCAGGAATATACGAACATTTTATTACGAAAAATGACGAGCATTGACATAAAAGCACTTAACGCGACCGTATACACTGTCACTTCTTAGGAATTTGTTTTTAAACTTCAAATCACCTTCCGACAATTCGGTACACTCGTGTGCAAGCGGAGCTCAAACGCTTTCGATGTATGTAGCCTTTATCTTCGCTTGCCAACACTCTCACCTCCGCTGTAGGGAACCTTTTCGAAAGTTCTCGTACTGAAACGTTTACACAAATCTTATGCCAAAATGGATAAATTAGTGAGGTATTTAGTAAAAAGTAGACCTTGATAAACCAAATTTTATTCTGCTGCTTCACTGCATTTGACAGTTATACTGCTACAAAAAATAGGAGCGATTGCAGAATACGCGGCCCACTCATTTACATGTATAGGAGGCTTCTCAAGAACGAAGCAAACGAAAATAATAACGACACACTTGTGACGAAACTAATGTGGTTTATCTAGAAACCACAAGGGCTGACCGAAATAGTTTACGTGTCTGCGGTATCTATTACCGGAAATAGTTTAGATTTTTTCACTAGCCACTCCTAGCACATGTATTACTTGTTTTTCTATCCGCTCTACATTATTATTAAACGTCGTTTGCTAAACAAAGTCTCTCGCGTGTTGTTACATGGTGGCAGCGAGTGGAGAGCTATAGTGGTACAATATTACACATAGTTTCTCATCAACGCAAGAGTTAAAAGAATGGCATCGGGATACTCCCTACCACCTCCAGCGCACCTCGAGATTCATGACTCGAACGCTGCGGAAAAGTGGAAAAAGTTCCTGTTAGCATGGGAAAACTACGCTCTCGCCACAGAGCTCAGCGAGAAGTCCCAGCCAGTACAAGTAGCCACACTCTTGACAGTGATAGGCGAAGAAGCAAGAGAGGTGTACTCGACCTTCAACGACTGGGTAAACGAGGGAGACGACAAGAAAATCGGACCAGTACTAAAGAAACTAGGAGATTACTGCGAACCGCGCAAGAACATTCCCTTCGAAAGATATCGCTTCAACCGACGTATTCAAGAGCCAGGAGAGACTTACGACCAGTATCGCACGGCACTTCGAAAGTTAGCCGAGGGTTGCAACTTTGCAACAATAACTCCCGAAGAAATACTTCGCGACCGCCTGTTGTTTGGAATTCGTGAACCCAAACTCAGAGAGAGATTATTAAGGGAGACAACATTAACACTCGCCAAAACAGACGAAATCTGCAGGGCATCCGAGAGCACAACTGCTCAGATGAAACTTATGGAAAAAGAAGAGAATCCATCAAGCACCGTAAATGCAGTCAGAGAAAAAAGCAAGAACCTTAAAGTGCCAAGAAAACGAAATCTCAAAGGCAAGGACTCCCAACACGGAAAGCCCAAAGAATGTGAGAGGTGTGGCTCTGTTCATGATCACGCAAAGAAAGAACAATGTCCGGCTTTCGGCAAGACGTGTTTGAAGTGCGGTAAACTATCGCATTTTGCAGCTAAATGTCGCAGTAAGAAACGAGACAACAACACTCGCACGTTTGTTAGAGCTGTCGACGACGATGTCAGCGAATCCGAGGTATTCTACGCCGACATGATATCAGCAGTAGATCTGGATGATTCCCAACTCGTGACACTAAAACTGGAGTCTGGCAATTATCTGCGGTTTCAACCGGACACTGGAGCACAGTGCAACGTAATTCCGGTGAGTCTCTACAAGAAAGCCACAAAAGACCACAAATTGGAGCGCGTGACACCACTGAACACTCAACTCTCAGCCTACGGTGGTTCGAAATTACAAGTTGTGGGCCAAGTTCGTATTACCGTGTGGCGTGACGACTACAGATGTCAGTTGGATTGTAAACTTGTTGACAGCAACACAATCCGCCCCCTCCTTGGACGAAAAGCCTGTGTGGGCATGAAGATCATTACATACACTGACAATGATCAATTAAACAAACCACAAACAGGAAATGCCCCAGTGTACTCGCTCGAAACGGCAGCAAAAGTAACGCAAGCGCCCATTACCAAAATGGCCCTGATTAAGAAATACCCGCAAGTTTTCGGCGAAGGTGTCGGAAAGCTGGCCGGTGAACACCATATTAGAATTGACAGCACCGTTAACCCTGTACAGCACGCACCGCGTCGCGTACCTGTGGCACTCAGAGCTAAAGTAAAAGAAACCTTAGAAGACTTGGAGAAACAGGAAATCATTGCACCCGTGACCTGTCCCACAGCATGGATAAGCTCCATGGTAACTGTACCGAAGAAAAACGGAAAACTACGCGTATGCCTGGACCCCAGGGACCTCAACCGTGCCGTCCAACGCGAGCACTACCCTCTCCCAACAATTGAAGACATTGCTACTCGACTCCACGGCGCGAAAGTCTTCACAAAGCTCGATGTACGAAACGGATTCTGGCATGTGGCCCTTGATGCAGAGTCGTCCTACCTGACAACCTTTCACACCCCGTTTGGACGTTACCGTTGGCGACGCCTGCCTTTCGGTATCAGCTCAGCTCCTGAAGTCTTCCAACGCAAAATGCACGAGCTCATTGAAGGACTTTCAGGCATCGAAGTCGTGGCAGATGATTTTATCGCAATTGGTTGCGGAAACACAGTTGAAGAGGCCATTGATGACCACGACACAGTCCTGATTAGATTCCTGGAACGCTGCAAAGAGCGAGGCGTTAAGCTCAACACGGACAAGCTCAACCTCCGACTAACGGAAGTCCCGTTCATCGGACACGTCGCCACAGACAAAGGTCTATGTGTAGACCCCGCCAAAGTCCGGGCGATCAGCGAAATGCCAGCACCCACAGACAAGGCCGGAGTTCAGAGATTGCTGGGACTCGCACAGTATCTCAGCAAGTTCCTACCACGTCTGTCTGACATCACAAAGCCATTAAGAGAACTCACCCAGAAAGACGTACAGTGGACCTGGGAAACTGCCCAAGAAGAGGCATTGGTGGCGCTAAAGAATGCTGTCATGACTACCCCAGTCTTGCGCTACTACAACCTAGAGGAAGAAGTCACGCTCCAGTGTGACGCCTCTCAGTTTGGGTTAGGCGCCGCCCTATTACAAAACGGACAGCCGGTGGCCTACGCATCGCGTGCTCTTACAGATGCAGAAACTCGCTATGCCCAAATAGAAAAGGAACTGCTCGCAATCGTTTTTGCGTGCGAACGTTTTGAGCCGTATGTGTACGGCCGTGACGAAGTCCATGTGGAAAGCGACCACCAGCCCTTAGAGTCAATCTTTCTAAAGCCACTCCACTCAGCGCCTAAGCGACTCCAGCGAATGTTGCTGAGACTCCAAAAGTACAGCCTTCGAGTGACTTACAAGAAAGGTCACGACATGTTTCTGGCCGACACCCTGAGCAGAGCTTTCCTCCCAGAGGTCAACGCCTGTGAGTTCACGCAAGAGCTCGAGGAAGTGGATCACACAGCCTCACTACCAGTCAGTGACGAGCGTTGGCAGCAGATCAGACATGCATCGGCAGATGATCCTGTGTTACAGCAGCTACGTGCTACTATACGCCGGGGATGGCCAGAAACCAGATCCGAAATTCCGGAATGTCTCTACCCCTACTTCGACATGAGAGATGTGCTGACTGTCCAGAACGAACTCGTCTTCAAAGGACAACTTCTCGTAGTACCAGCCTCCCTACGTAAGGAGCTTATGGCAGTGGTACACAGCTCGCATATTGGCGTTGAAGGGTGTATACGCAGAGCACGTGATACCCTCTACTGGCCCCGCATGGCAACCGAGCTACGAGAGTACATCTCGAAGTGTGACGTATGCCTAGCCCACCGCACCGGACAAGCCAAGGAAACACTCGTACAGCACGAAGTGGTGGCCCGTCCCTGGTCCAAAGTCGCCGCTGATCTTTGTGAGCTAGACAACCGCACACTCCTAGTCATCACTGACTACTACAGTAACTTCATAGAAGTTGCTCGACTCAACACCGCGACGTCACGCAACGTCATCAAAGAAATGAAAGCCGTATTTGCCAGGTATGGCATTCCAGACGTCCTCGTGACGGATAACGGTCCCCAGTTTGCATCCGCTGAATTCGCTGTCTTCGCGAAAACCTGGATGTTCAAACACAGTACATCATCACCCTACCATCCACAGTCAAATGGAAAGGCTGAGAACGCCGTGAAAACTGTGAAACGCCTGTTTACCAAGTGTAAAGAGTCTGGCCAATCAGAGTTCCTAGCACTGTTAGATTGGCGGAACACCCCGACTGAAGGAATTGGCACCAGCCCCGCCCAGCGTCTAATGGGACGTCGCTGCAAGACCCTCCTTCCTGTCGCCGGTACCCTGTTACAGCCTCGTTACTCAACAGAAGAGGAGACACGCGCGCTTATTGGCAACAAACAGCGGCAGCAGCACTACTACAACAAGCATGCAAGGCCGGCACTGCGACCAATCGGACAAGGTGAAACCGTGCGCATGAAACTACCTGGTCAGAAAACCTGGAGCGCTGGTACCTGCATGGCACAAGCTGGTCCGCGTAGCTACGATGTGAAAGTCGGTGAGACAGTATACCGTCGCAACCGCCGCCAGCTGATTCAGTCCAAAGAACCTCCCATTGTAGACTCCAGCGAGCCAGAACCTTCTAGAGACAAAACCTCAACACATTGAACTAGCCAATCAGCCGCCGACCCAAGCATCCAGCACCCCTGACTCACAACCTGTTAGTATACGCAAATCACAACGTACCCGCAGACCACCTGCTCACCTAAAGGACTTTGTCACCAAATGAACTATTAGTTCCTCTAAATACTTGTTGATTCGATCTTGATTTATTAGGAAACACATGTAGCTTACTTTCTTTATAGGAGGAAAGATGTGACGAAACTAATGTGGTTTATCTAGAAACCACAAGGGCTGACCGAAATAGTTTACGTGTCTGCGGTATCTATTACCGGAAATAGTTTAGATTTTTCACTAGCCACTCCTAGCACATGTATTACTTGTTTTTCTATCCGCTCTACATTATTATTAAACGTCGTTTGCTAAACAAAGTCTCTCGCGTGTTGTTACAACACTAGGATGTGAACGACTCAGTGCACAACTCATACCACAACCATACTTTCTTGGGGGAATTCATGTGGTGTCTGATACAATAACTACTTCACCAAATTAGCCTATATCAATGTTAAACGTGTCGGAAAAAACACTTCTCGTTCATACCTCAACGACGAACTGAATATCGGCAACAGAAATCAGAAAAATATTGGCTAGAGGTCAAGAAGTCGGAAAAAAAACAGTCTCGAAATTTGCTCATACGCGACTTTTGGGAAAATCGATTTAAGCATCACGTAGAGGAGACATATGTTTAGTTACGATACATATTACTTACTGCGAGTCATTAGAACGCCTCTTTTACATCAAAACCTACCCTAAGTGAGTGAAAGCGCAATCGTTGCATACGTCTAACATATTTAACGAACTAGATTAAGAAAGTAAACGAAAGTCCTGCTTACCAGTAGCGGCGCACATACAAGACAGTCCACTCAACGCGAAACGAACTAAGTCTTCATGATCTCGCCGTTTGACTGTCTGACTTTGCTTAGGGTACATGTTCACAGCCATGGGCGATTTTGTATTTGTCGATCTTCCGCTTTCCCTGATTCAAAGTTATTCATACCAGGGAATCTTACCAGGAAGTGTGAAACATTTCGCAGCTATTCCCGGCCATGGAAGAGTTTTAAAATCTCCATCACGCGAACAAAAGAAACAAACGTGAAGACATCGCTTAGAAACCACAATCTACACACAACTGGCTCAAACTGTTTCCGCGTTTGACAAAGGAAAGACAGGACGCCGTCACCTCGTGCAACTTTTCTTTACGTACTCAGTTATGTCTCTAGACGCAGAGCGAACTAGACCGACGCCATGTTGTGTAAAAACTACAGCAATCTTTATTGTCCTTCCCCTGATGCATTGCACACCGTAACATCTTCCTTTCTCTGTTTTTTTTTTTTTTTTTTTTTTTTTTTTTTGTTTGCAGAGCCCAACAATTACGGCTGCATAACAGCAACAGCAATGAAATGTACTGCAGAGTGGGCTGGAGGTCCGAGTTGGCCCTCAACCAGAAAGCTAGTGTATACAACAATGTTCTTAGTCTAGCAGTACACGGGCCTAGTAGGCAACTGAGAAAGAAAAAAAAAATGAACTAAAAATTAATAAAGTCAAAATAAAAGAAATTTTTTTTTTTTTTTTAACAATGTTGTGACTTTGTAATGTAAATATAGCATGTTGAGTTCAACATGGCTCTTTGGGGAAGAGACAGTTCACAAGTCCAGACGTGCCGCTGGTTTGGACACCCGACCTGATCTGGTCTTTGTCACAGATCCTTCTTTTAACGGTAGGTGGGTGTTTGATCCAGTCTGAGGGTGTGACACCAACTCCAATGGGTTAGATTTACCCTGTGAAACATTTGGAGATGAAGTTGGCATTGGTGCAGAGGGTGTGTCAGTGGGACTTGGCTGAGTTGGCTTGGCAGGAGTGCTTGGTTTGGACCCTTTGAGTGTGGAAGATAGCGGAAGAGGCTTGGTTTGTTCTGAGGGGTTGACAGCAGGTGGGGGTGTTTTGGCAGACAGTTGCTTCAACCATGACCGTGGAATTAGAGCCTCTGGGGGTGGGGGTGCAGCTGGTCGCAGGTGCCTGCGGTTCCTTCTGGTTAGTCCGGTGGGGGTCTCAATAATGTAGGACCGGGGAGCTGGTACTGCGGTGATGAGGCCATAGAGCCAAGGCCCTGACTTATGGTGTGGTGATGGCTTCGCGTAAACAAAATCTCCGATTGCCAATGGGGGTAGGGTGCTGCTTGCGGTTGCATCATAGTATTGTTTGGCCTTTGCACGCTTTGAGGCAATACTTTCTTGTACTGCTAGTGCAGTGTTGTCACTTGGGAGTAGGAGCTCTCTAGATACTGGGAGTAGTCCACGAGTGCGGCGCCCCATACTCCGTTGTGCTGGGCTCAAGACGTGTCCTTCCTGGGGGGTGTTTCTATATGTGAGAAGTGCCTCTTGAAGATTGCATTTTCCCGACTTTTTGAGAATACGCTTGACAATTTTAACCGCGGCTTCTGCTTTCCCGTTACCTTTAGGCCAATATGGTGAGCTTGTGATGTGTTGAATTTGGTATTTTTCACAAAATGCTTTGAATTCAGAAGCGATGAATTGAGATCCATTGTCGGATAAGATGGCCTCAGGTACCCCATGACGAGCAATGTGAGCTTTTGTTTTGGCTACGATTGTGCTGGACAGAGTGTTTTCAACCTCGTCAACTTCAATAAAGTCAGAGTAATGATCTACGGTTATGAGATAGGTGTGTGACTCAAACATGCAGAGGTCTTGGCTGACAAATTGCCAGGGATATTGTGGGATGGGTTGGCTCTTCATGGGTTCCTTTGAGTTCTGTGCCTGAAACTGGGCGCATTTTCCACAGGATTGGCAGGCATTCCGAATGTCACTTTGCATACCAGGCCAAAATATGATATCCCTGCACAGCCGTGTGTTAGATTCGGGGCCAAAGTGTGCAACGTGGGCCTTCTGAGGCATATAGTTCCTTTTAGCCAAGGGGATGACCACTTGTTGTCCCTTATAGATGATCCCATCGTGAGAGGTGAGTTCGTCTCGATAGGTCCAGAATGGTTGTAGGCTCTTAGGTAGTTGGGACTTCTGTGAAGGCCAGCCATTGATGATGATCTTGTTTAAAGTGCACATAGTCGGATCATTCGCTGTGGAGGCCTCGATGTCTGCGAGTGTTTGGGAGCTGATTCGTGGGTTTTCAGGATGGTTGTCTATGTCAGTTCTGAAGACCTCGAAGTTGGTTTGCTTGGAGTCATTGGTTGTAGGCAGTGGGGCTCTGGAGAGTGTGTCGGCCAAAAGGAGTGATGCGCCTTTCTTGTAGCTGACTTTGATATTGTATCGCTGTAGGCGCATCATCATTTTCTGTAGGCGACGAGGAGCTGCGTGAAGTGGTCTTTTAAAGATAGTTTCCAAGGGCTGGTGGTCTGTGTGCACATTAACTTGGCGACCATAGATCCACAGGTCCCACTTATCACAGGCTGACACTATGGCCAGACATTCTTTCTCTATTTGAGCCCACATTTCTTCATTTGGTCGCATTTTGCAAGAGGTGTAGGCCACAGGTTGAAGATCACCGGAGTCATTTGGTTGCAAGAGAGCAGCTCCAAGGCCTCCTTGGGAAGCGTCCACTTGGAGGGTGATAGGCCTGGTGTGGTCGAAATAGGCTAGGCATGGAGCTCGCGCGATGAGCTGCTTTGCGGCGAGGAAAGCTGATTGGTGAGTTTCCGACCAAATGAATTCATGGTCTTTCTTTGTGAGTTCAAAGAGAGGGCTAATCGTCTGTGACAGGTGAGGGCAGAAGGTGTTCAAGTAGTTGACCATACCACAAAATCTCATTACCCCCTGCTTGTCGACGGGGGTAGGCATGTCATTTATGGCTTTCACCTTGCTGGGGTCTGGTTCCACACCCTGGTCCGAGATCACTTGGCCCATGAAGGTTATCTTTGGTAATTTAAACTGGATCTTCTGTGGGTTGAATTTGAGGTTCCTCTCCTGGGCACGTTTCATTAGGGCAAAGACATTGAGGTCATGCTGTTTGTTTGCCTCTTCTCTTGTCTCTCCTTGGCCTACAACAAGAATGTCATCCGCTATGCAGTAAACATCTTGTAGTCCCTCAAGTGCCTCATGCATTCGCAGCTGGAATTCCTCGGGGGCACTGCTGATGCCGTAAGGGAGGCGCAGCCACCGATACCTGCCCCAAGGTGTGTGCATGGTAGTGAGCAGGCTGGATTCATCGGTCAGTGCTATTTGGGTGAACCCATCCAGTGCGTCAAAGATAGAGAAGATCTTGTAGTTCTTGCCTGATAGTCTGGGCAGTATCTCCTGAAGGGTGGGGATTTGGTAGTGCGGAATGACAATGGCTTTGTTTAGTGTTTGGCTCGGATCCAGGCAGAGGCGCACTTTGGTGTTACCGTCTGGAAGGGCTTTCTCTCGGACTGTCATGTTGCTGCACCAGCTGGTAGGTTCATCTACTTTCGTGAGCTTTCCGCTTGTCACCATGTCATCCAGCTTTTCTTTTACTTTCTCAAGTTTGGCGACTGGTATTCTGTGGACCCCTGCGTGACGCGGGGTGACACTGGGGTCAAGGGTCAGGCTGACTGGCTGACCCACAGTTCCTAGGCCCGTAAAGTTGTCCTTGTACACTGATATCAGTTCGTCTTTCTGGAGGAGGCCTGGTTGCAAGTCTGCCGTAGGGAATGGCTCTTGGATATTCAGGTGACGTGAGGTAGCCATATGGACGTAGGTTTCCTTAGGCTTGATGTCCATTGTTGTGGAGGAGAATACCCTGTCTCTGTGGAATGTAATCAGACCTAGGCGTTCGCTGTCTTTTCCACTGATCAGTGCTGGTTTTCCAGGAATGTCCTTGGTGTCTATTACTTCGAATTCTAGTGTTTCAAAATGGGTTACGCCTTCACAGGCCAGGCTGACCCTGCCAACAGGGTGAATGGCTTTCCCAGAATAAGGGAAGATCTTTGCACGAGAAGGCTTCAACGGGGCGGCGTCTGATATTTTACTGTAGATGGATGATGGGAGAGTGTTACATGTGGCTGCTGAATCCACCTGCATTAACACTTTGACGCTCCTATTGGGACTGATGGACACAGGAAGCCAGGTGAAGTATTTGTCATCCTTCGGCGAGTCGCTATGATGGTGGTGAGCGAACACAGAGAAGGAATGCACAACGTAGTCGTCATCATCATCATCAGACAAGCAGGTGTCTGCTGTGAACTGGTGGACATCACTTCCACGCTTTGGGGGTGGGCGTCTGTTGGATTTTTTATGGCTTCTTTCAAATTCTGCTTTGAACTTGTCTTTGGGGGATCTGCAAACTTTTGCCAGGTGGTTTTCCATCATGTAACAATTGGTGCAAAAGTTGCCTGGCTTAGTGGCTGGACAGTCCTTGCGGGGATGTCTGGCGCCTCCACACCACCTACATTTTGCCTGCGGAAGTGAGGGTTTGTTAGTCAATCGATTGACCTGTTCTTCCACTTGAGAAGTAGCAGAGTGCATAATGGTAATGTTGGTGTTGTGTGCTGCCTCCCAGGATTTTGCTCGGGCAAGCTGTTCTTCAAATGTGTAGGGAGTTTTCCCATCTTCTTTGTAGTGGTGAAGGAGGAGTTCTCTCAAATCCTTATTGTGGACACCGGTGCATAGACGATCACGCATTAGTTCTTGTAAAGGGTTAGTCATCTCTGCATATTTTGTCTTTCTTGCTGTACTTCTAATGCGAGTCTCAAAATCGGTTACGGACTCCGCTGGCTTTTGGGTGCAGTTAAAGAAAGCGAGGCGTTGTGGCATTACATCGTCCTGCCCCACAAAATGTTCCTCTAGGCGCAGTTGATACACCCATGGTTGACTTGTTTCTTCCTGAGTTAATTTCTCAAGGATTGTAGTGTCGAAGATGTTCAGCACATCGTCCGGGAGAGCTAAGTAGAATGCGGCGATTTCACATTGAGCTTTGTCCTTGACCCAATGTTCGGGGGAAGTCGGGTTCTTGCTTGGGTCCCGCCAGGACCGCTGGAGTAGGCACCAGGCGTTGAATTTCCGACGCCAGATTCGCACACTAGCCGCCTTGTCGTCACTGAGGGTGAGTTTTGGCGGTTTGCTGTCAGCCATGTGCTCGAAGGATGCGAGTATGTTAATCGACTTGAGCGTGTTTAGTTCGCCTTAATTGCGTTTAGTTTAGTTTCAGACTTAGTTCGCCGAGATCCTTCTGGTTTTTCGGGGTTGTTTTTATCCCACTCCTGACACCAAGTTATGTCTCTAGACGCAGAGCGAACTAGACCGACGCCATGTTGTGTAAAAACTACAGCAATCTTTATTGTCCTTCCCCTGATGCATTGCACACCGTAACAACTTCATTGACCAAGGGAGGAGGACTGGGAACGAAGCGTTCCTAAACTAAAGCCACAGGCGACCCGTTCAGGCGACCCAGACATTTTCTGGGTTTTTCCGCACAACAACAACAACAACAGCAACAACAAAAACAAACCTTTATTTATACTCAGTGATTATATGGCACACAGATGCTGCTTGGAAGACTCTTACGGGAAGACTCTGGCACTTCGGGCCTACGATCTCGAAAAACAAACGCCGACTGTCAAACATAGACAGTTGGAGGGATAATAAGAGCCACGAGAGACAAAACCAGTCACTTTGCAGAATGAGAGACTTCTGGCCACTTCCTTGGGAGTACATCTTTTTTACATACAGTTGAATAGCGATCGGGATCGAGTCAAAACCCCCGCCTGTGACTTCACGTTGGTAGTTTTTCAGTTTCTTTTTGTAATCCTTTCAATCCCAAAAGTGTTGTAAACATATCGTCAAGCCAGCAGGTGACGAGATTTCGGGAAATTACCAACTCACAGATTTAAACTAACCTATCTAACACAACAAAACGCTTCTTCCGACCAAAATATAAGATAGGGAAGCACTAACTCAGGGTAATATAAGTAATCAAATTATCACTTGGCAGTGAAACTTCGCCGGAGGGTTATGATTTGACTGAGAGACAGAAAAAACAAACCCGAGTGTGCGAAGAAATGTTTTAGCTCTAAAATGAATAGTGTTTAACCCCTCACCAGAATTAACCACAGGCAACAAGCAAAAAGGCTGTAACCAACACGTTTGTTGGAACAACATTTGCCATAACAGAAGTTAAGAGCAATCATAACACGGTGTAGAATGTGACCTCACACATATATGAAGCCAAAATCTCACGCATTTGACAAACTCAAATTACACGTCATTACTAACACACACGGCTCTTTGTGCCCACAGAATATATTTAGCAGGTCTGGCGGGACGGTCGAATCCCCGTGATAAGGGTCTCTTCGCCACCGTTCTAGCGTCTATAATCGTTTTATTTGTTTTGCTTTTTTTTTGTGAGAGACAAAAAAACACTGTTAGACGTTCTGAGGAGTGCGTGAGTGAGGATAGTTGGTATGTGGTTTATACTGGCATTCACCGCAGTTGCTTGGACAGCAGGCTTTAGCGCTGGTAAGGATTTTTTGTCTGTTTTCCGTCTGTGCACCGTTTGCATGTGTTATTTGAAAGAGCGTCCGCAAAGGTACGGTGAAATTAACAGCATATTAAGACAGTTTCTCCACGGCTATCTGAAACGAAACCATGAAATACTTCTCAACTTAGGGCCAGTTTAAGTAAAACAAATTGAAGTTTTAAAAATCGTGTCCCGGTTTTATTGCACTTCAGACAAGAAATCATATCGTCTTTCTTGCAATTCAGGAGGCACGTTGTTTGAGACAATGCGCCTCAGAAAGTTAACAGCAGATGGCACAGCTGGTACAAGTTAGCCTTCCTACCTAGCACTGAAGGATTTTCTGGGATCGTTCGTCGTAGCGTGTTCTCGAACGCTCGCTGGAGCACAGACTTACTTTAAAAACCCAAACCGGGGAAGTTGGAAATTATCCACCAAGCTGATAGAGGCATGAAATCACTTACTACCGTCTGCCATCGATAACACAGTTATATAGTAAAAGGTTATCATGTCAACAGATTCAGTGTGGACACATTACGCAAGACAAAAGTTTTTGATCACGCAATCCCAGATTAGTTTAAAATCAGCTTTCAGAAAAAAGTAAAAACATGACCATAATGGGAAAAATAATAGCATTTGTTGAGGACAAGCCAACATTGGCAAAGGCCAAATTTTTAGTCGCTTACCGAGGTGTAATACCGACAAGATCAGTTTTCTTACCACAGCTCACGGGTAAAAGCCAGAAATTCGGCATGATGAAGTATCATGAGTTGTCTTTTGTCAGGAGCGAATCACCCCTCGCTCCTGCTTTTGTCGATTGTTTTACAGCTCTAGCATAGTACAAGCAAGTGTATTGTGAGCATTGTGTATTCCCGCTCTAATCCCTTACTTTATCGTTTCTCTATTTAAATTAATAAAGGTATCAGTAAGGGGAAAATTTGCCATTTTGCGTAATTTTACTTTTTGAAACGGTTGGATAAATTTTAAGGTTATCTTTATAATTAAAAAACTCCACGAAAAAATATTATATCTGTTACTAGTTATTGCGCGATAAAGATTTTTTGCACATCAATTACTTAATTGAGAGTTGACAAGCTCTGTCAAATGAATTGATTATCGAGGCAAGGTGGCACATGACTCTAGTTTGACACGCGATTTCGCACGCCATAATCAGTGCACAGATGTCTTCCCCGGGGGGGGACTCCCATCTGGAATGGACGGGGATGCTCGTCGTCTCGCTTAGGGGTGTAAATTTCGGATTTGGTCTCGCTTAGGGTGTTCTGGGAAAAATGTCATTATTTTTAGCCGTCAAGGTCTCGTCAAGGGTTGCACGCGAAGAAATAAAAAGTCACTGTACTTTTTATTTGTCTGCTTTATAAACTGGTCTCTTTTAGGGGTCTGCATAAGCTTCGGCCACGCCCAGATTGGTCTCTTTTAGGGGTTAAATTCAAAATTTTCGACGAGCGTCACCGTCCACTCCATATGGGAGTCCCCCCCCCCCCAGATGTCTTCGAAGAGGAAAAAGCGATCTTTCCCTTTTTCATCAGCTAAAGGAAGGCCAAAGAAGGCAAAAACACTTTTCACAAAGAGTGGGCCGCTAAATTAGCGGAAAGCGGCGAAGGTCTTATTACAACCAAGAAAAATTGCTGGATGAAATCGATCGCGATAACGAAGTCAGCGAGCAAGCCGAAATGAGCGCAAGTCGCCGTAAAATACAATTTAATACAAGAAGACGCCTGAAGGCGTTTACGCGGGATGTGTTGGTTTAAAATTGCTGACGCAGTATTTTTTTTTTGCTGATTGTGCGATCATGGATATCCATGGTGCAATCCAACCTGACTTGCACGTGATTCGGAGTTACAGCCAATAAAAATCACACAATTTTTTCGGGACGGGCTCGGGATACGGGAAAGGTAAAAAAACAAGGCAATTTTTGACTCCCAAGACGACGAAAGGAATGCGCTACGTACCGAATTTTATACGCTGGCTGACTACGTCATCCCGCGTAACAAGAGACTGTCGACGCAGAGGAAATAAAGCATTTTCTCGGGGATCTTCTACGGGCCTTTGGCATCTTTACTGCAGGGACGGCGGAGCCGGGGGGACTGGGGGGGCTTTAGCCCACCCACTTTTGAGGAGGATTACATTTTATTTTGTTTAAGCTACAACTTTATACAAGCCTCGTCGGAAACGTTTCGCGTTTACGTATTTTTAACATTTTCTCAGCGTGTGCTTCCTTCCCACAGACGGGAAGCTTGTGTCCAAAAACCGCAGGTTAGCGTTGGAGACCGGAAGGCTGAGAAATAACCTCCAAAATATTGCTGTAAGCATTAAAAGTACCTTTCATTTTACGCTTTATCCAGGCTAATTATTTCAAGAAGTATGTAGCGGAGAATGTTGTAAATACGATTTCCGAGACTCTAGATTTCAAAATTTTCTGGAGGAGGATGTCCCCAGACCCCCCTACCAAATCGCGCCTCTCCGGCGCTCGTTTTCAGCACCCCCACTTCAAAATACGCTCCGCCGTCCCTGTACTGACATGGTCATAATTTTGAAGATTAGAGTCAACCGATACGTAAAATTTCGAACGCGAATAGAGTAAATCAAGATGGTTTCACGTTCACAGAAAAATAATTTACGAAGAGGAAAATTTGTACCTGTTCCAAGTTAACTGTCACACTCCTATTGTTATATAGAAAGTTGATTCCTCTGCGGTTTCTCCCTGGGTGTGTTAATCTCATAACACTTGGATGCCGCCGAATTTTAGTTTTTCTCTGTTTCTCGAAAGTAAAAAATAGGCGACTTGTACGTGCATTTTGAGTTTCAAGTCGTCAGCCCCTGGACCAAATTGGCTGAAATTCGGACAGCATGTTTTCAGAACGTTCGCCGACAAAACCGTATCTGCGAATTCTGATTATTCTTCTCATTAAAGAGTTATGCCTTTTTTTGCGGGCAGTTCTATTTTTTTCACTTTTCAAACTTTATCCTCTTGTGAAAAAATAACAAACGCATGTGCCAAAAATCTGAGGTCAATGTGTGAAGAAACGGATGCCATGTTAATCGTTTTCTCCGATTTAAATTTAGCGGGCGTATACCTTGATTTATGGGTTCGTGAAGCTTTCTAAATATATTCAAATTTTCGAGAAACGGTATATTTTTTACCTTTTAAACAGATCGGGTCATAGTCTGTAGTTATTAAGCTTCCAAAAAATATACGGTTTATATGGGTTTTTGTTAAAACCAAGAACGCTAGAGCGGAGCGCGCGCGGATGGTCAAATGGGTTATACTGATCTCATAGTTTTGTTTCCTCTCTCTGATTTTTTATGATTTTTTCTCTTCTATTTTGGTCACCATTTTCACATGAGCATGTCAAAAATTGTATTTTGTAATGTCCAGGAGACTTACATCTCTTTTGAATTTTACCAATGATCTCAACAACTGAAGCTGTAACATTAATGTTCTTAATACGCTGAATTCGTGTTACATGATTTTCATCGTAAGCCAAGAGACACTATAAATTCTTTGATTTCTTTCTTTGTTTTTTTTTTAAGATACAACTGATTCAATAACAGGAAAACCACATTGAAAACTCAGTGCATTCACTATTATTTACTATAATGTTTCGGAGCATTAATTTTCGAATGGGCTATTGACCCGTAGCCCTTGAGGGCGAAGGGTCTAATTGTTTGAGTATCACAGAACTAGTCCGACAGAAAAGGCAATAATAAAGTTAGCAAATGCAAGTTGAAGAAACATTTATTTGGGAATAAAACAAAACACTCTTATAAAGACACAGTTATTTGAAGAAAACAATGACAAATACCGACTAGCTCTCTTTAACTTTATCATACTTTTATGGATTGTCCCAGAGCCTTTAAACAAAAATTAAACATCGCTTTATTCCGTTGTTTTTTTAACTTTAAAAATATAACATTGCACTTTGGAGGACTTGGGTATGCTTGGGTGTATATGAACGAATACCTTTATAAACAAATTCTCTAACCTTTCTGTTCCTTGTCCTCAGACGTTTCAGAGTTTGTATTGGTATTCTGCTGGGTTCACGATCACGCCTAAATACACCATAATGCTTATGCAGATGCTTCTTCACATGATTAACATTGGATAGCCCATTTGATCTAGCATGGTTCTCGGTATGCTAAGTTCACTCAGAAATATTCGCTCGTAAATTGAACTCTCGTTAAGTCCGCGGAACGACCCTTTCAAAAAACGCTGAAAAATGTTTAGCGTGGGTCTACCGCAAACGATGTCTATATTTCTATGTAGTTTGAGCGGAGAAGAAATTATAATTCATGGTAGGCCACCATATAGTCAGTTTACAGGGGTATACGAGGGTTTACAAGGACATACCTTTGTAAACCCTTGTATACCCCTGTAAACACTATATTTGGTGACTATATGGTGGCCTTCCATGAATTATATGCCCCATTCTTTTACCACTGCGTACCTGTGCTTGCTCTCTAATTATGCGCATGAGCAGAGACAATAAGAAGGGACACATGCGTCTTAGGGCCCAGAGGGCGATTTGTGACTGAAAGCAGAAAACTAGAACGAAGGGCATTTTTAACCTTGGGTCCCCCTTTGGGAAGCCCGAGTAATAAACTCGTTTTGTAGAATCCATTGACAATGCAATTAAGTAGTTAGTCGCGATTGTAGCTCCGGATAAAACAGATAATCAACAGAATAAGCTGCTGGTGTTTTTGGCCTGGTATGGAGGCGAGCAAAAGTGGCAAACCCTTGGGCAATCAAATTCTTGAAAATCTCCCCACTGAAATGTGCAAAAAGGCTGGTTTTGCACAAAGCTACGCTTCCCACTGTCTTTAAAGCTGCCGGTTAAGAAACTTTTCCTAGCCAAAAACGATAAACTACGGAAGCTATAAATCGCTCCAGTTGTACAGTGCACAACCAACTGTGGAACAACTATTCGAGTCATCCGCAATTATCGGTCGATTTATAGCTCAACAGAATTCAGTTCAGTCAGTTCAACCTGTTGTTACAACTGTGACTAAAGTTCTTCCATCCTTTTCTTTCTTCAACATCCTCAGCGTCCGCCATTCAACAACAAAGCCAAGTTTGCGAACAATTTCTTCAACTACACCAGATTTTTCAAATTGCCTGTTTCATGGGCGTAATGTCTTTCGCAGTGTTAGTGGTATGGTTGGATTTTCTTTTTCAATCCATTCGAAATGTTAAGCTTTGACTTGTTTTCGAACAATGCAGTTGGTAAAATAAACCAAAAGAGCCGTGTGTTCGAGATTTTCATGTAAGGGGCGTTGCAAGAGTCTGTCTGACACGACAGCTTGTCAAACTCTAATCCAATCACAGTTTAAATGAAACAATTTTAAACAATCAATGTACGTGCAGTGTTTGCGTCAGTCGCAATCGCAGTCAGACCACTTCTTTTTCTTCAACAAGTTCAAAGTAGGACTGACGCGGGATTGTGACACGGACGTTGCACCTACTGCTCGTAATCGTCCCCGTTGGGCCGGTTACACCTCACTTACCATCTCAGGGGGTTTTGGCCGACGGCCTTGTGACCTGGCCTTTTTCCTCCTGAGGTGTGTATTGGGTAGGGTCCATTGCATTCTGGGCTCTTCTAAGTATCACATGTCGCTCTGCCATTGCACACACCGGTCATTGCACTATTAGACTCAGGCAGAGGGCGCCTTAAACACACAAAAACTAACTTTTCTATTTGTCGCAGGTTGCGACCTCATGCTAGGCTGACGAGTGTTTTTCATGACCTTTCATGACTGTTCTTCATGAGGCTAAATCGAATGCTACCTTGTGTAATAAATAGATCAATATTTACTATTTCTGTCTTCAGGTATAGAAAATGTCAACGACGAGAAACAAGATGGCACTTCTTTACAGAGGGTAAAGCGGCAACAGCCGGACGTAACAAATGGAGGACAGGTTAGTAAATTAACAACGATATAAAAGAGAGAACAGTCATATGTGAGGCTCCTGAAGAGGTAAAATTAGAATTGGAATTGGAGAATTCTGCCCTGGGAAAATGGAATTTAAGTCACTGGGACTGGGATTTGGTCACTGGGAATGGGAATTTTTTTCCGAATTGTGCCAGTGGAAATGGGATTTGAGACCTAGGAAGTTGGATTTCGAAAAGCGGGAAATGGGATTGATATTCCCTTCAGGACCCTTAATGTGTAACGCACAGCTGAGCCACTCCTTCAAATACTTGAGGTCATACGTTACGCAACGTCAAATAGGACCGTGTATGCGCGGGAAAAGGCTGAAGCGGACCTCCGGTGATCTCCGATCAGTCATGTCAGTTCCTCGATCTGGGCGCGACGTTTTCTTTACCGTTAAATACTCTATTTCAAGAACATAAATAAAACAAAAACGAAAACAGTGAATACAAAAGTAAATAGATATGTCATCAACCAAGTTATGTCCGGTTTGGTTCGCAAAATAGCGTGACAATTCTTGTGCCTAAATTCCTGTTGATTTTTTTCAGACCTTAAATATGTAAAATGTTGCGTGATGAAAGATCTCTCTTTCTCAATAGCTCTTTCGTGTTTCTTACAAATGGCGACTGAACAATTATGTTACAGACCAGGAGCCTAACACTAGAAGCGTTCCTCTCCTTTATCTTCTTGATCGGGCGTTTTGACAGACCTGGTTATTTTTAAAAATGCTATTCGCACTAAATGATAGTGTACTTGCCGAGTTTCGCACATTTTGGTAAAAGCAATATAACTGCAAAGTAAGCTGTGCTCATAAAAGAACTCTCCTCCATATTTCCTTGTCTCCTAGTTGCCTTTGCACGCGCCATTTCTCAGTACAGCTGTACAATCAGTTTGCAATCCCATAATGCATTTCAGCAATTGCGCATATCATCGCGCACTGCTTAGTGGTTTGTAACAAAGCCACCCCAACTTGACAGCCTATTTGCAATAATTTGAAGCAATACAGTAAAACCCCGCATACAAGAACTTGTGGATTAAGAACACCCAGGCTGAAATTTGGTAAAAAAGGAGCATATACATAAGAACATATTCAGCCTGAAAATTGAAAATTGTTCTTATAAGAAGTCCGGATGCCAGTCGAAAGCTCGGTTGTGCAATTTATTTTTTAATGTTGTGTGTCTCAAGTTTAATTTTCTCTCAAAGTTATGTATTTCATCATAGTTAGTAAATCCCTTACAGTTTTTTTAGAAGTAAAAAATTAAGAACACTTAAGAACACTTTCAGGCTGATTTCACCTAAAATACCCGATATATAAGAACCCAATCAGCCTGAACCCCGAAAATCGGTGTTCTTGTATGCGGGTTCTTACTGTACCACAAAACAATGGAAACTGTTGTGAGGCGAAGTGCCGCTGATAATGCGTTTCTAAAAAATAACTAGGTCTGTCAAAACGCTCGATCCAAAAGATAATAAGGAAAAAGAACGCTCCTGGTGATAGGCCCCTGTGTTGACTTGACTCTGTTTTTTCAGCTTTATGTCATAACTGGACAGCCTGGGTCAAGGGGAGCCGTCGGAAAACGGGTAAGTTTGTACAAGAGGAAACTACACAGATTCCTAACAACGAGAAGCACGCGGTGTACAAAGGCGCACTTAAACAAAACGCCTGCGCATATCTAAAAGACTTGACTAATAATTTGTTGACTTTTTTTGAGCGAATTTAACCAAGACAAGAATAGCGGTATTTCCTCCTAACAGGGGTATCCAGGAGAAGCCGGTTTGCAAGGGCGCACGGGAAATAGAGGTTTCAGGGTAAGTGTGTCCAAGCTATTTCATTTCTGTCATAAGTCACGTTCCACGTATTACATTCCGATATTGCAATTGTACATTGTTGGTATTAAATCAAAGATACTCAATGGTGAGCTCGTTAATAAAATGCTGACACGTGATAAGTACGATAACTTTGATGAGCTACCGACAGAACTAATTTTGAAGACGATCGTTAATTACATGGAAAATCATAGGTTACTATTGGCTCAGATATTCTTTTTGTTACCTGTTACCCGTGACATTTCTGACTGACCACCCCAATACCTCGTGAATCCACGAGATGCACGAGCTAAAAGTGTTACTCTACCCGTTCATTACAGGGTCTCCCCGGATCCAAAGGCCGACAGGGTGCCATGGGACCTCCGGGACCTCCGGGTTACCCAGGACCACCTGCAAATACCGTGGTACGTAAAGCAATAATCCAGAACAGGAGCCATCCAGAACTCTTTCTTTGGTACGCGCAGACACACAAGCGCTCTAATTACATTTCTCGTTCAGTGATGGACTCCGGCTATAACATTTTATGCAAAAGTAGTTATGGACTTCTGCCATCATCTAAGTATAGCGTAGAACGAGGCAGGTAAGGCATTTTCTTTATTTATGTGCGAGCAAAGTTGTCTTGGGTATGGAAGTTAATAGAGAACTGTTCATATATGTTTGCTTTCTCAGTACCAAACCACCCAAGGAGAAAAAGGGCCGGTAGTGCGGCCAATTGTTGTCACGGCGAGATCTCTCGCTCGTTTGGTGAGTACATTTGTACAACTGAAGAGTCCCGAGAAAAATGTGCGCGTACTGAAAGGGGAAGACTTAGCGCACGTGTGTTTAATTACGCAATTTTACTTTTGCAAAGCAGTTCACTGGTAAGTCGCAGTTTGAAGCTGCAGTTACACAGTTTGCAAAAGTGGGGCCCTTCATGATCTTTTGTTTTCCATACTTGTCTACGGTAACGGTCATGCAAAACGCATGCCATCATCATCACCATCGATCAGCGATACAAAAGTACGGTTTTACGCAACGAACGGCAAAAAACTGCGAGTCGTCGCGCCGTCCTTTTTGCTTTTAGAATAAAAGACCTCGCACTTTACACATTGCAGTTCTTTTTCACTAACTTTATTTTTAGAAACAGGAATTGGATGTTACAAGTGTATTTTCTTTGTCTACTTTGCAGGATGTCAAGGGACAAAAAGGGCTACCTGGACTTCCCGGTAAAAGGGTAAGTCGGTGGTTGTTGATTGAGTTTCACGTTTTCTCAGCTTTAAAGCATGAAGAGGTTAGTCTCAATTCAGAAATCAATATTCTGGGTTTTAAGTGGCGAAGCACAGAAATGGGTATAACCGTTTTTATTTCAATTCCTCCAGTTATGGGATGGAACCATTAATCCCCAATCCGTCAACCTTCCATCCTCAATCTCAAGTCAGGCATAGTCTTTGCATAAGTGTGGGGTATCGATTGCGTAGTTTCTGTTATTTCTGTGGTACCACGTTCTATTGTAAAATACTTAGCTGGCTAAATGCCCGTGTTAGAGTAGTTAAGTGCCTAATGGTACTCACATTCCAGCTTTCCAAGTAGGTCGCGGAAAATAGCTCAGTATAGTCAAAAGAAAAGTGCTCATTGCAGTCAGGTGGACAATCAGATATAGTTTGATGCCACGCTGGTTTGAAATAATGAATATAACTTAAAACGTTACAATTTAGACACTCCTGTCCAGTGTCTTCTTCAGGGTAAGACTCCTTTTTTAATCGAGGTGTATAGATAATGTAGTCTGACGTAATAGAATTATTTGCCTTTCTTCTGTCCTTTGGGTCGACGATGGAAGTGCACAGGGCTGTCTGGGGTGTCTTCGTGATTGAAGTAGCGACGAGTGATTCTTTTCAATAATTTATACGCTCGTTTGGTAGTGTTGGGCATGCACTTTCCTTTCTATCTTACAGGGAGCACCTGGAATTAATGGAGACTTGGGAAAACCCGGTGAAATTGGATTACAAGTAAGGGCGAGAAAACAGACGTCACTCCAGTAAAAATGCAATTTCTCTGAGAAACACGTCACCAAGCGCAGTACACGATGGCCGTTTTTATCCGTCTGGAGGAACTTGGGCAAACATTCGTATTTTTTCTGGTTATGCGTATCTAGTTCAAAGACAGCACACGACGCATTCAGATGCGTCCAGATGAACAACCTTTGGTAACGCGTCGTTCACCCGTGATAGATGACGTGTTACGAAGGGTAGTTCGTCTAGACGCTTAACACGTCTGATGCCCGTCTTTATACTCGAGTGGCATAACCAGACGAACTACGAATGTTTTCCCAAGTTCGTCCAGACGGATAAAGCGTCCCCTAATATGAAAACGGCCAATTTTAATACTAACTGCTTCGCTACTTCGCATGAACTGCAAGAAATAGGTTGTTGTCAATTAATCTATTCGCTCTCAATAGAGTGACACTAAAATTTAAATTACCCTTGTGACTCCAATGCACTGTCAAGGAAACAAGTGTCTGATAAGTCAAGCTAGGGATGATTGATGTGACATCAAGTTCACCAAACCTATTTGTCAAAATCTATGGAACTAACACAGAACTGGGTTATAGATTGCTTGTGTCTTTATTTATTTTTAGATTCTTTTTGGTTTTGCTAAGAGCGAACCACCCTGGTTTTACCCGATCTGTTTTTTTTTGTCACTAAATTTTCGGTGCCCACTGTTGGACAATAGAGATAGAAAACCTTTATTGTCAATAGTTATTTTGTTCCATTTCTTTTGATGTACGTAGAAGAAAGAAGGACGAAGAGAAAAGTTTGTTTAAAGTAGTTGAGATAGTGTTTTTGTTCTTGTCAGGGAGAGCCCGGGTTCCCTGGTATTCCTGGATTTCCTGGCGTCGTTGGAGCCAGGGTAAGTTTTAATAATTTTGAAAAACTTCGCTTAATAACTTTGGGACGCTGCTTTTTTTACTCGTGATGAGTATGTGTATTGTGTGTGTGTATTGGGGGATCGATAGTCTTAAAAAGCTCCTTTGACAAGTTTATGTTTGCTTTCTTCAGGGAAAAAGAGGAAAGCCAGGTAGGCGTGGGCCCCCCGGATACAAGGGATATCAGGTAATCTGAAGTTCTCTATAAATTCACTCTGAAATCTAGTGGGATTCTTTTTTTTTTTACAACAATTCTACAGTGGTACTGAAACCTTCACATTAAAAGTCCATATTATATAATAAGCTAATCAGCTAGGCTATAGCCATGTTAGCAGTATATATTAAGATAGGCATATTAAGTCGGACAAAAAACTTCATTTCAGGGACAAATTGGTGATTCTGGCTCCACCGGTGCCCCAGGTCGAAACGGCCACCGGGGAAAACGTGGTCGCTTAGGGCCAGAGGGTTACCAAGGACAAAATGGCGACGAGGTAAGAAACACACTGAATGATAGAGACGGGGGCGACAATTAGTAATAATTATTACTTTTTGTCATTAATGGGAAGGCCCTTTATCTTAAAATCAAATAACATGACTTTTTTCAGCGTCTGATTTTAATAATTTGCTGAAAAACAGCATTCGTTTGTCTGAACCTTGTCAGGCACCAGACCCCCTCAGTTTATCTGTGTTCTGATATTCCTTTAACAGTGACGTCTGCCTTCTACCAGGGACCAGTGGGACCGGAGGGGACCCCCGGAAAGGACGGCCCACAGGTTAGTAACTATTACTGTGTTTTAAGGCATGTTATTATGAAAAGTAGGAGAACGTTGAACTCTCTTTGATTCTTGTTAATAAATGGCGTTCACCTTGATATAATTTACCTCAATTCCATGAGCTGGGAAGATGAAAGATATTTGACCTCTTTTGCCCGAAGAAATTTGGATGGCTTTCTTCTTTTATGCCTCGTCTTAGAACTGGATTAGTTTTCTATTAGTTTTAGGAAGCTCGAGAGTGTAATTTCCGCTCCTACGGATTTCACTTAGATGTTTCTGTACGAGGTCAAAAATATTATTACTATTATTGTTTTATACCTCCAGGGTAAGCCGGGATCTAGAGGGAAACCTGGACCCCAAGGCTTTAATGGCGACCGTGTAAGTCTTTTGTATATAGGAATTTAACGTTTGTTATCACACCAAGCCAAAGAAACAGTGCAGCATTTATTTTAAAATAAATCAAAGATCTTCGCAGTTATGTAAGCAGCAGAGTCAGTTGCCAAGTCAAGATCTGAAAAAATTTAGGCTTGAACGGGATTCACGAACCTATGACCTTGCGATAACCAGTGCAACGCTCTAACCAACTGAGCTATCAAGCAAACTGGGAGAGGTCATTTGTGAGTTCGTAATATAGCCGTAGAGGATGAAGTACAGCATTTGTTAAATCTGACGATAGTGAGTGGTAAACAATCAAACAATAGTCCGACCGTTATTCAGCTTCTACCATCTGTGAACCAGGAACGCAAAATTGTTGATTTAGAAGACACGCTTATAAAGTTCTGTTTGAAAAAATGTTAAAAAAGCCACACAGCTTCCCTTTTAAGTGCTATTCCGACAGTTTCTTACAAATGTTCAATAACCATGCATGGTTTCACTTGCAGTCATAAGCATAGGTAATCAAATGGTTACAAGTGCAATTTGGATTAAAGGAGCACAAGTAAATTTTCAAAGACTGAAAACAATGCACGCGCCCGAAGGACGAGTACAATTTGTTGTCTTTGAAAAATCTACGAGTGCTTATTTATACAAAATTGCGCTGAAAATCATTTGATCACTTTTTAATAATATACTTGCAAAAAATTGATTTCATCTTATCCAATTTCAACTTTCTGCACTGTTTGGGATTAATTGACGTGCTCTCAGCCAATCAGAGCGTTGAAATTACGGTAAAACAAACAGAATGTCGAGAATGATATTACAGTACTTTCCATTACCTCTCCAACAAGGTCTTTGATCCACAGATGAACCATACCGTGTTATACTAAAGCACTTTCTATTCGCTTTTCCCATTGTCACACTGCATCATGGTTTCATCCACTGACGCACACAAAAAAAATATTTGACGTGAGTCAGCACACCCGTTTCAAAGATCTTGTTCAGTGTTCATTGTCACTGACTCGTGTTCTGCTGTCTTGGCAGGGCGCTCAAGGTAACACGGGAACTAAAGGCGCCATTGGTAACCAGGTGGGTAAACAAAATCGTAGGTCTTGATTTTAAGTGCAAGTCCGATCAACAAAGGGCGCGGATAAACAACATGTTGCTTCTTTCCGTTTGCAAGACTTTGCAATCCGTTTTCTTTGAGTGTATGCATATTATTTAAGAGGGGGCAGATCTTTACTTCATTAACACCATCTCTTTTGGTACGCCTGTATGTCGCCGTCGGAATTCCGTCGTAAGATAATGAGACGCTAAGGCAATTCCACAAACGTTGTTGTTCATTTCCTACGTGTCGCCGTTGAAGACCGATTGCTAATGAATCAGGGACGTTCCCACGTGTTTTGTGGACTTCTAGGTTGTTTGATTTGATTAGCAAACCAAAGTAATTATGGACAGTAAAGTGTACTGAAGATTTAGCATGAAATCGAAGATGACCATGAAGTAGCACCCTGACTAGTCGTCTTGCGGACTCAAAACTGTATGAGAATGTGAGGGCAATTTGAATCAAATTCAGTCTTCGGGTAAAATTACAGGAATTTTGTATCCTAGGAACACGGAATAAACTGTCGGACTACCCGTAAGTATGTTTCCCTACTGATTTGGTAAATAGACTCATGTGTCAAAAGAGGGGGGGGGTCCGGAACCCTTGGAACTGTCCCCTAGGGCACCCCCCTGATAATCACTTTCATCGTAAATCCACGCCTTACGTATGAGCGTTTGCATTTGTTAACGAGGCTTTCTCTCAGTAGGGCAGCCGAGGAATCGAAGGGGGTCCAGGCCTTCCGGGGCCCATGGGTGAGACAGGAGCTCCCGGAAACCGCGGCAGCAAAGGACCTCCCGGATACAGGGGTGAAGAGGGACAAAGAGGAGCCATAGGTGAACAGGGTGCTGCTGGAAACAGCGGAGATGATGGACCTCGAGGAGGACAAGGCTTCAAAGGAAAAGAGGTGAAGGCTTATAGGAACGCTTAACAGCAAGCGCGAGAGCTTCATAAGGAAATCGTTCAAAAAACCCCCGGAAGAACTGACACGGAACTTTTTATTACCACCATTTTTTGGAAAACAGGTTTTACAATTAAACGTTATTGGCTGGAAGCAGGGGTTTATAAACTATATGATACAAAACATACACTAATTCTTACGAGAAGACTTTCCTTAACTTTAATTGGATTTAACATTTTTTGGGGATCCGTGAATGATGTTAAACTTTCTTTTTTCTTGTTTCTGGAGCCAGGATATTTCAATTGCGTTCTTACCGAAACCTTTGACAGACGGAATTTCCGTCAACAGGGTAGCCGCGGAGTTATAGGACCTCAAGGAAGTCAGGGTCCAACAGGTAAAAAGGTGAGCAGAGAATTCACTTACAAACCATGAAACCAATTATAACTGGTCATGCTATAGCTGAGTCTGTGTTTGACGGCACGACCTTTTCATATGCTACAAATCTAGTGCCGTGAAATTAGCGGAAATCATAATAACATCTTTTTAGCACGTATTTGTGTTGCAGTGAATGAAGTGACTGCGCGAAAAGTTTAAAGTTTCCCACCGTTCATTAGGTTTGACACTGTATACTTACAGAAAACCATAAGACGAAACGTGTGACGCGCGTTTACAGCTTGTCCAGATTCAATATTTCGCTGGTACCTTTCCAAGTTTGGTACTTTGGAAAAAAGTTTGAGCTTGTTGCCACTATGCCGCTTCCATGATGCATCGTAAACAACATCATTGCATTTCCAAGAAGGATGTAGGCATATAATTCATGGTAGGCCACCATATAGTTACCATATATAGTGTTTACAGGGGGTACACAAGGTTTACAAGGATATACCTTTGTACACCCTTGTATAGCCCCTGTAAACACTATATATGGTGGCCTACCATGAATTATATGCCAGGATGTATCCGCCATGTTTTGAGCGGAGGTGGGTATTTCCCAGCATGCTACGGAAGCCAGTTTGAATGGTTCATTTGGTTTATTTTGGTTTTCCAAATATGGTCAGTATATTGAATGTGAGCAAGCTGTGGTTGAAGACATTCAAAGAAAGTTACACGTTTCAAGTCTTTCGTGCTTTTGATGCATATCGATGCTACCAAGAGCTCGAAACATGACCATGTGACCATGACCACCATCATCATGTGATTCTTGTGGGCCTCTCAATTAAAAATAATAACGAACAATACAAGACTTACGTGTGTTTTTTTTATTTCGTTCCTTTATATTGTGTTAACAGTCCGTTTCTTTTGAAGGGCGTTCCGGGTGATTCTGGACCGAGAGGAGGTGACGGGTCAGCGGTAGGTATTAAGTTCCAATGGCGATCAGCATTCAATTTTTCCTTATGATATCAAGACAAAGTAAAGAATACAGGTAACGAGAATATAAGGAAATGATCAGCAATAATAAACTGTGTTGATATTCTAGCAGATTCTCTTGACTGGTTCTGTGTTAAATGTATGGGAACCACAAAGGAAACATTTGTTTTATGTTATAGCTTAACACTTTTAGGATGCACTGTTATCAGCATCCGATTCCTCCTTAAGACATCAGTACACAGAAGTGAGTGCAGGTGACGAGAATGTCAAGACGTTATCACCAATGATGAGCTCTGCTGATCATTTTAACTCATTCTTCTTTCTTCTATACTGTATTAAATGTATGTGGATCACAAAGCCGAGTTTGTATAACCGCCGTTCAATGAACAATAGAGTGCTTACCATGTAATATTCAGTTCACATGGCGCTGATTTTCCCTCCAGTTTTATTGAATTATTTTCAAATCGACATTTTGTGGCGATTTTGTATAAGTATATTTCCTTACTGTTTAGGGGCAGTATGGAACGGCTGGAGAACGCGGAGAGCCAGGAAACAAGGGTCAACAGGTGACTTTCATTAACACTGTAAAATTTCATCTACAGAAAATAAATGGTGATGCATGACAGATATGCCTTTCGTGAGAACTGTTCTTCTCGTTTGGTCATTTAGAGGAGATTTCAAATAACTGTTGTCAAAAACTCGTAAGTTAACCGTACCTGCCTCTGAATGTCTTCAACCACAGTTTGTGCACATTCAGCCTATTAAGTACCATATTTGGAAAATTAAGACAAACCAAATTAACCAATCACATTGACTTCAGTAGAATAACGAACTTACCGGGAAATACGCACCTCTGCTCAACACGTGATGAACACATCATTTTTCGAAATGCGTGTTGTTAACAATGCACCAAGCAAGCCGGACTGTTCTAACAACAAGCGCAAAAACTGGGGCAAGTAGTTTCCAAATATGGTACTTGGAAAATATTGAATCTGGGCAAGCTGTGAACGTCTGTTGTGCGTTTTAAGTCTTGTGTATTTCGGCTGTTGTAAGGAGAGTCTTTGATTCTTTGTTCTACACAGGGCAGGCTGGGCACAACTGGCTCTCAAGGATCCCCTGGAGAAAGGGGACCGAAGGTGCGGAAAAATTATCTTAAGCTATTGGTTTCTGTTGATAGCGGGGAGGCGGGGGTTGGTCGCAATTGGTTTCCTTTGGCAATTGAACAGAAACTCGAGAAAAAGAAATATATTTGTTTATTATGTAAGAAAAAATTAGTTTTATCAAGTTATTAAGTGTACCCCATTTGAACAAACCAGTATAAATTCCTTTTAAATTGGAACTCTTTCTGCTTCTCTTACCAGGGAAACCGTGGCATCCCCGGAACTGGCGGTCCTACCGGACGCGAAGGAGACCAGGTGAGTCCGCCCGTGTTACATCTACTAGGGCACAAGCTGCAGAGATTCTCATAACCCTTTAAGCCCCAATATCAATATTCATTTTCTCCTAAAATGTTTTCATGTATTTGTTGTGGTACTAGCGAGGAGAATTTGTTTAAATATCAACACAACTCTTTTTTGGTGATCATTTTCGTTATTCTCATAACCTGAATGTTTGATGAACAGTGAATATTGTAATGAGAAATTGGATGCTGGTCACTTCTGGGACTTAAAGGGTCGCATAATAGTTTTCATTGTAAACAAAACACCAGGACAGGTAGAAAGC
>OX453279.1:30555261-30560261 GCA_949710005.1 Ricordea florida
CGCAGCAAAAAGTTATGAGGCGACCACTCGAACCCAGGCCACCCAAATACATTTTCATACAAATTTTGAATGTTTGTTTTTGACGCTGAACAACAGATTTGCGGGGAGTTTTTCTGACTATGATGATTCTTTTTCAATCTTGATATGTCTTGTACAGTTATAGAGCAAATTTTATGCATTTTAAGCGAAATATTAAACATTATAGAGGTTCTATTGTTTAGATATTTGATCGTGATCGGATAATTTGTATGAAAATTTGTTTGAGTGGCCTGGGTTCGAGTAGTCACACTGTAATTTCCGTGAAAAACTGAAATTCAACAGTGAGTGAGCATTTTAACAAAACAAGTTATTTAATATTTAAGGTGACCCACATACGTCTTCAAATTCGCACTCATTGTTATGATATTCTAAGTGACTTGTTGCATGGGAAAATACGTCCTTCGACATGTTCTAATCATGGTCGCAGGGAATGCGACACAGTTCGCGTGAAAACCAAAGTTAGCAGTTCTGTGAAAATGTTCACTCAAAGTATGACAGCTGTCCGTTCGGGATAGTGGGCTCCTCAAAGTTAGCTGTTTATCACTAACTATAAGTGTCTCGACAATTTCCAAACCGTAAGTGAAACAACTATTGTTGGGATAGTTTCTAAAGGAACTGGTGCTGCGTCGGTGAGAAGTTGAAACACAAGAAACTGGATAAATCAAACGAGTTGATTAAGTAAGTTATACCACCGTAAGGTGAATGGGAGGTGCTGACGTTTCGAGCGTTAGCCCTTCGTCGGAGCGGGGCTAACGCTCGAAACGTCATCACCTCCCATTTACCTTACGGTGGTATAACTTACTTAATCAACTCGTTTGATTTATCCAGTTTCTTTTTTTTCGTAAGTGAAACAGACTGCACACTGGTTAAATTTATTACGTTCTCTATATATTTCATTGTTTTCGTGTGATTAGCACTCAACCCTCATTTGACGTAAAAGTATGAAACACTTGTGTCTTATGCCACTGTAATGTATACAGAGAATTCAGTTTAAACGAATAATTCTAAGTCGCTTTATTCCTGACTTGGTAATTTTGTTTCCTACATCAGGGAGAACAGGGCGACGATGGCCTTATGGGTGAGCAAGGAAAACCCGTGAGTAGAGCAAGGAAAGATATCGCTTTTGGTGTTTTTGTCTTTGCCTAATTGTGTACTGTAAGACTTGTTTTATGTCTTACAGCCGTGAGAAATTGTTGATATTCGAACATATTTTTCTTACTAATACTGCACGAGATGTATTAGGGTCACTCAATAAGGAGAATTTATATCTTCACATTTAGGGCAAGTAGCCTTGATATAACTATGTAGGTATTTCATGTCCTTATCTTGGCCTTATAAGTAATGTGTGATCTAACTTGTTGATTAAAGTTATCCTATACTTTTTAGGGCGACAGGGGAGAGACTGGACCGATTGGAGGACGGGGACTAAAAGGCTCTAAGGTGGGTTGAACCTCGATCCCAGGTTTATAGTGGACTCGGTTCAGAGTTTTGTTGATTTCGTTCTAACCAGAGATTTTATAGCGAGATTTAAAAAGAACTGAAACTGAAAAATTGTTATCCGCTGGTATTGAAGGACACCGTGGCTTTTTCTCCTCTTTAATATCTTTTTGATGTGATTTAACCAGGCAATTCTTCGTCACTGTAGTATATCTGTCGTTTGCTTTCTTGCAGGGTCTGCGAGGCAAGTCAGGGTTTCCCGGCTACCGAGGTGAACGTGGAGAAAAGGTAGTCAACACAAAATGTTTTGTAAATGAGCCCACAATATCAGGGTCTCTAATACAATTTGTTGTTATCAAAACTGTGTTTATGATTTGATAACAGCGAAGACAACTTCAATTTCCTATAGAACTTATCTTATTTTAATTCTGGTAGGGTAACAGCGGCAGAGTGGGAGATATGGGCCCTGTAGGAGGGCCAGGACAGCCGGTAAGACCATGTTGACATTTTTACTACAAATACGCTGAGCCTTGGAAGCCTTAACACTATTTTCACAGCCACTATACTAACCCGTTTGAGCCTGCACGCTGTCAGTGAACATGTAAGAAATGATAAACGTGCAGCGTGCAACCATCGGGTTATGGGCGCGTGTAGGAGGCTGCTAAGCACGAGCGAAGCGTAAGATTTAGCTTCTCTAGTCTTTAGAACGTGAGACTTCACAACTTCACAGTCTGACGTCAGCAGGCAAAGCAGCATGGGCAAATGGATCGCTCGTATTTTGCCAGTCATAGCGCGCGCTTTCCCAAAGCTATATTACAAAACGCGTTTATAGTGCGAAACGTCAGTAGTGCTCGCATACTGAAGTCAGGGGCGACTTTGTCTTGTCTCAGGGGCAAGCTGGACCACGCGGTGAAGAAGGAGAGGAAGGATTCCCTGGCGAACAGGTAATAACTCACAATACACTAACAAATCAGTTAATAAAATCAGTTGTTGTTATAAAAGAAAATCGACATAACGCCAAGTGTCTCCAGAAAATAATTCCGCGTCTTGCAATTTTGTGATACCAGTTGAAGATCAATTCGAGTACAGATGCAAAGAAACGGTGCGAAAAACGTTGCATTTGTGTTCACTCGGCTTGTCATTTTTAGCAGGCAGTAATACACACGTAAGACACTGTATACACATGGCCTGCATTTACAAATTACAGTTAACCGCCGACCGGTTAGCTCAGTTGGCGGGAGGTCGCGGGTTCAAACCCTAGCGAGACTAACACTCAGGGGTTTTTAAATAACTGAGGAGAAAGTGCTGCCTTTCTTTTACTGTACAGTGTGGTTCTAACTTTTTCATCTGGGAATCAAATAATGCAAAGTGACCATTCTTAGTAGGTCTCGTCTAACAACCCTTGTTCATGATAACTTAGAGGGACGTTAAAGAACCTACACACTGATCGTAAAGAGTAGGGGACGTAGTTCCCGGTGTTGCGGTCTGGCCTTTGGGTTGGCGCTTCACATAGGGATAACCTCATGAAAAAATAACTATGTATGTATGTTATAGTTACACTAGTGATATACTTAGAAATTTTACAAACAGAATATGTAGTCACAAGCCTAGCAACTAGATAACCGCAAGGTTTTCTAGCTAGCAGCTAGTTCTTTAAAAGTAATTTCGGAATTGCAGGACATCCCAATAACTAGACGCACGACAAAACAATACCAGCGATGACAAAAGCACAAAACTGGAAAAGAGAAATCAGTCACTGCAGTGTATAGTTGTGTTATTGAATAAAGTCAGTGTGTCAACTGTTCGGCAAGCGAGTGTTGTTTTGATTTTTTTTTTATATGAGAATTATAGTGTAACTCGTGTCTTAAATAACAGCTCCTTCCAACTAGGCAACTAATATTTGTGATTGGTATTTTAAGGGTGAAGTGGGTCCAATCGGAAAAAAAGGAACGCGAGGTGAACCGGGAAGGAGGGTAGGTAGAACCATGGTTTAAAGACTGACGTTTTTGCGCACGTCAACAAGCTTGGTATTGAATAACGTGAATTTGCGATGAGTTGCGTCTTACCTCTTCCCATGTATCAACGAGGCCTCATAACCTCTCTCCTGGTTATTTTGAACCATTCAACTCTTGAGCCATTCATTTATTTATATGTCTCTTCCTTCTTTCATTCTACAGAACGTTTAGTGCGTTAAATTTTCCCACTGATTTAATATCCAAACTGGTATCGTCCTTATAATTTCTTGAAAGACAAATACAAGTCTGACAAGGTGCAAATAGCTACTGGTCGTCCTAGCGTGTCCATGAGAAAGAAAGAAGGAAAAAGAATTAATAGAACGAAGTTGACAAAATTCCACAATATGAGGAAAGAGTCTCGGTGATTCATCACTTACAGTTCTTATCTATCGTTTCACGAATTTCAAAAAAAATTTCTTTTTACTTGCATCTATCTTGCCGGATAATTAACACAAGATTTATAGTATTTTATCTCTGGGACGTGGCAAAGCTCATTTTCAAAGGCATATCACAAATACTGTTGTATAAGCTTCCATTGCGGCTTTTTCTGCAGGGTTTGAAGGGTGATCAAGGAGATCACGGGATTCCAGGAAGGCAGGTGACTGAAACAGTTGAAAATGGTTGCCATTCCATACTTAAGTAATTTTAATGTAGTTTATAGAATTGGTGTTCCTGTGATCAGACTCGCGATCCTTTCGTACAGCCATGCGATGCAATCCAATCTTTTAGCTAGGAGGTCATTGCTGCTGATAACCCTTTTGCGTCCAAAGTCAAACTGCGAACTGCAGTCAACTCTCTCTTAACGACCACTCTGTTAAGCGACCACTTTTTGTTGCAGGAAGGGTGGTCGCTTAAGAGAGATTTGCCTGTATTCACTGTGTTAAAGGAGACAAGAATCATAATCTGTTTCATTCGTCTATGGCATATTTGAGCAGTTTGAACACGAGAGATGATCATGTAAGCTTCCTTGTAAGAACGTTTAACTGTTTCCTTTATTTTTGCCAGGGAGATGCTGGCGTTCCCGGGACAGCTGGATCAGATGGTGAAATTGTAAGCTCTGCATGTACAACATGCTTGTATGTTTTGGCCATATTTCCTGTGATACAGGTTTTACAGTTTTAAGACCCAGAAACGCTTTTTTAAGCATCATATACTTTTCGATAATGTTCACTGAACTAGTGTAAGGAACTGTCTTGGCTAAAAAAAAGAATACTTTTCATGTTCCCTGTGAATTTCTTTCAATACAGGGTCCTTCAGGTGGTGCAGGTGAACAAGGAAACTCTGGAAGTCCAGGAAGAATGGTATTATTAATATTGATTATAATCTGTTTATACAAAAAGCAGCCTTGGTTTCCCATTTTGTTTACCTGTTTTAAGCAATCAATGTTGAACCCATTTATTAGCGGTCAGCCTTGTCCCGTAGTTTCTTTTTCCCTGTCTCTATCCATATTAATCCATCACTTTGTTTGTTTCCAGGGACCGGTGGGTGCGGCAGGGACTGTAGGCCCAG
>OX453279.1:30565261-30677761 GCA_949710005.1 Ricordea florida
CTTATCACAGACCTTACACTTACTTTGTGACTCTTTTAAGACATATTTCTTTTTCTCAGTTGAAGGTTGTAAGTTTTTTGGCCTCGATTATAACCAATACTCCCCAACAGAACATGAACTCAAATTCTGATATTTCAACCAACGGGGACCACAGAACGAAAACCGTTTCCTTCCTCTTTGTTACTACATATGTTTTGCTTGATATACAGGGTGCTCCTGGAGCCGTGGGTCCTACAGGGATCACCGGGGAACCTGGGATACCGGTACGTCAAATACCTTTTTAGCTCAGCGACTATGAAGATTTGAATGCTCCCGTGCAATTTCTTTTACCAACCAACTTACTTCTATTCAGTTTAGCTTCCTAAAATAATGTCTTTGTTCGTAGGGAGGGGCAGGAACTGTAGGAGCTGTTGGTGAACCAGGTCAAGATGGAAAAAAGGTGTAACAGATTTAGCGTCCCTCTAAGTGAATCATACACTTTTATGATGTTTTCATGTGGTATTCTCAGTCTCTTTCTTTCACTCACGATCAGTTTATTAATGACGTATCAGGGTTACAGTGGCGATGTTGGGACGCCTGGTTCGAAAGGCCCACAGGGATTTCCTGTAAGTAATGAACGAAGTAGTGTAGTGGTTAACGCAATAAAAAATAGACAATACTCTCAAGTGTTTCATGAAAATGAAACCAGAATAAGCTCTGGCCGTGGTTAGGGTAAGATTTCCGCAATATAATATTGAATTTCCGAAATATTTGCACGTGCATTACACCAGACAAGACAGCTTCAGCATGCATGATGAAGTAGGGACCTGTGCGGAAATCTTACCGTGGTTAGCGCGTTGGACGTCTAATTAAGCTATCCGGAGTTCGTGCTCTGGATGGCTCGTCTATGACTTTAACTTACAAATACACTTTGTAACATAGCTTTGGTAAAGCGCGCGCTGTGATTGGCTATTACGCGCGACCCATTTGCCCATGGGCTGCATGCTGACGTCACATTGCGAAGTTGTGAAGACTTGTGTTATAAAAGAAATGGTAAACGCAGCAGCTGTGCAACCATCGAGTTATGGACGCACTTGGGAGGTTGCTAAGCACTCAAGAAGCTAGAGATGCTCTCGGTGCGCCTCAAGCATCTCTTACGCTTCTTTCGTGCTTAGCAACCTCCCAAGTGCGTCCATAACTCGATGGTTGCACCCTGCACGTCGTTTACCATTTCTTCATTAAAGCTGTAGAACTCGTTAATAACTAACGCCTTTTTTACGTAGAAACAGTATCGAAAGATGCAAACGCTCTTTTGTTTCTAAATGTTCATTCTTGTTGCAGGGTTCAGACGGATCCGCTGGAATTTCTGGCACAGCTGGTCAAAACGGCGATCAGGTTGAGAGGGATCTGGATTGATTAGTTACTCTTCTAAAAACAATAATCTTCGCTTTTTTACAGTCAAAATCTCCAGGGTCAGAGAACTCACATAGTGACTCCGAGGACATGCAGTTGTGGACATGTCATTGTTTGAACAATGTTTCACAAAACGTAGCAGAGCTAGAATGTAGTTATATTTCAAAAGGGTAACTTTTCTTTCTGTTTTCAAGCGAATTTTATTGAAACTTAATTATTTGTTTTAATCAAGATTGCATATTCAAGCAATGCCATTTCACAAATAAAGATTGAAATAGACCCCAAATCACCGTCATTTAATCCATGTTTACCTCAACAGGGGCCAGTAGGACCTGACGGTGCCATCGGACCACCCGGAAATAAGGGCCCTATTGTAAGTACTCATTACTCCTTAATTTGTCTTTTTCTAAAAGAATAGATCTAACATTTGTCTTCATATACAGGGTTTAATTGGAAAACGCGGGGCTCCCGGTTTGAAGGGATCTGAAGGGGCCAAGGTAAGTAGCATAGTGTTCTATAGCCACTCAGTAAGAATGAACCCTCATGTTACAGCTATAGATGCAAGACCCAGACACGGGTACACGGAGCTTACTTGCTTGTTTGTGTACCTTTATTACTTCGTTTGTTATCCACTTACTTTCTTGTATATTTGTACATTTGTGTTTTGTTGTTGTTGTTTTTGTTATTGTTACTGCTGTTGTTAGTTAGTAAGTTTTCATTTTTCATTCTATTTCTCTAACTCATCTCATTACAATTCTCACCTGAAGGGAGAACTTGGAGACCCAGGAAATGATGCCAAAGATGGCCCACTGGGCAACCAGGTTTGATCCAGTTTTCTGAGCACGTTATTCTTCTCTGCTTCAGCTAATCAAAGCTCTAGAGGACTCTACGTTCAACATTCTCATGAGTTCCGTTTTTATTTTATTTAGGGATCAGTTGGATCTCCTGGAAAGCGCGGTCAGAATGGCGAACGAGCAGAAAACGTAAGACTTAAAACATATTCCTTTGTAATTAACGAAGGAGTTGTTTCACCCTTAAACTCTAGCTTATTTACTTATAGTATTTGGCTTTTCAGAATTCAAACGTAAATAAGCGTAGCAAGAAAAGCACCACCAAAATAAGCCTAGTAGAAATGACTAAGAAACTGATGAGGCCCTGTTAGGGGTGAATTCCGACAAGCGACATGGCCTTGAAATGGCGACGCGAAGGAGCTGAAATGACGACGAACGACGAGCCGCTCACGCGAAATTACGACAGCGACCTGGAACCTTCCGAAATTGCGACGTGAATAGGTTTGAAACTCAGACGGGCGACATAAAGAACCTCACTAACAGGGCCTCACTGATTCACAACGGATAACAAAATTCTCAAGTAACAATAATTCGGCCGGTTAAATAATCCTTCCTTAGGTTATGGCGTGTTATGATAATCGTCACTCCTTGGACGATTTAATTTCTTTTTCAAACATATTAATTTTTTATATTCAGATTGAACGTTTGCCGAAGGGATTGTTGACACCGTGTTGACTTTTATTCCACACTTTTGAAAGAATCGAAAAACTGTCAAAAGTGTGCAGTTGAAATTTTTATTCCACATCGCTTCAACATCTTCATCATTTTTTGAACCGCTTTCAACAGTTTCCCAGCAAAACCAAAATTGACGAAATATTGGATTTACCGTGTGGCTGCTCGAACTCAGGCCGCCTAAGCAAATTTTCACACACATCCAATCATGATCGAGTATCTAAACAATAGAATCTCTACAAATGTTTTATATTTCTCTTAAAATGCATATAATTGTATAAACCATATCAAGATTGAAAAAGATTCATCTTAGTCGGTAATAACTCGCCACAAGCCTGTTGTTCAATGTCAAAAACATACATTCAAAACTTGAATGAAAATTATTTGGGTTGCCTTGGTTCGAGTAGTCTTACTGTAATGTGGTTCAAACGTTCAAACCGTTAGTTCTCTTGTACATTAATAATAACTAATAATTAATAATAACTTTTTGCACACAGGGTCTGCAAGGACAACAGGGCCTTAAAGGGCTACCTGGCAAACCTGGAGAAAAGGCAAGTATTATCTATTTCTGACAATCTAAACCTACATCTTCCATACACGAAGGCCATGAGTAAGCTCTCCATGCACAGATTATTATCCCAGTCATTAACAGTTGGGTCGTTTGTGCTTCAGGGTGTTGCTGGTGTCACAGGGGCCGCAGGGGATCGCGGTCCTACTGGAGCGAAAGGCATCAGGGGAAGCCCCGGCCATCAAGGAGCTTCCGGTCAGAGCGGAGAAGATGTAGGTACATGTAATACTAAGCACGTGCTCTCCATGCCACATTCACCTGTCAGCTGTAGAATCATAAGTACTTACGGTTTCAAAAAAAAGTATCGCTCATGCTCTGATGAGCTGCCTAATCTCACTACATGTACAAGACTTTCACCTGATCAAGTGTACCTTCTTACAGGTTCGGTTTCTAATATTACTAAAGCGAATCGCCTTCGCTGTCGTTGTCTGGCTTGTCACGTTGGTGGGGGGAGGAGCGTTGCGTGACGAGCCATACAACGGTTGCAAAGGAGACTAGCTGAAGCCATTTATCCTTTGCCATTCAGCCAAATTTGAGGACTCTATCGGTTTGTTTGTTTTTCCCATTTTGAAGTTACGTGACACGATCAAGTGAAAGTTAGAACTGGCCCGGTGATATTCAGGATAACTTTTAACACGCTTCTTTGTTCTAGGGTGTTAATGGAGTGTCCGGTGATCCTGGACTTCCTGGAGAACGAGGAAGTGACGTAAGTAGTTGTAAAACAAGAATATCCAATTAATTAACAATTATTCGCCAAAGGCGAAGTGATTCAGTGAGTCTGAGGCGAATAATTGTTTTAGTATAAATACACAGGTGATAATTTCAAAATAAGAAAAGAAAAAGAATTGTGCAGCGCGAAAATATTTTATTTCATCAAAAGCTCGCGAACGACTGGCAGCCATTTTGTTCGTCGAGGTGATTATCGGCTGATAATCCGAAATAGCGAACCAATCAGAGCGCGCGATTTTGTATAATCACCTGAGTATTTCTACTAATTAGCAATAAACAAAGCGAATCACTGCAGTGACGGAGATTGTGAATTTTATCCTTTCCTTCTCAGAGGAAAAGGCATCAGACGCTTAAGTGTTTCATCAGGTGGTAGAATAAGACACTCCAACAAATGTATTTTTCTAACTCGTTTTCAGTACTCAATAAGGATGATATATTGAGCCGGTTAGATCGAGCTTAAGAAAACCGTTTCCGGTCAGGCGGTCTGAATTGAATTTAAGGAGCTCCAACTTTACCTTACGGTTTATATCACAACAAATAAAGTAGTCAATACCTTCACACTCACAATGAATTAGTTTCACTACATGAATCACTTATTGGTCAGTTTCGAATTTTGCTTTCTTCGCAGCTTTAGTTGGACACCGTTTGAATAACCGGCCCATTGTCTCCTGTCTCTACACATTTGTCCTGTTTATAAACGAGATTTTTACTGCTTTCTATTTAGGGTGACCAGGGAGAGACAGGAGACCCAGGAGAAAAAGGAACACCCGGCGAAAAGGTATGAAGCCATTGATTCTTCATTATTCGTTTCCCTCAAATCCCCGGATGTATACGAATTCAAACAAAGACAGTAACTTGAGCCTGCAGTAAGGATTTTGTGTTTGGCTAATGTTCCAATCATTAAATCAGTTATTAAGCTCTGGAACTTTGAGTTGTAATAGCACTTCATAAAACAGCCGCTTACTTCTAGAATGCCGAATACTTTTTGATTGCTTCTCTCATATTGCAGGGTGCGAGAGGCGACATTGGAGAGCAAGGGCCCATGGGATATGATGGTCCAAAGGTGAGTTAAAGTTGGGATGGTGAAATTGTCTTGCATGAAAACTAATTAATTAAAGGCAGCGGGACAATCCGTTCTTTTAAGACAGACGTTTTCAGAAGAAGTAAAAGTTACGTAAACAGGTAAAATATAGTTAAACTAAAAATGAACTCGTTTTTGCATCTTGGCGTAATTTATAATCTTCGAACAGAAACTACATGGCTTGAACTTACAGAAACGATAAGAACCACAATGTTTTGTTCAGCTGTCATAAAAATAACAAAGAGAATTTCCTGGAGGAAGTTAATTTTAGCAATGAAAGGCGTAGATCTTAGAAAACCACAGTGGAGTTCAGAGCAGAAATGCTTCGCTGGAGAACAATATGGCCACCATCGACCCCCTACATATACTCTACACCGTCTACCTCCCTGGTTTCAATTCTAAGCAGGTGGATAGAAGATTACCAACTACATACATTTTTCTCACTGTTGAACGTACAAACACTGATATATTTAGCTCATTAGAAGCCAAACGTCAGCTTTGAAGTCAAACACCCTCGCGTATATTGGTTGAACGAGTCTGTGGGCTTTAGAAATTTATACAATTTGGAAAGTCTTTCAGGCTAAACAGTGAGACAAGGGCGAGTTTAGGCGGGTTTTGTCGTCTATACAAGAACGGCCGCCACTTCGTGCGAAGTTCACTTGCATGACTTTTCACAACTGGTCAGTCTTCATGAATCCTTCATGGTATTTCTCTGCGTTGCAAACTCTTCACTCTCACCTGTGACCACCATTAGGAATATTCTAGCCACCTGGGCCCTGTGGAAAGCCTCGTCAATATCTACCAATCTAAAGATGTTGTTTATAGATGTTGTTATAAGCCTCGCCTTCTCTGATCTTGCTGTTGGAGTGATAATACAGCCAATGTATGCAATCATCACAGCTGTGATGCTACGTTCGTCAGAAATTAAAGAGCCCGGAACCTCTGCCCCGCTATTATCACCATTTTTTGGTATTTCACCTATTTACTTGTCACCGCATCACTGTTGTCGATCGCCGCCATAGCTCTGGACAGGCTTCTTGCTTTATCTCTGCACCTCAGGTATCATTCCGTGGTTACTCCAGCCCGCATTATCTTCCTTTTGGTCATGATTTGGATTGTGAGTCTTCCCAGTACTGCAACTTCCGTTTTAGTAACTGATAGTAACTGGGAGCAGGGTTGGTGTAGTGGTGAGAGCGCTCGCCTTCCACCAATGTGGCCCGGGTTCGATTCCCGGTCCCGGCGTCATATGTGGACTGAGTTTGTTGGTTCTCTACTCTGCTCCGAGAGGTTTTTCTCCGGGTACTCCGGTTTCCCCCTCTCCACAAAAACCAACATTTGATTTGATTTGATTTAATTTAATTAAAATATGATTTGATTTGATTTGATTTGTGCTTTACAGTGTCCCCAATTAGTACGTCAGTGCTAGATACATTTGACACTCAAATAAAGTTCATTATTATTATTATTATTATTATTATTATTATTATTATTATTAACAACACTGCGGTTGTTTTGACTCTTGAAGTAGTCGCCGTGTCCATTACAACACCTGCGTATTGTAAGGTATTTAGTGTTATAAGACATCATCAACATGAAATACATTGCCAAATTCAAAGTGTTCAGGCGGTCGATGTGGCGCGGGCTAAGAAATCAGGTTTTAACATAGTATTTGTTTATCTTATATTTCTTGCCTGCTATCTTCCTATGTTTTGCTCTGTGATGGTTAAAGCAGCGAGTGATTACCACGTTACTATTCTTGTTATCGTACATTTCTCAACGTTGATTATTTTTCTCAATTCGACTATAAATCCTTTCATTTACTACTGGAGATACCGGGAATTTCGGTCAATTTTCAGCAACTTGTTGAAAAAAATACTGAGTTATGTTCAAATCCCGGTCAGAGAACTAAAAAATACGTACTAGAGCCATCAGCCAAATAGAGCATTTCCACTTAAGACATTTGTTTGAACTCTACTGTGCAAGTATGTTGGTAGTTACTATGAAAGAAATAGGATTTTGTACTTGTCCTGAAGGCAAATAAAATAGAGAACCGCTTAATATTTTAGAGAGGGAGGGGAGAGCAAGAAAGGCCTACGTATCACAACGCGTGGCATACCCAAATATTCCAAATATCCACCATTGTATTCATGTCAATGCGACTTCTCATCAGACATATCAGTTTAATGCTACGCTGAATGTAACTTAAGAAGTTACAATTCACAGCAGAGCCGACATTTCGACACTCCTGTCTAGTGTCTTCTTCAGGGATGATTGGTCAAGGCTGTGACGCTCCTTTTATACCCGCGATGAATGGTGTTGCTTCTAAGGTATAAATAAGCGGGAAATAAGCTTCGGTTAATAACTCGCCATCATCGGGGTTCAATGGGACGTGGGAGCTGTTGATATGCCAAGCTTTTAAGCAACGTCTTTGATGATAGCGGCGTTTAGTGGTGTTCATGCGAGAATTATCCGGCTTGACTATGTAAAATTCCACCCATTTTCTGCACAATCCCGAAATTGGGGATTAAGATTGGCTAATTTCTGCTTCAACACTGTTTTCTATTAGTTAAATGTTCTCCAACTTGGGCTACTGAATAAGCATGTTCAAACAAACGAACATCTTTTCTTGTGGTCTCCATCCTGTTTTTCATTGTTTTAAGGGTTCTCAGGGTGAAGGCGGCGCCTTTGGACCGATTGGAAAACTTGGACTCACGGTAAACCCTCAAGTTCCCTAAGCCTATGTAGTTCCTATTTGATTCCTTTCTGAATTTAAAATAAATATCACAGATATTTGCGTCAATGCTATGCTTCATGGTATATCCCACGAATAGGGACCAGATGGTCTGGGTGGAATACAGGGACCACCAGGACTTCAAGGAATTGGTGTAAGTGAACATCTAGGACAACACTTTGTACAGTGAAACAAAGTGTAGTAACTTTCCACAGAATGTTCACACTGAATGGTTTGATCCACAGATAAAACTTAAGAACCGCACTGTGTAGTAAAACAAACAGTACCACAGTACAGTACTGTTCAGTAGCTTTCCAAAGAATGGTCACACTGCATGGTTTGATCCACAGATAAAACTTAAGAACCACATTGTGTAGTAAAACAAACAGTAGCACAGTACAGTACTGTTCAGTAGCTTTCCAAAGAATGGTCACACTGCATGGTTTGATCCACAGATGAAAAAGCTAGAACCACACTGTATAGTAAAACAAACAGTACCACAGTACAGTACTGTTCAGTAGATTCCCAAAGAATGGTCACACTTCATGGTTTGATCCACAGATGAAAAAGTGAGAACCACACTGTATAGTAAAACAAACAGTACCACAGTACGTACTGTTCAGTAGCTTTACAAAGAATGATCACACTGCATGGTTTGATCCACAGATGAAAAAGTGAGAACCACACTGTTTAGTAAAACAAACAGTACCACAGTACAGTGCTGTTCAGTAGCTTTACAAAGAATGGTCACACTGCATGGTTTGATCCACAGATGAAAAAGTGAGAACCACACTGTGTAGTAAAACAAACAGCACCACAGTACTTTTTTTGAAGTTTGTTATTATTTACAGATAAGGGAGGATCCCAGCATTTCTTAACTGTTTTTATTTTTCGGTTTTTATAGGGTAATCCTGGTCCTCTAGGCAACGTCGGAGATAAGGTAACTAGGAAAAGTCTCCGTTTATCTACAACTAGTTTATGAAGCTGTATTTTCGAAATGAGGCTGAATGATCGTCAATACACGCCCGCATAATTGAGATTGTTTTCAAGGTTCGCGATCTGTTTTACTTGTCAAAATAAGAATAATTTATTTTGTATTTGTTATTATTATCATCATCATTATCATCATCATCATCATTATCATCATCATCATTATTATCATCATCATTATCATCATCATCATCATTATTATTATTATTATTATTATTATTATTTTCTGTCTAGGAACATGTATTTTGTTTCTTCAGGAGCCCATCACCGGAGCCTCCATCTCCCTTATAAACCCTAGGAGACAACCTTTGCCCGTATCTTTCTATTTTTAGTCGTTCGAATTCCCGCGAATGCATTGTACCGTCCAATCAGAACAAAGTTGTTCTTTTACGTCACATGCAGTCACAAACCAGTGATAGAGTCTCACAAAATATTCTCTTGAGACTTTTCTAAAAATAAAAAGATACGAGCAAAGGTTGACTCAAGGATATAGTGTGTATGGAGGCTCCGGGTGATGGGCTCCTGGTTTCTTTCCATGCAAATTTTGTTAGTACATGGTCAAACATTTATGAAAATGTAACGCTGTGTTACTTGTGCTTAGTAAAAGGTGTCCCTAGGTGCTAACGGTTCTTCAATTTCCTTGTAGGGTGACCTGGGCCTACAGGTGAGTAACCTTAGAAAACTTCGTAAATTGCTTTAGAAGATTTAAAAAATGTGCATCGCTAACTTGTATATTTCTGCTTTTTATTCCAGGGTCCAGAAGGACTAGAGGTAAACAATATTTTATTCAGATTAAGATAGAGTAGTTTGTAATGGTAATACTTATCATAGGACTGAGTAGAGTACAATTCATTTAGTAATCGGGCGAGTACGTAGCGCGAGGCTGATTTGAAATTACGTTTTCAATCTGCCCCTTTCATCCCGCTCACTTGCGAAATTTTCCTTGATTTTGATTGGCTAGGATGGCCTAGGTAGTTAAAGTTTATTGGCTAATGGTATGAAGTGCTTAATTTTTATTGGCTGCTTAACTGTCCAATCGGATAGGTTAAATATATATAATCTATAATCGGACAGGTCAAACCGGACAGCTTGTACCTGAACAGCCAATTGAGCCATAAATAAGAGCTGTTAAGAACCAATCATATTTGAGCATTTGTTATTGACACAATTATAAAATAAACACGGCTTATAACTCTATAATATAATTCTATAATATCACTCGCGCTTTCAAGGAACAGGAAACAACTGGATTTGTAATGCGGTCATCCGAGTTTCAAATCCTCGGCCACTCTTGTAAATAGCCAACTGGTCTGCCTCCCGCCAGTTGGGATTCTTAACAAAGTTTATGTTCTATTTGCATTTGCTTCTCTGTTTAGCTCGGTCAAACGTGTGCTATATTGTCGCCGTGATTAACTTAAGAATTTTTGAACAGAATAACATTTCTTGTCTTTCATTTTAGGGGCCCCCAGGTCGTCCCGGTCCTCCAGGTTCTCCGGTGAGTTGGAAACAAGTACAACTCAAGCATTTTTATATCCATGTTTTTGTGGTTCTGGTACATACATCAAGAGTAGATAGCTGTTCAAGAACGTTTTTTCGAATTCCACAGTGTTTTTGCCCTGAAATCGTCGTTGAAAGTTCCTGCTTGAGCCACACCTATCAAACTTGACCGAGCTAGTAAGGGGCATGGGTATATTCCTGACTTGATGTCACGAATTGGAATGCATGCATGTTTATAAAGACTTAATGACATGCAAATCAGTTTGTGACGTCAAGTCAGGAATAGACCCATGCCCCTTACTAGCTCGGTCAAGTTTGATAGGTGTGGCTCAAGCAGGAACTTTGAACGACGATTTCTGAGTAAAAACACGGTGGAATTCGAAAAAAACTTTTTGAACAGCCATCTACTCCGTATGAGCATACCAGAACCACAAAAAAACTGAAGGCAATATAGGCACTTTAAACACTTCGCAGAAAAAGAAACGTTTGTTGCTTCCTACAATCAGAATACAACACAGATTGGTCATTTCATGGGGTGCGTTTTAAGACCATTTAGCATCAGGTAGTTTCATTTGCTGCAACCTACTTCAGAGAGAGCTCATAAAGACATAGGCTGCTCTTAATATGCAACTACGCCTTTCCCTGTAAGGCGCCCAAAAAGGGAAAACACCAACTCTGGTGGGAAAAAATTGTTCACAAAGAACGCTACCTTAGCATCATGTCTTTTGCTGGCAACTGACTTCACCGTTAACAAATAACCAATTAACCTTAATCGACCCCTCAATATACTCCTAAGGAAATGTAAAGAGCTCACAAAGGAGAATTGGGACTTAAATATAGAGTGTAAATCCGTTAAAATGGCATGATGTTGTAAGGTATTTCTCTTCGTCTATAGAATTCCCATATAGTTGAGACATATACTCTGTGCCATGGAGAGTAAACAATGTGCCTTATCAATATCTCCCTTCGAAAGCAAACGACTAGAAATTGTTTTATTTTTCTTTCAGGCTGATATCTCAAGCTTGGTAAGTTTACACAGTTTTGTTAAAATGATTCTCACGATCAACGGTTATATTTTTAAATTAAAATTACTATTGCAACCAGGGCTATGAAAGTCCTGTGGAAATTAATGACTGCGATCGTTGTACGAAATTCAATTCTACCACTGCGTATTGCTTTGGAAGAATGGCCCGCTTTCTTAGCATGAAAAAGGCCGTGCAATCGGAAATTAATGACATAGATACTTGTAGGGAGTATCTAATTTTCGCGGGTCGCGGGTCGCGGGTAGATGTCGCGGGTATTAAAACTATTTTTATACTCACACATACCATTTTTATTAAACAAATTGTGAAGTAAGTTGCTAAAATATATATATATATATAATACATAGAAAAAGATAGAAAACAAGTTGGCTAGCCTAGGCAAAAGAGATGGGTAATCCATCTTTTCTTAAGTTATTTGCCGCTGATTCACTAACACATGATTGTGCTATAATTTTCTCAGGGGGCTTCAGATTTGTCCACATAGGAGTATTGTTTACGCATTGCAAACGAACAAAAAAATAAAACATTTTTGGTTTTAACGCCTGCGTGCCAATACAGGTTACTTCCATTTCTATTGTCTTTTGATAAAATGTCTCGTACTTTCTCCCTTCTAGTGGAGAAAGAGTGGGTTTCTTTTAGTTTATGTTCCTCTGGAATAGCACTTGGCGAGTTGGCCAACATTAAAGATACCTCTTCTTTAGTTAAAAATAATTGCTGTAAAATAGCACTGTTCTCTGGAAGTTTACAAATAAATAAGTAGACAGAGAGGAAATCAAAATCATAATCATAATCAGGAGCCCATGGGCTCCTGTCATGATCTTGAAACTTATTGACGTTGGGTAGACTTTTAAAGAAGTAATAAAATGGCCTGTAGATACATTGTTACATTGTTATTGTCTTTTAGCAGCTTACTTCATATTTTGTGAGGCTATTAAAACTGAATAAAAAAATTACCCGCGACATTTAACCGCGACCCGCGACCCGCGAAAATTAGATACTCCCATACTTGTAAGTGTTGAATGTCATAATTGGGAAGCCAAGATATTACCAACAAACATTAAGTCTCGAACCACTAGCGTTGAATACTGTGCTGCATTATACTGCAAGAGTCAGTTGATCTCTGAAACGGCACGGCGTGACAGAGCGCCAGACCGTGAATCAAGTCTCCCCACCAAGGCAACAGACATTGATCACAGCATCGCAAAATAAATACGCCAAAGAACCGCAGAGCCCCGTTTCAAGCTGGTCATTTTGACAACTAGCCCTGACGAAACTCGAAAAGGAAGTTAAAGTGCAGGCTTTCTTTGTTGTTGTTGTAACGGCACCCGTGTGCCTTAGTAAAATGTTTTCTGTTTTCTACCGACTCCTTAGCGGTTAACGATATTTCCGACTTCGTTTACGTCACATGTACCTTTCCTGCTGGTAGGCACGTGATTTTAGCTCCCTTTTTGCCACAACACACGTAGGAAAATTCTCAAGACTCACGGAAATTCGACGGATAAAGTACCCTTAACATTGCTGTTAAACCAAGAGGCTAGTCAGAGCCTTGATAACACGTCCTAAAGCCTTGTGGAATTTGTGAGTCGAGTTCTTCAGGACACACCGCCCCCTCTAGTTTACACGGACCCCTCTGCCATCCGAGCTGCGTTCGCCACATTGCCTTTGTTTGAAATCGAGGCTCTACCACGGCGCTGTGCATTCTGGTCCGCATGTGCAGATATCATTTATATCTGCACTTGTGTGATGTCATTTCTCTCGATTTGCTGCCACCCGGTATACATTTTATGTAATAAACTGATGAAACATTAAATTCTTATAAAGCTGTCATAAAAGAAACTCACTAATGGGAACTGCTACTTAGATTTAGTTTCATAATTATACATCGAGGCAAATCAAAACGATAAAATTCCAAATAAAGATCCGTTGTTTTCTCATTACTACCGCAGCAACTTGGGTTCCTGGGGTACTCCCAACCACAAGACAACACGAAGTCTGCTGATACTATCCTGTACAGAGGCACTGTGGTAAGGAGCTCTGTCGTGCTTGTCCGATTTCGTAACACAGCAAGTATTGATTTTATTATGTCAGGTTTTGTTCTCCTGTGTGATAAATATTTTAACGCTCCTTACCTTTTTTTCAGGTTGAAAAAAGTGGATCACCGGAATCTGGAGCAGTATGGTTTTCCTTGCATTTCCTTTTTTGACTTAAGATAACAAAGGGGTCAATACCCTCGTGATTTAATAAGCATCATCCTTCCGACAACCTTACCTCTTTCAACTCTTTCTAAAAAGCCTGGCTCTCTGTGGCTTCTGAATAAGCAAGCCCTCTATGATAAACATATACAGTAAATTAAATATTAGAATAATTAATGAACCTTTCCACAAAATCAGCGAGTCGGAAGTCACACTGTAGCTCTGCATTAAATTAACATTGTTAAAGTTTTTGTTAGCATCACGTTTCATTCAATTTGCGTTTTGTTTCGCGAGCTTGATCGTTTATCAAAAGAAATATCAAGGCCCGGTCCTGAATGATCCCTTTGTCCTGTACTGTGCTCTTAAGGAAAGAAAGCGCCCTTGGCGTACAATGAAGTTGTGAGAAGGAAGATATTTGTGTCGTCTGTGTTGCATGATTCATTTTCATATACTAATTTTCCTTCTTCAAATAGGCGCTACTGATTATAACCATGATTGTTAATGCTTTCTGTAGTCATGTTCACTGTTTTTTGTCCTGTTTTAATATCTTGTTAGACATTAAATCCGCTCTTTGAAGTTATCACGTCACAAGTTCAGTCCTTTAAAAAATGTAGGAGATTCCTCGGCACCAAGACCCACCCAGCCCGAACTTGCCGGGATCTTAAACAACTTCGCCTCAATATCACTAACGGTAGGTTATAGCTGTATTCTACATACCGCTAACGTGAATGATCAGCATGGCTACAATATTCTCCAGAGGGTAGGGAGAGGAGACTGGGGATGATAGTGATGATGATAAAGATGATGAGATGATGGTGATGATGACGATGATGAAGATGATTATGGTGATGGTTATGATAATGATGATACTGAAGGTAATGATGATGATAATGATGATGATGATGATGATGATGATGATGATGATAATAATAATTATGATAATGCATCATCCTCTTTATAATTAATATTATTTTTATTATTAATGGCATAAAAAAGTAGCTATAAAGACCCATTTACATGATGGTGATCATGATGGTAATGATGATGACGTCCGCTGGTATGGGTCATTGCTCTACTCATAGTTCACTGTTTGTTGTAGGTCTTTACTGGATTGACCCTAACCAAGGTCCACCAAACGATGCCATTCAAGTGTACTGTGATTTTAGTTTCAATGCAACCTGTATATTTCCAAACAAAAATCAGGTGCGTCTATTATGTTCAGTAAAAGTTAATTTTTCCTTCTAAGCAACCATTCACGTTTTACTCTCTATAGACAGGAAATAAGAAATGGTACTCAGGCCCTGACGGTTACAAGTGGTTTGCTCGAGAATTCTTTGGGCACCAGCAGGTATGGCTATGAATAGAAAGGAAACGACCCTGCACCGCGCAGGAAACGCTGTGCAGTAAATGTTGTTTGAATTGTGACATTCTTTTGCATTCTCATTAACGAAGAAACTACACTCCTGTCCAATCTTGAATCACATCGCCTGACTTAAGGAGTAAAGGGATAAAACCCTAAATCTGACTCAAATTCGTCAGGGCGAATGACGAAACGCTCACGCGCAAAACGTCAGCACCCCCTTTCTTTACCTTACAGTGATATAACTTACTTCTTCAACATGTTTGATAATCCCAATTTCTTGTGTTTCATTAACTTGTGATAATCCTAATTAATTGTGTTTCAATTCCCCACCTACGCAGCACCCGTTTCTTTAGAAACTACTCCCGCAACACTTTGTTTCACAGTTTTGCTGTTCTTTTTGCTGCGAGTGAAAGGTGGAAGGATGTCACTGAAAGAAATAGAGTTCTAAACGATGCTGTGACGGCTTTTTTTGTAGTTTGTCTACAACTGCGATCCCATTCAACTGACTTTCCTTCGATTGCTGAGTGACCACGCCAAACAGAGCATTACATATCATTGCCTGGATTCCATAGCCTGGTATGACCGAGGATCTGGGAACTACCATCACTCCATCAAACTCAGAGCCGACAACGGAATTGAGCTGCATGCGACAAATACCACGAAATACATACCAAAGCTTGTGATTGACGGCTGTCAGGTATCTTACGTCAATCACTGAATATCCTTTAGTCAATTACCATTTTCACTTGCCTCCTTGGCTCCGATATAATTTACTTCTTTTTTTTGCAAATTTGGTGGCTTACAAGGGCAAAACTACCATGATCCATATAGGTTATCAACACCATTTTTATAAGATTAAAAATTTTCACTCAATATTTTTTCTAAGCATATAACGTGGATTTCTACCGCGAAAATTCGACTTATAAACATCTCTTAATGTACAACTCGGATTTTTACCACAAAAATCCGAGTTGTTTAATTTCTAAATGCACAACTCGGATTTCTACCGCAAAAATCCGTCTTGTAAACTTAATGTACAACTCTGATTTTTCACAAAAATTCGAGTTGTTTAATTTCCAAATAAACAACTCGGATTTCGGGGTGGAAATCCCAGTTGTTTGTGTCGAAATGCATAACTCGGATTTTTTTCAATAGAAATAGGAATTTACATTATGCGATGTTTACAAATCGGATTTTTGTGGTAGAAATCCGAGTTGTGATTTTTGGAAATTACACAACTCGGATTTTTGTGGTAAAAATTCGAGTAGTACTCTTAGAAAATTTCAAGATACAGAATCTGTAACTGAAATTTGAGTGAAAAGTTTCAATCGAAAAAAAAATTGTTGATGTCCTTAATAGGCCACAGTACAAAACGTACCCAAATACACCAGTTTTTTTCTACAAATGCGTCCCATATACGGTATAAATATATCCATTAACAAACGCGGTGGTATGTTCAATGGTTTCGTGCGTTCATCAATGCCCCTGATTTCTTCAAGAAATCCTAGTTAATTTTCGGAAGTCTTTCGGTATACTTTCGGTTATGTTCGTGTCTTGAAAATCTTTTATAAAATTTTATCTGGTTTGTTATCTCTGACTCGTCTTTACAGGTCTAACCCTACAAATGTGTGATATTTTAAGTAGGAGCTAAAGTGAGTTTTTACCCTTCTGACTGGAGTTTTACATTGCTATATTGCAGTTAAAGGACGGTACATGGCGTAAGACAATCCTTGAAGTAAACACACACAAAACACACCGCCTGCCTATAAACGATGTGGCCGTCTATGATATCGGGGGCACTGGTGAGGAGTTCGGCCTGGAGATTGGTCCCGTGTGCTTCTCTTGACTCGTTCACAGGTTTCATCCCAAAACTGCAAGGTCAGACGTGCACAAGAAACCTCCCACAGGAGACAATAAATTCCTAGTTGTGTATGCTGCAAATTGTAATAATAGTTTCACAGTTATGACGACGTTCTTAGGGCCCTTTTATTCTTGAATTAAAGACTTTCTCATACCATTTCAGAAGTGTGTATATTTCAGTCTCTTATTTTTCTACTGTTTGCACCACTTTGTAAAGTCAAACTTTGTAGTGCGATATCGGCGACCGTTAAACTTAGCAGTGTATACGTCGAACCAGTCGAACCTCGATTATGCGAACTTTTCGATTATCTTTACTTTTCTATTATACTTACTTTACTTATCTTTACTCTGGTCCTGTTTTTTGTCATAAATATTATTTAGTATGACTTTGGTAAGGCAAAACCTTTCTTAGCACTGTTGAGTTGGACAGTCGTGAAAGCTTTGACAACTAAATGGTTAGACAAGTTAAATAATCATCACGGCACAAAACCTCTACATTCGAGTATGATCTATATTCACTATTACAATCTGTTTCCTTTATCTTCATTATTTACATTTCTGTCTTATTTTATTCATATTTTCGATTATCCGGACCCTCGATTATCCGGACATTTTGCCTGAGGCCCAACGAGTCCGGATAATCGAGGTTCGGCTGTACTAAGTAAGAAGAACCCTTAATTCGGGTTGTCAGCGTTTCACCGGAAACCAAGCCAACCGTATTCATTATGTTTTCAACTAATAAAACATGAGCGTTACGTACTGCATGTTCCGAATAAAACCGCGCGGGTGCATTACCGCGCGGTGCATTTTTTCTTTAAAGATATTCGCTGCGCTCACTCATGAGATATTTTTGCCACTCGAACATAAAATTCATATCTTCGAGCTAACGTGTAATTTTCTTTTTATTATTTAATAAATAAATAAGCCTCCACTGGGCTTTGTTCTGTTATAAAGCACGCAGGAGGTGACGAGAGCATGAAAGACGTGTAGGGGGACAACACGAGCCGCAGCTACTTTTCGAGTGCTCTCGTCATCTCCATAAAAACGAGTTTTTATTTTTGAGCAACATCCAATATTTTTAGCGCGCGTGCTGCATGTCGTCAGCACTGTCCTTTGGACTCATTGGTTCAAAAGACTAACGCTGTCAAACCATCAAAGTTCTAACGCAAAGCACTGAAAAGTTTCTGAACGCGAGATATTTTCAGCTCAGTCAAGATATTTTCGAACACTTTCAAGTCTTAAGTTAGTCGAAATCAAGTCGAATTATGGCCCATGAAGACACAATTTAAACTTCTGTTATAAGCGGAAAATAACTTTTTGTGTAATTTAACAGAAGCAAACAAACGAGCTGCTTAGCTTGTGGCACACGGTGTTTTTTCTGAATCGACAACGAGAGAACTGCTGTTTTCTTTCGTGCTTATAGTCTCTGCGTTAATGATAATGTTGTGGAGAGATGAATTGTACATGCAAGCAAACCTCTGCGTGTTTGATTCGTACTGTTTGTCGTTTTTACTAACTGCGAAGTAAGGGAGCTTAAATTAAGCAACCAAGACGATAACGCCGAGTACCGAACCAGTGACAAAAATGGATTTGTCTTCCTCTTGTACTGTTGATGGTAGGCAAGTTTCATATCGTTTTTCAACCAAACTGTATTTTGCATGGCAGTTTTATTGTTTCCTTCAAAACTGTTTTATGGTTTCTTGGTTGATGTCGTCGTCCTGTTTTTCTTAATTTAACTCCCCATTATTACAAGTGCTGACTTAGCTGTTTAAATCAGCCTCTATATCTACATTTTCCTAGAGCTCCTCATCTTCGTATTCGTCTAAGTGTAAGGGATACTTTGTTCGAGCTCGATCAGAATATTTAACGAAAAGCTGGTAAACTCTTCTTTGAAAAATTCCGCACTTTTTTCACTGCGCAAGGCCGGGAGATGACGCGAGCACCGTCCTTTATACTCTGGTAAAGGACGCTGTTTGGACCAATCATATCGCGCTTAGTATCGGGACTGTACTATTAATGTCGTGTCGGACGTGAAGACAGTGCGTATTCCTTGTTGTTGTAGGTTGCGGCGGAGAGATTGCGAAACTCCTTTGATGTATGGTAGCACAGCAGTGGACTTGAATTTTGGAGCTTCTCTTAGTGGAGCTGGATTCTTGGTTTTGGTTACTTTCTGCAGGAAGGCTGGAGGGCAACCGTTGGCGACGAGAGCTGTAGATATGTGTTTCTTCTCCTGGGTTGTTCCTGATGGTTTGGTAATGATTTGTTTAGCCTGATCGTGTAAACACTTGATGATACCGCGTTTTACTGACTGTGGATGGTGTGAATCATATGCTAGGTACTGGTCAGTGTGTGTGGGCTTTCTGTAGACGCTGGTGTATAATCTTCCGTCTGGTTTCCTTGTTACAAGGAGTAAACACTGTCTTCAAGTCCGACACGACATTAAGATCTCGACTAGTCAGACCAAAAGATCCTGCCGACCCAAGGAAACAAGGATGGTGTAGTTTACAGGATACCTTGCGAATGCGGTAAAGTTTATATCGGAGAAACAGACCGACCCATGCAAAAGAGAATATACGCTTAGCACGCACTCAGAGCTCCGCCGTTTCGGAAAACGCCAACGAGACCGGACACAGTCCGCTGTGGGAAGATGTGGAGTTTATTGATCGGAACACTCACTGGTATACAAGGAAGGTAAAGGAGGCAATCCACATAAGACTTAACCCCAACAACATGATAATGGAATCGAAATACTGGAAGCGTGGATACCGACAATCAGGAAACATCAAAACAAGCGCGCAGCAAGCCAGCGGACGGCGGAGGAAAACATGGAAACAATGGCCGGATCGAAACGCACCAATCACAGCAGACCAACGTGATATATAATGCTGCACTGGGAACAGTCAACCCCAGCGCCTGAAGAAGACTAGCAGTAAGCAGTGGAAACGTCGCGACCACCACCCAAGTGACTCCGTCGTGAGACCATAGAACTAATTTATATTATCATTTAAGTTACCACGACTGAATAACAATCTTTTCCATAACATGATACCTTCTATTTCTCTTTGCTCGTCGCAACTTAAGAGAAATTCTTTAAAAATCTTTAGATCATACAGGATTTTCTTTGTCGTGTTGTTGTTCCGTTTTTCTTCGGAAAACGCGTTTACATCTTCGTCAGTTACCACAAAGAATCTTGCTGCAGCCATTCTTTTGAACAGCAAACAAACCACACGCATTCAGGAAAGTTTGAAAAGCCGGAAATCGTGACGTCATTGCTCGATTTGACCACTCGTGTTACATATGAAAGATACGCCACTCGGTTCCCGGATGTAGTGGTCGCATCGATTCTACGAGTGTTTTAGTTCCTGGTAAAACACTTACGTATATATTTAAGAAATAGAAAACATTTTCCGTGTTTCTATCGAGTTTTAGTATAAATCTACTGGCGTTCTATCACAAATGTCGTGCTGTGATTGGCTACGCTACCCACTATCTGTTCTGAGATAGACAGTGAGTAGCGTAGCAGTGTACCCTTGCTAACAAAATGGCGGCCGCTTCTTCACGTTTTTGAAATGTCCGTGAAGAAGATTTATGCGTAATAATTGACTCGGGCTGCGCCCTCGTCCACTATCACGCGATAGGAATCTCGAGCTCATAATCTAATTGTAATAATAGAAACACGATTTTTTACCCATCATCGAGCGTATTTTCCTTGGGATATTTTCTAAAATAGTATACTTTATATCTGTCCTCTATAGAGCACTGTATTTTTCACTTGGTGCAATAGAAAATAGCGCCAGTAGCTGTGCTTAGCAAGAAAATACGCAGCGTGGCTATTTTTAAATCCTAAATCCTGAATCATTTTTAGAAAGCTGCTCTGACTACCCAACAGTACTATACCGTAGTGCTGTTTGTCTCACTATACAGCGTGGTTCTATCTTTTTCATCCGTGGATGAAACCGTGCAGTGTGACCATTCTTTGTAAAGCTACTGAACAGTACTGTACTGTGGTAGTTTTATTTACTGTACAGTGTGGTTCTATCTTTTTCATCCGTGGATCAAACTATATATGCAGTGTTGTCATTAGAAAACTACTGAACAGTATTATACCGCAGTACTCTTTGTTTCACTATACAGTGTGGTTCTAACTTTTTCATCTGTGTATCAAACCATGCAGTGTGACCATTCTTTGGAAAGCTACTGAACAATACTGTACTGTGGTACTGTTTGTTTCACTGAATCGTGTGGTTCTATCTTTTTCATCCGAGGATCAAACTATATATGCAGTATTGTTATTCTTTAGAAAGCTACTGAACAGTACTGTACTGTGGTACTGTTTGTTTCACTATACAGTGTGGTTCTATCTTTTTCATCTGTGGTCAAACCATAGTTTATATATGTAGATGGTTATGAAGCTCGACAAGTTTCTTGTTTCATGTTTTTGTTCGCCTTTTTGGCCTTGAACCTGCACAAAAACACACTTTTTTCGGTAGGATAACCAATCAAAAATTTCGACTAATATATTCACAAGTAAAATGCGAAACAAAAACAAAAGATTGTGCAGGGTCACTGTCGATTCAACATCTATTGCGAGTGCATTGTTCTTGCTTTTGAAATCTTCAGGGTTTCATAACCAGTCCCTCGATTAACTATGATCAAACTATGCAGTGCTATAATTCTTTGTAAAGCTACTGAACAGTACTGTACTGTGGTACTGTTTGTTTTACTATACAGTGTGGTTCTAAATTTTTCATCTGTGGATCAAACCATTCAGTGTGACCATTCTTTGCAAAGCTACTGAACAGTACTCTACTGTGGTACTGTTTGGTTTACTATACAGTGTGGTTGTAACTTTTTCATCTGTGGATCAAACCATACAGTTTGACCATTTTTTGGAAAGCTGCCGAGCAGTACTATAATAGGGTATTGTTTGTTTTTAGTCTTGCCATCTGTGGACGAAACCGTCAAATGTGACTTGTCTTAGAAAGCTGCCCGCGGGTATCCCTCTGCTCAGAGATGTTTTCCATATCGAGCTTAGCCAGCGTGCAGACGTCTCCTATTTCCTTTTCCGCGGGTAACAAAGAAAATAGAAGACGTCTACACACGCATGTTAGATCGAGCTTTGTCCGTCTTCAGTGTGTACAACATGGATTTTGATACATGTCCTCTGTTTCTTGTAGATCAGACCTCTGGGAAGGACATCCGGACATCCTAAGTCAGTCAAAGATCTTGCATGGCTGTTACTGTTATGAATGGCCGTTGAGCTCGAAATACTCAACAGACCGAAACTGTTTTAAATTTGCATATTGCAGTGTGACTATTGAAAGTTGTTTTGAATTCAGACAAGGTTGGCAAAACGCCCGTGCATAGAACTGTCTCAAATTTGCATATTGTAATGCCACTATTAAAAGATGTTTTCACTTCAGACAAATAAGACGCCCGTGAATAAGAAACGCATTCAAATTACTAACAGTTCTAGAGAGCGAATTTGGGAAATGTTTCGACCAATAACCCAAAAGATGTTCATAGCACTGACAACTTTACCGACGGTACTGATAAATAAAACGGTAGAAAACTGGTCTGGTTTGGGCAAGACACAAGTGTCTAATGCAAGCTAGCGTACTGACAATGATGTGAAGGAAAAAAGTTGTAGGGATTTTAAAAAAACGCCAGAACACAACTCGATCTAAAACCGTCGAATTAAGTTTAATATTAAATCACAAATATTAGTTAGGTACACGTAGGACACCTAACTTCAATTAGCCTGCGAGAGCATCCGGTTTTTTCGGCTCAAGTTTCTAGTTTCACCCGCCGAAAAAAAAATTAGCTCTCGCAGGCTAAACTTCAATAACCTAAAAGGGAACAATGCCAACGCTTTAACGTGGAAAAAAACTGTCGGTAACTTAGTCTTCATACACAGCCATAACTAGGTTTTACGCAGAGTCTCAAGTACAAATATGTGTGACCTTCAGCTATGTTTGACAAACGCCGTAAACACGCTACCGTACACTGTTTCCGTTCTTTGTACTTCGGTCTTCTCTTTACATATTAGACTGCGACTAACCATGAAAACTACTTTACAGTTCATAAATAAACCAAAAACCATCTAACTTCTTGGGTTAACGATCAACTTAATGAATTATCCCCAGCCTATATTTATAGCAGGCACAAGAAAATGTTACACTCACTCTATCAGCATATCAGATAACTTGCTTAAGCTAAGTCTCCAGTTCATGTCAACTTAGTGCAGTATTTACTGCTTATGAGTGACCTGTTGAATGGGTCCTGGTTGAGGCGGCTGAGTGATGGTGTAAGCGGGAGGAGGCTGCGGTGGGTAGCCGACTTGTGGTGGTGGTTGCAATGGTGGGTACTGCTGCTGCATTGGTGGACCTGGCGGCGGGTAGAAGTGGTTCGGTGGAGGAGGGTTTGTACTGGTCACTGTTGTGGATGTGAACTGCTGGTACGGTGGTTGCTGGATAATAATGGCACCAGGCGCACGGTATCTATACCACGGACAACAAGCGCACCAAAAACAAGATATGATGCCAACGACGATGGAGACCACGATAACCAGAGTTATAACAATGCCAGCGATTACTCCACCTTCCAGCGGACAATTATCCCACTCACTTATGCATTCACCATTGCAACACTGCATATAATCACTGAGACAGTCATTATCAACGGAACACGCTTTAGCTCCAGACAGCAAGAACAGGCAGATCACTACACACGAGACAAGGAAGGTCTCCATTGTTGCTACCTTCGGTTTCCACTCCGCTTGAATAAAGACACGCATGTGCCAAGAAACGTCAACGTGAATACACGTACGCAATCTTTCCCACTGCCAGCGATACATCTGGTCAGCACCAAGGAACCGTGATCTTGTCACTAGATGATTCGGGTTGCAATGTTACAATTTCTTTTAGAAAATATCCCAAAGAAAATACGCGCGCTGATTGATTAAAAATCGTGTTTCTATAAATCGATAGCAACACAAAAAAGTTGTCGTAGTCAAGGACATTGAGCTATTTTCTGAAAGAAATAGAAAACATTTTCCTGTTTCTTTCGAATTATAGAAACACGAGTGGAAGTTTGGGAGAACAGCTTTTTCGAGTTCTCGTAAACTTTCACGAGTTTAAACACGGAAAATTTTTTCTATTTCTTACATAATATTTAGCTATAAGAGCTACGCTTCCCGAGATTTCAATCGGTTACCTAGTAGCATATAGAGTAAGTAGCTTGAGGCTTTGAGGAATTTAATTTTAAAAAGTTTGTTATCATTCCTCGCGAAGCGAGGCCGAAGGCCGAGCGTAGCGAGGTTACTAATCGTGTCGGTTCCAGTCAGACCACGTGGCTCGCAAGCCCGAGTAAATCGAGCCGGGAGTTTTTATATATGTATATATATATATTTATATATATGTTTATATATATCTATATTTTAAAGGTGTCCGTTCGCAGGCCAGGTTACCTGGCAACATTACTCCATGTGAAATTCCGACATTACGAATTCCTTGAATGATGTTTTGAAAATAATGCGAATTTTGTGGAAACCGATTTCACTCGTCTTGGAAGTACATCCCAGCAAGAAGATCTCCGACATATACAAGAAAGAATGGTGAGAGATCGTCGTCGAGTAAGTTTGAATGCCGCAAAAAATGCACACGGGAAGCGGCGACTCAAAGCAGAGATTGAGAAACGACGGTAGGGACGATAACAAGAGACATCGCAGCTAAGACAAGAACTGCTCGCTCAAAAAAAACAAAGGAATCAGCAAGGAAAAGGACCAGGAATACCATCAAGTTACCATCAAGTTAGATTGGATATTGAATTTGTTATGGATAGAAACAAAGACTCGTTTTAGGTATACAGGACATGAGCAAGCGATTACATAACGAAATTGGCGAACAAAATTTAGCAAAATGACTTAGAACGGAAACCGAGTAGGAACGACTTCCAGCATGCAGACAGAATCAGGGCTCCTACTCCGTGTACTGGCACAGATGACGTAGCGCATTGTTTCATCATTGTGTGTAAAATTATTCAGTAACATGTTTGTTATTGTCTGGCTTTGTTTTACGTCATCTGTGCCGGTACACGGAGTAGGAGCCAGAATCAGAAGGCGAACGACAAAACAGATTACCATATCGTCGTGAAAAAAGTGCCAGGAAAGGGCAAACAGAAACCAACCGCAAAGAAATGAAAGATGACAGTCACGTAGTATTAATACTGCAATGAGAATGCAAGTAGGTATTTTTCGTAGTGAAACGTTTGCCTTCCATTTGAAAGAAATTCCCAATACAGAGATTGCAGTTGTGATAGCAATTATTTATAATTATGTGATCTGATATCATTGCAACAGTGAAAATATATTGTAGATTTGTTTGATGTAGCAGTTATGTTCAGCATTTTCAACAGAATAGATACCAAACAATAAGTTACCGGTTCTGCAATATTATCACTGTTCAATGCAATTATTTGTAAATAAAGCAGATGTCGTTACGGACTTCTGAGTAGTATTTCTCTTTGCTCTATTTCTTTGCTACATATATGTATTACGTAATTAAAAAGTTTCGTTGGGACAGACAAGTTCCATAGCCATTTCAAAATGGGTTTTTACCTTTGAGTTCCATGCATTCCTGGGAATTACTCTCTTAGCACCCACCCTTTTCCCACAAATGAAAAGTTAATTTAAGCCCTAATTTGCAAAATTAGACAACATCTTAACCTTTTTCCTTAATGCTGTTTAATTCATTTTAATGATGTCAAATACAAATATTTAATAACAACCACAATATGCAGTTGACCTTTTACATTGGAAAAACTCTACAAGGGAGAAACTAAAGTTTGAAATGCTAAAAGTTTTAGCTGTTTTTCTGTTTGCTGTTTTATGTATTCATTGCAAGGGTGCTGTATGTAATAACAAGTCTTTGAAGTTTCCTAAATGCCCTATGCTTTCAATCATGATTTTCCACACTAACTGTATGGACAAATGACTGCACTGGCATGATTGCCACAGGTCAGAAAATGGTAAGGAAAAAATTCTTCAAGGTCAGTGAAAAGTAAGGGAATTTCAAATCAAGTCAGGGAAAAGTGAAATTTAATACTACTAATTTATTTCTTGCCAATTCAGCTTTGGTTTGGTGTGGTCAAGAATGTGACATGAAATGTGTTGGATTGGTAGAATTAAATGACAAGCTGATTTTGGGTTTCCAAGAAAATCAATCCTTTTTCCATGAATTGGTTATCGTAAGAAACTATCAATCCACGTACACTGTATGTGACTTTCTGAAAGCATATTAAATAAATGGGTGGAGAGGTTGGTTGTGTGAGGAGGTTGGAGGTCACTACCAGGACTAATTTGTGACTTTTCTAATTTAGTTGGTAAGGGAAATTTTACATTTGTCAGGGAAAAGTCAGGAAATTTAAAGATCTTATGGCTGTGGCAACCATGACTAGATTCTAAGCTTAAAAGAAGAAATGGTATTGTTCAGAGTTGAGTAATTTTTACTTCCTATGATACAAACCCTATTCACAAGAAAAACAGAATTGCATGTAGTTGTAGAGGAACAATACCTTTTCCCAGATTAGGACATACACCCCAACCCAATAACAGTATATTATGTTAAACATAAAAAATAACAATACTAATAATAATATCAATACCAGTAATAATATTAAAAATGATAATGATAATAATATGATAATAATAATCATGATAATTGCAAAAAATGAGAAAGTACAAAAAGTAAAAATAATATAATAATAAGTAAATACGTAAATTGGGGTTTTATACCTCATAGGAAAAACCATTAGGAGTCCTTTACAAACTAGCTTCGCGAGGTTTTGCGGGAGTCGTATTTCTAGTAAATAAACAATGCCTTATTTTCAATAACTGGAGTAAATATCATATCGATTGCAGACTGGTTTCTATCAAAAAAAGAGACAGATAAGATTTTTATGCAAATCCATCGAGACATCCCGGTTTGACACTTTGTTTTACAGTGACTGTACCAAAGAAAGATTATTAGAATAACTCAAACTGTTGAGCTAGCTATGATGGCTATAGGATTCGTTGTCCAAGCTGTTCTGCTTGTTTTGCTGGGATGCACACAAGGCGCCGAAACCGAAGTTAGATACGGCATGTTTGCTGATGGATTTCTGTGGGGAGCAGCAACAGCAGCTTATCAAGTGGAAGGCGCGTGGAACGTTAGCGGAAAAGGACCGAGCATATACGATGCCATGACTCATGACTACCCGGCGCTATTCTTGAACAAGACCGGAGATATAGCTTGCGATAGTTATCACAAGTACAAAGAGGACGTCAAGATTCTGAAGGAATATGGTGCAAACGCGTATCGCTTTTCCATCGCCTGGACTCGCGTTCTACCCAACGGAACAACTGATCATGTTAATAAGCCTGGCGTGGATTACTACAACGAATTGATTGACGAGCTTAAAGCCAATGGTATCGAGCCGATTGTTACCATCTATCACTGGGATCTTCCTGTAACTTTCCGAAGCTTCGGTGCGCGGACAAACCGACGGATGATCGACCATTTCAACGACTATGCCCGATTTTGTTTTGAGACATTTGGAAGCAAAGTCAAATACTGGGTCACCCTGAACGAACCCGCCATAACAATGCTACGACACGCACTATTTATGTTTGGTCAGCCCAAAAATGTAACAGAATTTTCCATTCGCCAGTATCGAACAGCGCATTACCAACTGCTTGCTCATGCGAAGGCTTATCAGACCTACAAGAACGATTTCCGTGCCTCGCAAGGTGGTAAACTAACGATGGCGCTAAGTTCAGGTTGGGGCGTTCCCAACACCAACAGTTCTGAGGATGCAGCCGCTGTTGATAGGTACATGCAGTTTCATCTTGGCATATTTGCACACCCTGTGTTTGTGAACGGTGATTACCCAGAACTGGTAAAAAGCATTGTAGCGAACCGTAGCGCAGCAGCCGGGATCCCAAATCGACTACCGCGCTTCACGGAGGAAGAGAAACAGTTGATTAAAGGAAGCGCTGATCTGTTCGGTTTAAATTATTACTCTACTGACAAAGTGGCGAACAAACCATCGGATTCCGGAAATCAGTCGTTCAATTACGATGAAGCGATTACGAAGAGCGGCGACCCAGCGTAGCCTGACTGGGGTAAGAAAGGGCACATGGCTCCGTTTGGCTTCCGCAAACTGCTAGCTGCTGAAATACATCAAGGACAATTACTAGAAATACGACTCCCGCAAAACCTCGCGAAGCTAGTTTTTAAAGAACTTGTAATTGTTTTTCCTGAGGGATAAAACCCCAATTTATGTATTTACTTATTATTCTATCATTATAACTTTTCTCATTTTCTCATTTCTTGTGTTTATTATGATTATTATTATTATTATTGTATTATTACTATTATTATTATTCTAATTACTGGTATTGATATTATTATTATCATTTTTTTTATGTTAAACATAATATACTGTTATGGGGTGGGGGTGTATGTCCTAATCTGGGAAAAGGTTCCTCTGCTACTTCAAGCAATACAGCTTTCTTTTGAATAGGGTTTGTATCAGAGGTGGTAAAAATTACTCAACTCTGAACAATACCATTTCTTCTTTTAGGCTTAGAGTCTAGTCATGATTGTCACAGCCAAAGGATCTTGAAATTCCCTGACTTTTTCCTGGAAAATGTAAAATTTCCCTTACCAACTAAATTAGAAAAGTCACAAATTAGTCCTGGTAATGGTCTCCAACCTCTCCTCACAGCCAACCCCTAAACCCATTTATTTAATATGCTTTCAGAAAGTCACACACAGTGAACATCAATTTATAGTTTCTTAAGATAACAAAGTCATGGAAAAAGGATTGATTTTCTTGAAAATCCAAAATCAGCTTTTAATCAGTCATGTAACTCTATCAATCCAACACATTTCGTGTCACATTCTTGGTTACACCAAACCAACGCTGAATTGCCAAGAATCAAATCAGCACTCTTAAATTTCACATTTTCCTGACTTCTCTCAAATTTTTAAACTTTTCCTGACTTTATTTGAAATTCCCTGACTTTTCCCTGACCTTAAAGAATTTTCTTACCCTTAACATTTCCTGACCTGTGGCAATCATGTTAATGCAGTTAGTTTGGAAAATCATGATTGAAAGCATAGGGCATTTAGGAAACTTCAATGATTTGTTATTACATACAGCAACCTTGCAATGAATATATAAGAAAGATTGTAGAAATTTTGGCATTACAAACTTTATTTTCTCCCTTATAGAGTTTTTCCATTGTAAAAGGTCAACTGTATATTGTGGTTGTTATTAAATATTTGTATTTGACATCATAAAAATGAATTAAACAGGATTAAGGAAAAAGGTTAAGATTTTATGCTTCATTTTGCAAAGTAGGCCTTAACTTTTCATTTGTGAGAAAATGATGGGGGCTAAGAGAGTAATTCCAAGGGATACATGGAACTCAAAGGTAAACATGCATTTTGAAATGGCTATGGAACTTGTCTGTCCCAACGAAGCCTTTTAATTACTTAATACATATATGTAGCAAAAAAATATAGCAAAGAGAAATACTACTCAGAAGTCAGTAATAACATCAAATAGTTGCATTGATCACTGATAATATTGCAGAACCAGTCACTTATTGTTTGCTATCTTTTCTGTTAAAAATGCTGAACATAGCTGCTACATCAAACAAATCTACAATATATTTTCACTGTTGCAATGATATCAGATCACATAATTATAAATAATTGCTATGACAACCGCAATCTCTGTATTGGGAATTTCTTTAAAATGGAAGGCAATCGTTTCACTACGAAAAATACCTACTTGCATTCTCATTGCAGTATAAATACTACGTGACTGTCATCTTTCATTTCTTTGCGGTTGGTTACTGTTTCCCCTGTCCTGAAACTTTTTTCACGACAATATGGTAATCTGTTTTTTCGTTCGTCCTCTGATTCTGTCTGTACGCTGTTGCCATGATTTTCCTTAAATTCTGTTTTCATTGCAGTTTGCCTTGTGATTACTAGAAATACGACTCCCGCAAAAACCTCGCGAAGCTAGTTTTTGAAGAAGTCACAATGCTTTTATATTTTATTATTTATTTTTTTTATATTTTGTATTTTACTTTTATATCAGCGTAATCCCCATTATTTTATTTCTTATGCTGTGTTTGGTACACAATTAGTGACACCTGGTGCAAATTACATGATCAGTATACCGCTCAACACAGTGCTTAAAAAATTGACCTTCACTGTCACTGAGATTGCACCAGAGGGAATAGAAGTAAAATTATTTATTATCTTGACAGGGAATACAGAGTCGATGAAGTATCACAATAATATTCACTTAACACAAATTGAAAATGATTGTAAATCTTTTGCAGGTGAAATCTTGAAGAGTTGATATGAATGCTTGTGTTTACCACGGTGTAAAAACCTGTGTTTTTTCTTTAGTTTTATTTTCTTAGTCTCTACTGCTTTGTCTTCTTTGTTGTACATTACTTTTAAACACAATATGTTCTTACACTGAGGATGATGTTGAATGCTCCAATTATTTTTTGTTTATGTTTTTTGGTTATAATTGCATGAGATTCATTGTAAGAAGAATCTTCTGATTAGATATTTTATTGTCTACTGCAGTCATTATTTCATTCCCGGGTAACCACAATTGAGAGCATTATGAATAGTGCATGTTTTAATTTGTGTACTCTTTTCAGTTGCAATGGTACCCCCAGTGGTAGATAGAAACATTCCTCTTCCCTCAAAAGAGATGCCATATCAACAGAAGTGTGAGATACAATGTCATTACATAAAAAAAATTGGGGGTAAAACAATTGGATTCTACAAAAACTTTGAATAAAGGTTTGGTAATAGTGAGTGCCGACTGTATAGTATGTGGTTGTGCTATTTTTAGGTCATATCATAAAAACAATAATGTAAGAAAGAGTTATTGAAATCTTAATATGTTCAAAAAGATTGCTGCACTACGTACTCCTGTAAAAAAATGTGAAATCAACATCAATCAGTCAAAAGTATATACCACATGAAAGTTTAATTGTGCTGTTACAGAAACAGGCAAAATATCCATACCCAACCACAGAAGATTATATTATTTTGAACATATGAAAATTTCTATTATAAAAACTGCAGAAGAAAGATTTAATATAAGGATGGTATTTCATCGAAAAAGTCATGGCAGCTCCAGGTATTCAATGACATATAGTAACGAAAATATTTATCATTATATTATTATTATTATCATTACTATTATTATTACTGGTATTGATATTATTATTATTATTATTATTATTATTATTATTGTTATATTTTTCAAGTTAAACATAATATATTTTTATGGGGTGGGATGCATGTCCTAATCTTGGTAAAGGTATTGTTACTCTACTACTACAAGCAATACAAAAATCTTCTTAATAGGCTTTCCATCAGAGGTGGTAGTAATCAAAACAGCTCCAAACAATACCATTTCTTCTTTAAGGCTTAGAATCTAGTGCAGTCATTTGTCTATAAAGTTTGTGTGGAAAATCATTATTGAAAGCATAGGGCATTTAGGAAACTTGAAACACTTGTTACTACATACAGCACACTTGCAATGAATATATGAGAAAGATCATAAACATTATGGCATTAAAAAATTTATTTTCTTCTTTATAAAGTTTTTCCAGTGTAAAAGGTTAATTGCATGTTGTGGTTGTTATGAAATATTGATATTTGACATCATAAAAATAAAGTAAACAGCAGAAAGTAACAAAGTTAATATGTTATCTCTAACTTTTCAAATTAAGGCTTGAATTAACATTTCATTTGTGGAATAAGGGCAGGGGTTCTAGATAGCAATATTATCAGTGGGGGGGGGGGGGGGGTCATTGAACTCTAAGGTAAAACTGACCCTTTGTGAAAAGGCTATGAAACTTGTTTTCTCTACGCAATATTATTGAAGCCTTTCAATCAGAGAATACATACATATATATATGGCAAAGAGAAATACTACTCAGAATTCAGTAATCACATTTGCTTTATTTTGAAATGATCTTATTAATCACTGATAATATTGCAGAACCAGTACTTTATAGTGACACAGGGAATATATTCTGTTGAAAATGTTTAACATAACTGCTACATCAAGAAAATTTACAATATTTTCACTGTTGCAATGATATCAGATCACATCGTTGTAAATGATTGTTATAACAACTGCAACTCTCTGTGTTGGGAATTTCTTCAAAATGGAAACGCTATCGTTTTATTATGAAAAATACCTACTTACATTCTCTTGTAATCTGTTGGTCGTCTTCCGATTCCGTTTTTAGACTAATAGAATTATTTTCCAGAGACATCTCCAATCGTTGAAGTTCGTTCTACTCGGTTTCCCTTCTAAGCCGTTTTGCTAAATTTAGTATGCTAATTCCTCGCGAAGCGAGGCCGAAGGCCGAGCGTAGCGAGGTTACTAATCGTGTCGGTTCCAGTCAGACCACGTGGCTCGCAAGCCCGAGTAAATCGAGCCGGGAGTTTTTATATATATATGTTTATATATATCTATATTTTAAAGGTGTCCGTTCGCAGGCCAGGTTACCTGGCAACATTACTCCATGTGAAATTCCGACATTACGAATTCCTTGAATGATGTTTTGAAAATAATGCGAATTTTGTGGAAACCGATTTCACTCGTCTTGGAAGTACATCCCAGCAAGAAGATCTCCGACATATACAAGAAAGAATGGTGAGAGATCGTCGTCGAGTAAGTTTGAATGCCGCACGGGAAGCGGCGACTCAAAGCAGAGATTGAGAAACGACGGTAGGGACGATAACAAGAGACATCGCAGCTAAGACAAGAACTGCTCGCTCAAAAAAAACAAAGGAATCAGCAAGGAAAAGGACCAGGAATACCATCAAGTTACCATCAAGTTAGATTGGATATTGAATTTGTTATGGATAGAAACAAAGACTCGTTTTAGGTATACAGGACATGAGCAAGCGATTACATAACGAAATTGGCGAACAAAATTTAGCAAAATGACTTAGAACGGAAACCGAGTAGGAACGACTTCCAGCATGCAGACAGAATCAGGGCTCCTACTCCGTGTACCGGCACAGATGACGTAGCGCATTGTTTCATCATTGTGTGTAAAATTATTCAGTAACATGTTTGTTATTGTCTGGCTTTGTTTTACGTCATCTGTGCCGGTACACGGAGTAGGAGCCAGAATCAGAAGGCGAACGACAAAACAGATTACCATATCGTCGTGAAAAAAAGTGCCAGGAAAGGGCAAACAGAAACCAACCGCAAAGAAATGAAAGATGACAGTCACGTAGTATTAATACTGCAATGAGAATGCAAGTAGGTATTTTTCGTAGTGAAACGTTTGCCTTCCATTTGAAAGAAATTCCCAATACAGAGATTGCAGTTGTGATAGCAATTATTTATAATTATGTGATCTGATATCATTGCAACAGTGAAAATATATTGTAGATTTGTTTGATGTAGCAGTTATGTTCAGCATTTTCAACAGAATAGATACCAAACAATAAGTTACCGGTTCTGCAATATTATCACTGTTCAATGCAATTATTTGTAAATAAAGCAGATGTCGTTACGGACTTCTGAGTAGTATTTCTCTTTGCTCTATTTCTTTGCTACATATATGTATTACGTAATTAAAAAGTTTCGTTGGGACAGACAAGTTCCATAGCCATTTCAAAATGGGTTTTTACCTTTGAGTTCCATGCATTCCTGGGAATTACTCTCTTAGCACCCACCCTTTTCCCACAAATGAAAAGTTAATTTAAGCCCTAATTTGCAAAATTAGACAACATCTTAACCTTTTTCCTTAATGCTGTTTAATTCATTTTAATGATGTCAAATACAAATATTTAATAACAACCACAATATGCAGTTGACCTTTTACATTGGAAAAACTCTACAAGGGAGAAACTAAAGTTTGAAATGCTAAAAGTTTTAGCTGTTTTTCTGTTTGCTGTTTTATGTATTCATTGCAATCATATTTTCCAGTGTATCTCAATATTTTTGAAGTCGTACTCGGTTTCCGTTCTAAGTCTCTCATGTCCTGTATAGCAAAAACGAGTCTTTGTTACTATCTATAACAAATTCAATTTCCCATCTAACTTGATTGCATTCCTGGTCCTTTTCCTTGCTGTTTCCTTTCCCTTTTTTGAGCGAGCAGTTGTTGTCTCTGCTGCGTTGTCTCTTGTTATCGTCCCTACCGTAGTTTGTTAATCTATTCTTTGAGTCGCCGCTTCCCGTGCGCTGATTTTTGCGGCATTCAAACTTACTCGACGACGATCCCTCGCCGCTCTTTCTTGTATATCTCGGAGATCTTCTTGCTGAGATGTACTTCCAGGATTAGTGAAATCGGTTTCCACAAAATTCACATTATTTTCAAAACATCATTCACGGAATTCGAAATGGCGGAAATTCACATGAAGTAATGTTGCCAGGTAACCTGGCCTGCGAACGGACACCTTTAAAATATAGATATATATATATATATAAATATATATTTAACAAATAAAGAAGCCTAAGCCGTGTATTACACTGTTATAAAACACGACGGGCATTTCAGAACACGAGTGAAATGTAGAAAACACGAGCCGCAGGCGAGTGTTTTCTACATTTCTCGAGTGTTCTCAAATGCCTGGAGTGTTTTAATCACAGTGTAATACACGGCTTAGGCTTCTTTATTCGCTTTATGATATAGATTTTACATGCCGCGAGTAGAAACAACAAAGCACACAAATTGACACACCGACGCCATTTAATACCAAATTCTCGACTTTTTTCGCTTCTTCTTCTTTATTTGTTTTACTAGAAATACGACTCCCGCAAAACCCCGCGAAGCTAGTTTGTAAAGGACTCCTAATGGTTTTTCCTATGAGGTATAAGACCCAATTTACGTATTTACTTATTATTATATTATTTTTACTTTTTGTACTTTCTCATTTTTTGCAATTATCATGATTATTATTATCGTATTATTATCATTATCATTTTTAATATTATTACTGGTATTGATATTATTATTAGCATTGTTATTTTTTATGTTTAACATAATATACTGTTATTGGGTTGGGTTGTATGTCCTAATCTGGGAAAAGGTATTGTTCCTCTACAACTACATGCAATTCTGTTTTTCTTGTGAATAGGGTTTGTATCATAGGAAGTAAAAATTACTCAACTCTGAACAATACCATTTCTTCTTTTAAGCTTAGAATCTAGTCATGGTTGCCACAGCCATAAGATCTTTAAATTTCCTGACTTTTCCCTGACAAATGTAAAATTTCCCTTACCAACTAAATTAGAAAAGTCACAAATTAGTCCTGGTAGTGACCTCCAACCTCCTCTCACAACCAACCTCTCCACCCATTTATTTTATATGCTTTCAGAAAGTCACATACAGTGTACGTGGATTGATAGTTTCTTACGATAACCAATTCATGGAAAAAGGATTGATTTTCTTGGAAACCCAAAATCAGCTTGTCATTTAATTCCACCAATCCAACACATTTCATGTCACATTCTTGACCACACCAAACCAAAGCTGAATTAGTAGTATTAAATTTCACTTTTCCCTGACTTGATTTGAAATTCCCTTACTTTTCACTGACCTTGAAGAATTTTTTCCCTTACCATTTTCTGACCTGTGGCAATCATGCCAGTGCAGTCATTTGTCCATACAGTTAGTGTGGAAAATCATGATTGAAAGCATAGGGCATTTAGGAAACTTCAAAGACTTGTTATTACATACAGCACCCTTGCAATGAATACATAAAACAGCAAACAGAAAAACAGCTAAAACTTTTAGCATTTCAAACTTTAGTTTCTCCCTTGTAGAGTTTTTCCAATGTAAAAGGTCAACTGCATATTGTGGTTGTTATTAAATATTTGTATTTGACATCATTAAAATGAATTAAACAGCATTAAGGAAAAAGGTTAAGATGTTGTCTAATTTTGCAAATTAGGGCTTAAATTAACTTTTCATTTGTGGGAAAAGGGTGGGTGCTAAGAGAGTAATTCCCAGGAATGCATGGAACTCAAAGGTAAAAACCCATTTTGAAATGGCTATGGAACTTGTCTGTCCCAACGAAACTTTTTAATTACGTAATACATATATGTAGCAAAGAAATAGAGCAAAGAGAAATACTACTCAGAAGTCCGTAACGACATCTGCTTTATTTACAAATAATTGCATTGAACAGTGATAATATTGCAGAACCGGTAACTTATTGTTTGGTATCTATTCTGTTGAAAATGTAGTCTCCCTCGCAGCCGTTTTTTTGGATGTCACGCAACGTTCACCCAAAAGAAGCGGCTGCTCACATCCGAACAACATTCCTTTCTCCGAATTGGCTAATCACAGCTTGGGTTCCATTTTCTGGAACCTTTTCGCGCCAGACTCGCCGTTTGAGACGCGTCCAATCAGATATCGCTTTTTATCGCGGTCCTTACGTGGAAATGGCACTGGCAACACAAATTAAAATTTGTCAAAATTCAAAATTTCAGAGCTTGATACTTACCAGAAGCTTGCAATTAGAAAAATCTTCGTCGAGAAGGAAGATATTTTTGTTATCTTGCCTACAAGATCCGGGAAATCGTTAATATATCAGGTTCTGCCGCTCGCGTTTGACCATAGTTCTGATGAAAGCGGTCATATTGTTGTCGTTGTGTCTCCGTTGGTTAGTCTGATGGAAGATCAAGTGAAGTATTTGAGAAATCTTTTGTGTCGTGTCAACGGGTGGAAACGCTCGATAATTCGGACCGATTTCCTGTATCGGCGATAGGAAGCCACGAACATAACTAAGCGAGTTCCCTCAGTGGCTGACCGTGACAAATGAAGAAACACAAGCGGTAGAAGATACCTTGGCCGAGCTAAATTGGAGTGTTCTAGAGGCCTTCGCTTTGTTTGTTGATGGCAAGCACGCACTTATTTCCTACTGATTTCCATCTGTAGGTCGAAGCAAGCGTTAGCCCTTGGCCTAGATTGAAAGGCGTCTTGTCTTTCCTTTTTAACTTCTTCTAATTTCTCAGTTGCTCGTTGAGACTTTAACAACCGCTTGTAGCACGATGTCTTGCAAACAATTTAGTGTCCGTGTCCTTGTAATGACATTAATTGATCGTCGCAGTTACGTACACAACTTAAGCAGCTTTCATATATTCATTGGTATCGTTCGTGTCCGTGTTGGCGTAGCAGTTGACGTCTATGTTAGGCGTAGATTTTATAATTTCGGAAATGGAAAAAAAAACACACGATATTCTCGGTTTCTAATTTATTGCTTGGTTGCACGACCCAAAAACCTCTCTCACTCTCTAGTGAAATTTTGTTCTCTAAATGTCGCACATACATTGTTTCACTTATCTATCAGGAAACCTGTCAAACCCCCTATACCGGAGTGTTTCATTTGTGTCGCGAGATTCTCTTCTCAGCTTGCGTGTCTCACTAACAGAGCTCTTGACATTCAAAAATACGATTATAATCAAATGTTACTGACAACAGTTTCCGACATTAATTTCAGCGAAATTAGGAGGTGTTTTTCCAAAAATGTATACTCTTTCTTTACCGGGGCACTGGGATGAACATGTGAAACAATTTGAGCTCTCATCGACAATTTTCTTTGGTGTCTCCACCGATATGAACAGTAACAATAGCTGGATTATCTGCCACATCCACATTTTCGCGCGAATCACTACGTCATTCAGATTTTCTGGTATATGATTGGTCTGTTCAATGGACCACAAACAAACCGCAAGGACAATGAGAAAGGAATGTTGTTCGGATGTGAGCAGCCGCTTCTTTTGGGTGAACGTTGCGTGACATCCAAAAAACGGCTGCGAGGGAGACTATTGAAAATGCTGAACATAACTGCTACATCAAACAAATCTACAATATATTTTCACTGTTGCAATGATATCAGATCACATAATTATAAATAATTGCTATCACAACTGCAATCTCTGTATTGGGAATTTCTTTCAAATGGAAGGCAAACGTTTCACTACGAAAAATACCTACTTGCATTCTCATTGCAGTATTAATACTACGTGACTGTCATCTTTCATTTCTTTGCGGTTGGTTTCTGTTTGCCCTTTCCTGGCACTTTTTTTACGACGATATGGTAATCTGTTTTGTCGTTCGCCTTCTGATTCTGGCTCCTACTCCGTGTACCGGCACAGATGACGTAAAACAAAGCCAGACAATAACAAACATGTTACTGAATAATTTTACACACAATGATGAAACAATGCGCTACGTCATCTGTGCCGGTACACGGAGTAGGAGCCCTGATTCTGTCTGCATGCTGGAAGTCGTTCCTACTCGGTTTCCGTTCTAAGTCATTTTGCTAAATTTTGTTCGCCAATTTCGTTATGTAATCGCTTGCTCATGTCCTGTATACCTAAAACGAGTCTTTGTTTCTATCCATAACAAATTCAAAATCCAATCTAACTTGATGGTAACTTGATGGTATTCCTGGTCCTTTTCCTTGCTGATTCCTTTGTTTTTTTTGAGCGAGCAGTTCTTGTCTTAGCTGCGATGTCTCTTGTTATCGTCCCTACCGTCGTTTCTCAATCTCTGCTTTGAGTCGCCGCTTCCCGTGCGGCATTCAAACTTACTCGACGACGATCTCTCACCATTCTTTCTTGTATATGTCGGAGATCTTCTTGCTGGGATGTACTTCCAAGACGAGTGAAATCGGTTTCCACAAAATTCGCATTATTTTCAAAACATCATTCAAGGAATTCGTAATGTCGGAATTTCACATGGAGTAATGTTGCCAGGTAACCTGGCCTGCGAACGGACACCTTTAAAATATAGATATATATAAACATATATATAAATATATATATATACATATATAAAAACTCCCGGCTCGATTTACTCGGGCTTGCGAGCCACGTGGTCTGACCGGAACCGACACGATTAGTAACCTCGCTACGCTCGGCCTTCGGCCTCGCTTTGCGAGGAACAACGACCCCACAGTTATTGTTTTAGAGAACGGAGTTGTGGCGCCTGGAGAAACGGAGAAAACAGGAGAGGAAAGATTGAATGATGTGTTTAGGATAAAGTACTACAAGAGGTATTGTCTTTCTATATCTTAGTGTTTATATAGAGTGCGAACAATCAGTCTTTCGTACATTCGTGTCCAAGTACATGCTGCGCTATAAAAATAAAACATGACTTTGTAAAAAGTTAAGATAGGTGAAAGAAATTCTAAAATGTGGTGGGAATAGGAACTTGTGCTTAACGCGTTTCGCACATGTTTTAATTCACCACTTCGGCTTTAGATGTCACGTGGAGTGTCACGTGACTTTTGATGTAAACAAACCGCGAAAGTTCGGACACCTTTAGTAACCCACGCTCACACATGTACGAACTTCCGACCCGGTATTTTAAATTCTTGCTGCTAGAAAATTTTCCCTCTGCTTTCAGTTTTTGGAACTCGAATTAATCCCGGTTAAAACTGTCAGAGAAGACGTAAACAAGGGGCAACAGTCCCGAAGGACGTGTATTGTTATCGCTATTGTTTTCATTAAACAAAGGAGCGTATGCGTAATGAAGTAGGGACCTGTGCGGAAATCTTGCCTAAAAGCCTGCCATCGCGGTGACTCTTTCGTGTGTACGAAAGATAGCTATATTTGTAGTTTGCATTTTGTCGGTGGAAATGGTCCAACGAAAGAGGATCCTGATCCTATATCTGCTGTTGCTAGTAAAGAAAAGGTAAGTGAATCTATTTACGCTTTCGTGGCATCTTTTCGCCGTTTGCATTAAGCTTATTTTGTACCGTGCTTAATTAGGTGTCGCGACTCAATCGTAAGAGAAAGACGTCTTCTGAACGAGAGGCGAACAAGGAGAGAAGCAAGCGAATCTGTCTCGAACGATCAGCAGCTAAAACCCTGTTGACGCTCAACCTCCAGACTGGTAAAACAAAGGAAGAATTGGAGGCCGCAAATACCCTTTTAGATTTGACCGTAGAGCCAGTGATAAATGATCATGAATTCGAACTCGAAGAGCCTGCAACCGCCGATGAGTATACTGAACCTATCGAGTCTCAAAGCAACATCGATATCGGCACAGAAACCGATGAAAAACTGCTGGAAGAATGCAGCACGCAGGTTAGTGAAATGGTTACAATATTGAATATAGTTACTTAGCTGGTTATGCTTTCTTTTCTCGTAACATAAATAAAGAAATTGTCTTGTTCCGCTTGCTTACTAATTCGATCTTGACATGTAGACTGCAGGTCAGGGCGAGCTGATGAAGATTTTATTTATGGAGAAAGTGATGGATTCAAAGAAAACATACCACTACACAGGTAAACGAACTGAACGAACTTTTTTATATTTAAAAACAAGTTACAATCAACTAAGTGCATTTAAGATATAAATCTGAACTGCTTGCTTTTGTGTCAACAGTACATGCATGTCTGCTCAGTTATTTTGCCACTTGCAGAAGTATTTTCAAGTACATTTTTACCGATGTTGTAGGTATGACAAAGGAGTGTCTTGAGTTGATTTATAGTGAAGTCAAGGAAAAGAGTCTACGCATGAACATGTGGAAAGGTTCACGAAAAACGAAGGCTGGAAAGATCCAGGACAAGTACTTAAAGGTTATAAGCTTAAGCTAGATGTCATTTGTGTTTTTGTTTGTAGAAATTTTCTATGATGTATGGTAAAATAATTAACCCCTTATATGACATGATAATGGCATACAGCCATGTCTTTACAACTTAAGAGAAAATTTATATTGTTGCTTCTTGTTTTGTTGTTTCATTTCCTTACAGAAAAGGCAAGAAATGGCCAAGTTGACAAACAAAGAACAGTTTGTTTTCACTCTTGTGAGACTCAGAAGATGTCCGAGTTTAGAAATGCTGTGTGATGTGTTTGGAATCACTACTGGAACAGGCAGCAACATATTTATTACCTGGTTATTATTTTTAGAAAAGGAGTTAAGTTTTATTTTACCTTTTGCAACTTAAGAGGAAATGGCTGGGGTACCAAAACCAAACTGCTTTAAAAAGAGTTCCTTAAAAAATCTCAGAGCAATAATAGATTGTACTGAATTCTATGTTGAAAAACCTTGTAAGCCTTCCAGCCAAAGATCTACCTACAGTCAGTACAAGTCCTCCAACACTTTTAAATTGCTGATTTCGATGTCTCCTGTTTTGCATTTTAATTTTGTGACAAAATTATATAGTGGAAGTATCAGTGACAAGGAAATTGTAAATGTTAGTGGTTTTTTAGCAAATTTACAGCCAGGTGATGCTGTAATGGCTGATAAGGGCTTTAACATACAGGATTATCTGGCATTACATGAAAGTCTACTGATTGCACCTCCAATGATGCGCAAAAATAATGTTTCTGCCCGAGCATCAACCGCTACAAGACGAGTCGCGACTGCAAGGGTACATATTGAGCGTATGATAAAGCGTCTAAAATCATTTAATTTTTTAAGGGGAGTTATTCCACTCTCATGTAAACCATACATTGGCTCTGCTGTCACCGTCTGTGCAATACTAGTAAATTTGCAACAATCAGTAATAAAGGCATGTTGTTAAACAACAGACGTACCGCCTGGTACAAGCAGATCAATGCATAACAATCTAGAATCATGCCGCTATGATTGTTGCTTTTAACTGACAAGTAGTTTTTTATTTAACAAATAAAGGTTCTAAAAAAGTTCTTGTCAATGTTCTCTTGGTTTCAGCATCTTTGGGAGCAAACCATTGATGTTCAGCATTGACATATCCATTCGGATTGCTTTCATACACCTTAAGATCCTGTAGGATTAAATAAAACATGATGAATGCCATTTAACTTCCACAAGTTGAAGACTGGAGTGTGATTGTGGTGTAATATGTATACACATATAAGTATAATTTATATATAGACTGGTTTGAATGTGCTTCTGAGCCAACAAGGATATATTACTATTGTAAAAATTTTACCAGACATCTACCAGTACCTTTAGGAAATGATCAGCAAACATGAACATATGAAAGCCACAGTTGTTGCTTCCTGCTAGCTGTTGTGGTACCTGCATCAGAATCACAAAAGTTTGATCAAAGCATCACAGCCTGCATGCAGTTCAATGTTGTGGTTGTAAGATGTCTAAGATTTATATTGGGCTTTATGGGGTTAGCTTGAATCAGTTGATTGACTTGTCAGTCATTAAATAATTCTTAATTGTTCTCAGATTAATGGTATCAGATTCCACTATACAGAAAGATTACCTTCAGCACATGATTTGACTTCAGGCTTGTCTTGGAGGGTTTACCACTGGCCTCACATAGATGATCTAAGAAGCTGATATCGATCAGCAAATTATATTAGTGCGAAGTTTATTACTAAAAGTCAAGCAATCATACGCACTTTTAAAGTTTGTTTTTCAATTTGTTACTGAACAGTTTTATTCGGATATTAAATTAATAATACCTGTTGATATTGTGAATTTCATCGTGCCTTATGTTGATGTCCCATGTTAGTGAATCCAGAATCATAAGGTGCCTTTAAACAGAAATGACATATTTATAATAAAAACTAAGTATATCTTAATTAACACTTTTAATTATTAGATTTTATAGCAAGGATGTTATCAGGTAATCAAACCTCAAACTCTTTAAGTTATAAGTTATATGTAAGTGCTTAATTCTTGCAGTCTTCTTGTATTGCTTACCATGGAGTCAAGACAGCCAAGAGCCAATGTAAACTGGGGAAAAATATATATATATATATACTATAATTAGTTGCTGAATTTAACTTGGAGGTATTGGTAAGACAATTTCATTTCAATTGTTATGATTTTTTCCAGTACACTGTATGATATTTCTCACCTTCTATTAATTGGGATGAACACATATTCACTGTCCAGAAGGTGCCTCTTGAAAAATTTCTCTGCGGATGTCAACCGAACCATCCTAAAATAACACGAAGATTTGATGTCCTCGTAAGAAGTTAAAAGCTAGAATACTGTAAAAAAGTTTTTTAATATAAATTAACATGTACACCAATTGTAGACAATTTAAATGTTAATTAGTAATTGAACTTTAAAAATAATTTGTGTAATCTTTACCTTGAGGATCTTTGACCAACATCTTGTTCCCCACACAAAGTGGTATAGAAAAAGCTACTGACAATTGGATATGGACACTGGGATAGTTGCCTAAAAAAAAATTAATAAAATATGATGTGACAGGCACAAAATTAATATTAACACTAAACACACTCACTTTAAAGTATTATATGTAGCCTATATATATACTCACTTGAACAAAAACAAAACTATTGTGTCAGTGATCATTTCCTTTGGTTGGACTGTTTGCAAGTCTGTTTTGTAGATTTGAAGTCCAGAAAGTTCAACACTGTCTGGAAGTGTGGTAGGAGTACTGCTGTACTGTGGATCTGACAAATCTACAATGTCATGAACGTCTGATTGCTTAGGACAGCTGGTGTCTGGAAAAGTGCTGGTGTGTACTTCTGAGCTTGTATCTTGTGAAATACTGGTCTGCTGAGTAGAGCTGATAGTTTGTTGTGAACAACTGGTATCTTGAGAAGAGGGTAACTCCTGTGAAGTACCTACATAAAAAAATGCTTTTTAATTTTAATAAAATTTTATTGAAGTGCTTACAGTGTATCGTAATATAATATTATATACTAACTGTGTTTTGTGTTTGATGGGAACGCTGAGAATTATGTAAGTTAATTATATTGTAAAAATAAGAGAAAAGTCTGTCATTTACCTGGAAATGCTGTCCTGGAAACTTCAATCATCATGAAAGGGAGAACCTGACTGATCCAAAACTTCTCTAGTTTGAAACATACATTAGACATGAAGCTTGGGTCGTAGGGGACCTCAACAGTAAAGATTCCTTTTCTGGTCCACACTACCAAGACATTCAAGATCAGCTCACTGACAAACATTTCAAGCTGAAGTTGGAAGTAATACTTTGAAGTAGGCTTCAAAGCAAACTCATTACCATTCCTTATGACACCAATTTCTGGGGTAAGGAAGGCTTCTTTCGGGTGTAGATCTCTGTGTTTCCAGGGGCATTTATATTCAACAACTTTGTTTGGGCAACCACTAGAACACTCACATTTCTGAATGTTATCTGGACTAGCTCCCAGGAAAGGCTTAGACTTTGAAATTAGAAAACCTTTTGGGACAAGTTCTAATTTGTGGTGGGTATGGCTAGCAACACGATGATATGCCTTGCGGGCACTCTCTTCATGAAACAAACCCCACTCCCTGGCATTTTGTGGTCCAGTTTCTGGCTGTCGAGAGTAAATGTGAGGTGTCTTGGCTTTTGCAATGTCCTCTACCAAATTTGCAACATTTTCTGCATTATTTTTCTCAAGTGTCTCCTGCCTGGTGAAGACTCTCTTGCACTTTGAAGCAGTTATAAAGCCTGCCTTGTGAAGGTACCACTCCTCACATTGCCACTGCTTTGAGGTAATTTTCTCAACATTCTCCCTTTCTGCATCACTAAAGGATAACAACCTCAAAACTTCTTCAGGGGAAATGTTAGGATTATTTCTCAACATCACTTGCAATTTAGTAATCAAAATACCCATCTCTGCCTTGTTATCATCCGATTCCGCAGGTTCATCACAGATATCTGTGTTTTCTTCAGAACTGCAGTAAAGTTTTGTAAACAGTGGCAAGATAACAGGCTTATCACTTTTTAATCGGGACAACTTTTGCGTAAATTCTCTAAGATATTCCTCGCCAGGTGGATTGGTGTCTTCAGGAGCACGAATATCTCTGTCAATATTTTGGGGGAATGTGTATTTACGTTTTCTGTTTTTGTAGGATGGTTTCTTGACTTTCTTGATCACCAAATCCTTCACTTCACACGGTTGAGTATTCGCTCGCGGTTTTTTAACCCAGATGCATGGGGCACTAGTTACACTGTCTTTACCACGAGAATTTAACAAATCTTCTAGGGAATACATGGCAGCTGCAATCTGCTTACATCCACCATCGCGACCACCTTTACACTTACATCTTCCCTTAAGTACACTGCCTCGATTTGCTCCTTTACCTTCGAGAATGAACCAGAGATCGTAGCACTCCTTCCCTTCATCCGTTTTGATCTTCATGAACGGCCGCACTTTGGCAACATATACGTGAACACCCGCTTGATTTAACTGAGTGGTTAGTAATGATTCCACATAACCATCGTCAAATAAGCGATAATCCTCAAATGATTTGTAAGCGGCGAGTCCTTGCTTGTCGTAATCGGTAGAGTGGTAAATTAAGTAGTTGAAAATGTCGTACAACCCAAACGGCGGCGACGAGTTGAAGTTGTTCACGGTCTTCAGGGAAAATGGATCGGGAATTACAATATCATGAATTATTAATTTGTCTGCATCACTGGTTTCATCTTTTTCGAAGTTTGGATCCACTGGCAAAAGCATTCTTTCGACTGCGGAAGCGATTTCGACTGCAAATATTTTTTGAGTTCTGCCACATTCATGGCTTTGAAGTCGCATTTATTCCTCTTCTCAGACATTTTGAACCGCGATTAATTCGAGTTCCAAAAACTGAAAGCAGAGGGAAAATTTTCTAGCAGCAAGAATTTAAAATACCGGGTCGGAAGTTCGTACATGTGTGTGCGTGGGTTACTAAAGGATGTCCGAACTTTCGCGGTTTGTTTACATCAAAAGTCACGTGACACTCCACGTGAAATCTAAAGCCGAAGTGGTGAATTGTGTCTGATTTACCAATCCCTCCCGGCAAAGTGATTGTGGTTTTGTGAAACGCATGCCCTTATTTGTGCCCAGGTTCAAGACAAAATAATGGTTACAATAACAATAGCTTTATTGGCATGAATGGCGTCTCGAACTAATCCTCACAGGCGGTTGGCAAGAGTACTACAAGCAGAACAAAGTTTCACAAGTCAAAATGATAATAAGATAACAGCAAGGAGCACTTTTTCACCCCGAGAGAACAAAGCCACTTTTTAATTATCAGTTGCATCTGACGAATTGTATGCAGTTTGATTTCGTTCCCACCCAACGAAAAACAAATCACTTGTAGTTCATTCATTTCCGAGTTTCTGCCGTGTAGGTACTGCATAATAAATGAGCCTTAGGGCAATTTTTTCTCATTTGAACCACAAATCAATTGCCCTTCGATTGCATAATTTTTCTACGATTATTGCAATGGATGTAATGACCTGCGCGTGATGCCGCTGCACTGAAGCGCCACATAAACAAAATCACTCAAAAGTCAAAGCTGTTTTTCTGTCCTTATTTTGCTGCAGCTACACCAACGAGATGTTAAGAGCGGCTGTCTGTAAATATCGAGAATTCGCCGTCAAAACTGAAATTTTGAATTCCTTCATATTTGGACAGAAAAACCCCTTTGGTAAAACATTTATGAAAATTATAATCAAAGTTTCCAAAGAGTTTCCTTTTTGGAGAAACTGGGCAAAAAGTGAAATGCCGTGTCAACGTCACAGCCGACATCAAAAATTCGTGCGAATTAGCACTTTTTCAAATCACTTGGAAATAAAAAACGGGTCAACTTAACGCAATAATATTTTGCAGGTGAGTAAGGTATCACCAGATGAACCCGAAAATGTAAAACTATTTAAAAATACTGATTTTTCAGACATCGGGTTTAAAGCGCCGAGATTCCTAGTCTTAGCGCATAGGAAAACGCTGAAAATTAAGGAACCTTTGAAAGTAAAAATCGCATACTGGTACATCGAAATTCATAACAAAATTTACATCAGAGGAAAGCTCTATTGCTGTACTTTAACATTTAAAAAATCTGGCTTGGGCAATTCAAAGGCCACCTCTTGAGAGAGGAGAGAGAGAGAAAGCTACGGGGCTGGGACACAGAGATTAGACTAGTTAATTTTCTGTTTAAGTTTCAAAACTAGTCCTAGAATTGTACCAGAGATTTATCAGAGATTTATATGGAAATATTTCTAGGACACGGGTATTAATCTTCTGAAAAAATTTGATTTAAACGATTAAGAAATGATTACAAAAGTAACTATGGATCGATTATATGAGTTGAATACAAAACAATTAAGTTCTTTACTTTCGTGGTATAGAATTGAAGGTAGAGCCAAAATGACTACTAAGGAAGTTAAAATACAAGCATTGAATGATATACCTGAAGTAATCAATAACGTTGATCAAATCGTTGATAACAGTAGAGAAATTTTTAGAATTATAGATAATATGCCAAGGAGAAGAGCAAACCAACCACGACCGCCTCTTCCTATACCACAAATAAGACCAAATTTACCACCTTTAACTATTCCTAGGCCAATACCTGGTTCACCGGATCAAATTGTTACGGATAGTCCCCCACCAGGTCGGCCACCTAATCGTCGTCCAGGCACTCCACCAGGTCCTCCACCTAATCGTCGCAGAAGAGCTCTTACAGATACACCTCCGCAAAATATTAATAAACCCAAAACAAAAAGACCTTTGCCACCTAAACCAACTCGCCCACCACCCCCTATTCCAACAAGAACTAAAAAACCATCAATAAAACAAACTCCTGTTTTTGGAAATGTATTAAACAAGTTTTTGAATTTTGTAAAACCATATATTCCTAAAAAAGTAAAAAATAAAGCAGAAGAATTAGCTAAAAAAGTAAAAAATAAAGCAGAAGAATTAGCTAAAAATTTTATAGAAAGATATAAAAAAGTAAATAAACCCAAAGAAATAAAACCACCACCTAAAACAAAAATAAAGCCAAATATACCTGATAGCAAGAAAGATGAATTTAATGAAGAAGAAGAAGAAGAATTAACTATTAAAGAAAATGTAAAAAAATTCAAAAAGGGCTATTTGACACAACATACTATAGATGGGAAAAAAGGATATTCTATTGAAGAATTCATGAAAAAAATAAAAACAAAAGTTATGGGTATTATTAATAAAGATAAGAAACCAAAAAAGGTTAAGGTTATATTATCAGCCAAGTTTGTAAAAAATCCTTTAGAAAAAAACCAAATTAGAGAAGAAATCGAAAAATACTTTCATACTAAACCAGTAATAATTACTGAAGAAAGCGATTTATCAAAAGAATATGATGATATGATTAAAAATATACTTCATGAGATTGAAAAATTTCAAGAAAAATATGAGTATTCAGTTTTTGAATTTGATTCTGTTACACGTGTTGATATTGGGATAGCTCCTTATTTAGTTACTTCTGGAAGTTCATATATAAAAACACCAAAAAGATTAGCTGACAAAAAAGCTACTATTAATATACAGAATAATGATGAAAACTGCGGACAATATTCATTAACAGAGGCGGTGTTCCCAAGAAAACACCATAGAGAGAGAGTAAATAATGAATTGTTGGAAAATTGTAAAAAATTAGACTTTTCTGGTATTGAAGGTCCAATGACATTAAAAGATTTTACAAAGTTTGAAAAACAAAACCCATATATTGTTAATGTATTGAAATATGATGAAGAAGATGATAAAATATATCTCGCAAGATTAAGCGATAAATGTTATTGCAAGAAAGAAGAAAAATGTAAGAATTGTGGTTGTATGAAAAAAGAGTGTAATAAAAAACAGGAATGTAAGAAAGAAGGTTGTATAAAACATGAATGTGAAGAATGCGGCTGTAAGAAATGTGATTGTAATAATTATGAATGTAAGTTATGCGATTGTAAAGTTATAACATTACTTTTAATAACTAATGACGAAAAAAGCCATTATATTTTAGTAAAAAATGTTAGTAGACTTTTATCATCTGAAATTGATAAAAATAAGAATAAAAAACATTTCTGTCTTAGGTGTTTCAATTCATTTTATGATGAAAGGATTTTGCAAGAACATAAGGAATACTGTGATTCACATGGGGAAGTTAAAATAAAAATGCCAATGAATGAAAATGGCAGTCCAAAATTTATTTACTTTAAAAATTTTAAAAATAAAATGCGATTACCTTTTGTTATTTATGCAGATTTTGAAAGCTGTCTAATTCCAATACAATCTTGTTTACCAAATGAAAATAAAAGCTTTACTAAAAATTACCAAATGCATAAAGCATCAGGATTTCGCTATAATATAAAATGTTTTGATGAAAGCATATTACCAAGCGATTTTAAAAATGAAGTGGGGTATACTGCAAAATCTGATGACGAAGATGTGGCACAGGTATTTACAGAATATTTAGAAAGAGATGTTAGGAAAATTTTTGGGTTAATAGAAGAAAGAAAGAAGAAGTTTAAAGTTTATAATAAAAAGAATATGTCAGAAATGGATAAAAAAGATTATGAAAATGCTACTAAATGTCATATCTGTGTGAAAGAATTGGGCAAAGATAGGGTAATAGATCATTGTCATCTTACTGGGAAATACAGAGGGGCGGCGCATAATAACTGCAACTTAAAATATGTGATTCCCAAATTTATTCCAGTAATAATTCACAATCTTTCGGGGTATGATTCACATCTGTTTATTAAGAATCTTGGTAAAACAAAGGGTAAAATTGATTGCTTAGCTAACACCGATGAAAAGTATATTAGTTTCTCAAAGAAAATTTTAATTAATTATGATTGTGTGGGTGAAGAGGATGATGATGATTGCGATGAGGATGAAGATGGAAACACAAAACCTATTACTAGAACAATAAGATTCATTGATTCTTGTAAATTTATGCAAAGCACCCTTAGTGGATTAGTTGACAATCTTACAAAATGTGGAAATTGTGAATCATGTAAACCAGGAAAATGTTTGAAAAGATATATAAAAGATGGAAAGATTATTAACTTTAATGGTGTTGGTAATTGCGAACAATGTAAGAATTGTAAGTTAGCAGGAAGTATGTGTTTTTCTCCAATAGATAAAAATATGAAAGAAACTAAAAAACATTTTGCAGGAGAAAAGTTAAAACTATTGTTGAGAAAGGGGGTGTTCCCTTATGATTATTTTGATCACATTGATAAACTTAATGAAACAGAACTTCCGCCAAAGAAAGCATTTAAATCAATTCTTAATAATCAAGATATTACAGATGAGGATTATGAACATGCTAAAAATGTATGGAAAACATTTGATATGAAAACAATGAGAGATTATCATGACCTATATCTAAAAGCAGATGTATTACAGCTTGCCGATGTATTTGAGAACTTTAGAGATGTATGCATTAAAAATTATAGTTTGGATCCTGCTCACTATTTTACATCACCGGGATTATCTTGGGATGCAATGTTGAAATTAACTAAAGTTAGTTTGGAATTGTTTACAGATGTTAATATGCTACTTTTTATTGAGAAAGGGATTAGGGGCGGAACATCTCAAGTATCAAAAAGATATGCTAAAGCTAATAACCCCTATATGGTAGATTTTGAAATAAATAAACTTATAAGTTATATTATTTATCTTGACGCAAATAACTTATATGGGGCTGCAATGAGCAAGAAATTACCTAGAAGAGGATTTAAATGGATTCCAAATGAAGAGCTTGAAAATTGGAGAAATATACCCTGTATACTTGAAGTTGATTTGGAATACCCAAAAAATCTGCACGACAGTCACAAAGATCTGCCTTTAGCTCCAGAAAAACTTACTGTTAATAAAGTTCAGAAATTAATACCAAACTTAATTGATAAGAAAAGATATGTAGTTCATCATGAAACTTTAAAAGATTATGAAAGTAAAGGATTAAAAATAACAAAGATTCATAAGGGAATTAAATTTCAAGAGTCTGAGTGGTTAAAACCCTACATTGATTTGAATACTAAATTGAGAGCACAAGCTAAAAACGACTTTGAAAAAGATTTTTTTAAACTTATGAATAACTCTGTTTTTGGTAAAACAATGGAAAATATGAGAAAAAGGATAGATGTTAGATTAGTTAATAATATAGAATCAGCTAAAAAATTAATAAGAAAACCAAACTTTAATCATTTTACTATCTTTTCCGAGGATCTAGCTGCCATAAATATGAAGAAAAAAGAAATAAGATTTAATAAACCAATTTATGTTGGGTTTTCAATTTTAGATCTAAGTAAACAAATAATGTATGATTTCCATTATAATTATATCAAAGAGAAATATGGCGAAAAAGCTGAATTACTTATGACTGATACTGATTCTCTTGTATATATTATAGAAACTGCGGATTTCTACAAAGATATTAGTTCTGACGTTAGAGAAAAATTCGACACTAGCAATTATCCTAAAGAACATCCATCAGGCATTGAGGCAGGTGTAAATAAAAAAGTAATTGGGATGTTCAAAGATGAAATGGGCGGAAGTATACCTACAGAATTTGTGGGTTTGGGCGCTAAACAATATGCTGTATTAATGGATAATGGTAAAGAGATAAAGAAGAATAAAGGAACAAAGAAATTAGTTGTTAAGAAAACAATAAGTTTTAATGATTTTAAAAATTGTTTGGATACAAAAGAACCGCAAATGAGATTACAAAATTTAATTGGTTCAAAACTACACAATATTTATACAAAAACAGTTAATAAAAAAGCGCTATCTGCCTATGATGATAAGAGAATAATTTGCAAAGATGGCATAAATACTCTTCCATATGGCCATTATCTTGCCAAAACAGAATCGGGCGGTAATTGTGTATCATAAGGAACAACTTGTAATTCTTCTCTTACAAATCCACGTCTTGGTCCATCCAATAAATAATATAAAACTGGTTGATTAGATGAAATCACACTTTTAGAAATATCATAAACTTTGATACTCCAAATAGGATCTGTAGCTCGTCTTTTTTCGCCACCCTCGAGTTCACCAGGAGATAATAAATATCTAACTTTAACACTAGGAGGTAATCTATCCTCATCAAGGCCAACAACTCGATGATATCTTTTGGTTTCAATGTCAACCTCTTTCATTTTTATAGCCTTATCAGGTTCTTTTCCTGTTATTCTCGTCGGTGTATTGTTCAAAGTTTTCAAAATATCTGGTAATCGTTTTACCCATACTCTGGACCGATCATCACTTACCATTTCTTGCGCATATTGATGACTAAATAATTTTTCGCTTAATGTTTTATTTGCTCTTTCCACAAACGCTTGGGCTCTATGGTTTCCGGCTTCACTTCTCTGTATTTTCACATTATGGTAATTCATAAGTTTTGCCACATCACCCATAAATTCTTTTCCAGGATCAACCATTAATGTTTTAGGGTATTTCAATCTTCTAGAATATATTTTTTTAAAAGCTTCTGATATCTCTCGACTTTCTTTTGAGGTTAATGCTTCAGCATCTTTGTATCTACTAGCAACATCAACCACAACTAATGCGTATTTATATGTTTTTCTTCCAACTCTATCATGCGGTAAAAATAATAAATCTGCTTGATGAATCTGATTAGGTTTATCCTCTGTCCAGTGGGGTCTGGGTATATATTTTGGAGATGGAAGATATATTTGCCATATTGCTTGTTTCTGTAGCCATTGTTTTGCTTCATCTTCACTTACTTTTGCTTTTTGTGCTAATTTGGAGATTGCAGAATAGCCTTTCCAATATCCTTCAGTTGAATAATATATTTTCGATAAGGTAGATCTCATTTAAAGATTAACCAAAGTATCTTATAAATTATAATGGAGGAAGAAAAAAAAAAATTTAGCGAATACCAAATTAATATGATGAAAAAAATTATAATTTCACAAATTCACAATATGGAAGATGGTGGTGAACTTTTTAATGTAATGCTTGTAATTGAAGTAGTAAGAGAAAGTTTAGTAAAATCTATATTGAAAGAATTAGATAATAAAAAAAAAAATACCAATTCAGATGCCTATGAGGTTTAAAGATTAACCAAAGTATCTTATAAATTACAATGACGTCTGAAAAAATTAATCCAAACAGAATTCCGCGAGAACCATTTGGGTTGAAAGCAGAATCAACTTTGAATAGAATTACATTAAATCCATCCACAGCCAGCCCTGGAGAAACATTATATATAAATATCCCTAAACTTTCTGATAATTTAGTGATTGTACCAGGAAGTGTATCTCTGCTATTTGATTTAGATGTAGATGGGCATGCTAATAACACACTCGTGAATAATGTAGGTAGTAATCTTGTATCTAGACTTAGAGTTCTTTTTGGTGGTGAAACATTACAGGATACTCAAAGATATGATCTTTTTCAAACCTATCACGATTTATTCTTAACAGATGAAGAACGTGAAGATAGATTAAAACAAGGTATTTCTTCTGAAAACATGAGAAAGCTCAGGACAAATGCGGGTGATAAGAAAACACAAGATGTTAAGACAGCGACTCTTGCATCAATACATAACACCAAGTATCGTATACCACTAAACCATCCTATTCTAAACGATCATGGAGTTTTTTACCCAAAAGCTCTAGATCATCATCTAATATTTGAGATTACACTTGCTCCAATTAATGATATTGTTGTTTATTCTGACACTACTAAGACTCCATCTTATTCAATCAAAAACCTTGAGTTAGAATATTCTTCTATTTCAAGTGAATACTTGGCTCGTGAGGCACAAGCAGCTTATCAAGTCGGCAAAGGCTTCTTTTATGAAAATGTAACTCTCCATAAAACTTTTACCTTTTCCATAGGCGGTGATGGTGTTATCAATCAGCATATTAATCTACCTAGAAGATCAATGACAGGGATATTATGTTTGTTTACATTACCATTCGCAGCAGGAGCACGTAACTCTGAGAATTTTTACAATCCAGGTATAACCTCGATTAATATAGATGTTGATGGTGTTCCAAATCGATTATACTCTAAGGGGATGATACCATCAGATCTATGGGAGTCGGTAAAGAAACGTTTCGGAAGAGATGGCGTAAAGGAAAAGGATTTTTATGCTGATAAGTTTGCTCTTTGGGTTGATATGAGAACTCACCCAGATAATGGTATTCATGGAGGTGGTCTAGCATTAAACAATACACAAGATGGTGTAAAACTAGAAATTAAAAGAAAACAAAGTGGATCTGGCACTATAACCTGCCATATGTTTGTTGTAGCTGATGCAATGATGGAGATTATGAATTCAGGTTTACGCTCCATTAAGTACTAAATTTAAAAAAATATTATGTTATGATACAAAAAATCATGGAAGAACTACGAGAAAAAATACCATTCCATTGTATCATAACCGGCCCAACAAATTGTGGAAAAACAAAGTACCTCATCAATCAGCTAAGAGGACCATTCCGAAAAATTTTTGATTACATTGTTTTAATATGTCCAACTTATTCTAAGAATAAAACTTATCATAATTTTGCTCGAGGAGATAAACGTTTCTTTGTATTATCACCAGATGCTAGTAACATTGATGAGATTAATGAGTTATTAACTGATTGTCAAACTTTATTCTCTGGTACAAATACACTGATAATTTTAGATGATTGCGCTGTATCTAATGATCTGAAGAAAAGATCAAACAAGTTTATAGATTTAGCATTCTCTGGAAGACATCACGGATTATCAGTTTGGGTTCTCACTCAGCAATTAACATCAATTGCAAAACCTTTCCGAGAAAATGTGGCTTGTGTGGTCTCATTTCATAATCCGTCGCAGAAAGGTATGAAGATGTTTTTCGAAGATTATGGGGGTGATTTAGACTCTGAAACTAGTAAAAAGTTTGTTCAACTCCTGAAAACTGAAAAATATTCTAGACTTTGTTTATCTTTACGACATCCATTTAACTGCTATTTGGAAGTACCAAACGGGGAATAACGATTTAAAAATAGTAAATGTACCACCATAAAAGATGACAGAAGTTGAAGATTATATAGAAGAACAACCCGAGGTAAAAGATGAGGTAAAATCTGATGATATTGAAATTAAACAAGAATCACTAGCCATTCTCGCAACCCTAGGAACAACAAAGGAATATTTAGGGGTTGATATGAGTCTGGGTGATGTAAAAAAATTAACAGCAAAAGATATTGAAAAATATTTTAATCGCTATCAGGCTGTAATGGGTAAGAAAATTAGTGGTGGAGTGGTGGATTCATCCCTTCAATTAATTTCTAAAATTATTTCTTACATGGTTCCGGTTGATGATATAGAAGCTCTTTGTTTGGATTTGAAGAATGATGATTTGGTTAATCGTGAACTAACAAACATTGTAGGGCTCTTAGCATTGAAAGCAGGAAGATTGGCAGCACTTGCCAGCGGGTTATTCCAGGTTGCCAAACATGTTAAAATAGGAAAAATACAGCAAGTTACAATTACTAATACAGATGATTCTAACAAAACTGAGCAAGGTGTTGATGGGTATGATACTGTTTACTAAGTATACTATTATTTTATTTACATATCATTCCTAAGCGGTCTAAAGATTTCTTAAAGATATGTAAAATAATGTCTGAACAAAATGAGCAAGTTGAACAAATTACAGCTGATCCCAAACCAGAAAATAAAGATACTAAAAAACGGGAAAAAGATCCTAAAAAAGTAGCAGCAGGTAAGAAATTGGCGGAATATAATAAAAAAGCAAAAAATGCATTGGCCAGGGAAATGAAACGCGAAGAAAAAATGAAACAGGAAGAAGAGACTAATGAAGATGGTGAATCAAAATCATGGTTACCAGAGTTATCTTTTTCAACTGTATTATCAATTGTGGGATTGGGGTTTACAGCATTTGATCTTTTTATGAGATATAAGGAAAAAGCCAGGTCTGAATATTCTAATAGGATACCTGATTTACCGCAAATACCGCAACCTTTTCAAGCCCCACCCATAAAGGTTCATAATCCACAAACAAATACTCAAGCACCGCCCCTAGATCGACCAAAAATTGGAATGATGTAATTACTAAAGTCATCTAAAGATTTCTTACTGATGTAGTAAAAAATCATGGCAACCGAAAATAAACTTGTGAAAACTGTTACTGATTCCGCAGTCCTTATTGGATTAGCAGCTGGAGTTGGATATGTAGCTAAAAAGGTAATGAAAGAATCATTTATGAACGACCCATCCTCAAGTATTACAAATTATGCAAAATGGGTGGTTGTATTATCTGGAAGTATGTATCTAAAAACATATTTAGAGGAACAAAAGATTTTACCAAATAATTAAAAAAATGGCAACAATAGCATTTATGATAGGAGGAGCTGTATTAAATGCAACCGCCTTTGTTGGTGGATCATATCTTGCAAAATATTTATCAGGAAAAAATGCTGATGCAGAAAAAATAAGACACGATAAAGCAATGGAAAAATACCAAAGAGATTATGCAGAATATCAGGAAAAAAGACAAAAACTAATGGATTGGGAAATAAAGAAAAAAGATGAAAAATATCAAGCATCAAAAAATATTTCAACTACAAATGAGCAATTTGCATTATATGAACAAATGCATGAACCCAAATTCTCTGATTATTATAGACCAAGTAACAATCAAAAGATGGGTGAAATGGCATATGTAGGTGGTGGTATGTTGGCTTTAGGTTATATGGCTAGTAAATTTTTGTAGATACTTCACTGTGTTCAATTTAAAGATTTCTTACTGTTGAGTAAAAAATCATGGCTGAAGGAGGAGATATAATATTAGAGGATTTACCACCAAAAGTAGATGATGATGATAATGATGATGAAGATAATACAATTTACCATAGTCCAAATACATCTACATCTGTTGATCAGGGTTATCTTGGTTATTCAGAATATATGGCAGAAAGAAAACGACTTCAATGGGAAATAAAAGATGAAGAGAAAAAACCGGCAAATATTAGAGAAAGAGATGAGGACTATGATATAAGAAGAGAAGCTGGGCAAAAACTAAAACGATATTTTCCAAATTACAATCCCGATGATAGTACATTTAATGTAACATTTGGAGAAGATGGTAGTTTAATCGTTAGATTTAGTAATAGGAGTAATGCTGCACCGCATACAGTGGTTGATAAAGATGGAAATCTTAAGATTGAAGATTTACCAAAAACAATGAGAAGGGCTCTTGGTGCTGATTATGAAAGCATGTTGTATAAATATGATGATACTTTAGAACAATTGAATGAAGCTAATGATCAACATGAGGATTTACTTAATGCAGTACAAGGAATAGAATCGGTTTTAGCAACTCATACAGATGAGATTAACCAATACGAAGAAAGAGTAAGAAGGCTTAATTCAGTAATTGAAAACCAAAAAGCAGAAAAAGAAAATATGGAAAGAGATGCTTCGGAAGGTAAAAGACTTTTTGTTCTAACCGCTGAACAGAATATAGAATTAAAAATACAAGCAGAAAAACTTTTGGGCGAAACAAAATTATACAAAGAAGAAATAGATAAATATAAGAAGGGGAAATCAAATGAGGCAAAATTAAAACAAAGTAATGAGCGATTAAAATCTGAGATTGATAAATTAAAAGAGCAAATTAGAAATAAAACAATCTCAAATGAAGAACAAATATCAGATATTGAGAGTCGAAAAGAAGAAATACTTAAAAATTTACCGCTTAGGGAGAGATTAAAATACATCTTTAAAAAGTATGGGTTTACAGTATTTGCTGTTGTTAGTGCCGTGGGCGTCATTATTGGGGTTATAGTTTCTAATCTTTCCAAAGGGCTATCCACTTTAGGAAAAGGTGTTGGAAATGGATTGAAAACTCTCGGTAAGAAACTCGGCGAAATATTACCAGGAATGGTTGGTGCAATAGTTAGCTTTCTATTCAAAACAGCTGGTGAGGTTATTGGATTTTTAGGTAAGAATGCTTGGTTATTGATAATGGCTGTGGTTCTATATTTTGTTGAAAGTATAAAAAAGAGAAAGTAACAAATTTAAAGATATCATGTTGAGTAGTAAAATATAATATGGATGAATACAACAGAATTTACCCTGGGTTACCTAATAATTCAGATCCCATTAATTTCAGGCTACAAAAATCGAGCGAAGTATTACAAAATCTCGAGAGAGAAATTAAACATTACGAAGAAGTAAGAAAAAAATATAATAGAGCTAGAGGAATGTTTACAAAAATAAGTGTTTGTGGCGGTATGATTTCAGTTATTCTATCTGCAAGCGGTTTAGGAACTTCTCTTACTGGTTTTGGCGCTGTTGTTGGTGTGCCTTTGGGTGTTGTAGGTGGAGTTTTTGGTGGATTATCGGTTGGATTTGGTATTGCCGCTAAAAGACTTTCTGGTAAAGTTAGTAAACACGAACAAACCGCTGCAATTGCAAAATCAAAATTAAACACTATAAATGACTTGGTTTCAAAGGCTTTGAAAGATAATGTTATATCTGATCAAGAATTTTCTATAATTTTAGCAGAGTTGGAAAAGTTTCAAAAACTAAAACTAGAAGTTCGCCAAAAATTTAGGAGAGATACAGAAAAAAACTTAAACATGTCGCAGATAAGAAGAGAAGTTCGATCAGAGCTATTAAAAGAGTTAACCAGTCCCGCACATTAAAAATTTCATATGAAAGAACTGATGTAGGTTGTAATTGTTTTGCAGGTATTAGAAAAGAAATTAATTAATTAATACTTTACATCTTATTCCAAATATAAAGATATGGACCAACCGAAGAAAAATAAAGAATAAGATGTTATTAAACGACTTCAAAAATAGATATCCAAGCGCTAATCTTGATAAATTTACATTTGTGAATGATTCATTTGGAGGGTATATTAAATGGAAAGTTAATGGAACAACAGTTATGTCAAATGATGACCCCACTGGAAAAACCTGGACCGATTATCTTCCTTCTAATTTGAAAACATTATTATGGCAAGATTTAGGGTTAAGTTCACCCGAAGTAGTTTCATCTTTCCCAAAGAGTTTATCCATAACCATTCGAACTTACCCAATACCAGCTATTAACTTTGATGATTTTACAACTGATGTAACAAAAATGCTAACCTTTCTAGATATATACGTTTCAAATACGAAGAAATTCACAGCAAAAATGAGAAACATATTTACATCGCAAGTTGTAACATTCAAATCCGGAAAACAGGGCAAAAAATGGTTGAACGAGCCTGATATGAACTATTGGCCACAACAACTTAACTTTGCAGTATGGTGTGCAACATCTGGTTGTGGTATAAGTCCTTTCGAGAGTCTAAATTATCCTAAAGTAATTAGTAGTTTTATAAAGTTTCATATATATTTCACAATAAGGCGAATATTGTATGAATTGAAACTGCCTTTGCCAGATGAACAACCTTTTGTGATAAATAATAACCCATATAATAAAGTTGCGTATCAACGATTGTGCGCTGAATTTGGGGTTAGTAATAATTCTGATTTTAGATGGAAAGGCGGTAGAAACGGGGGTTTAGGAGATATATTTCTTGATTATGGTTCCGGATACCATGGAAAAGGAGGGGGATATCAAAATGTACATGTAGTAAGAAATTATGATCATGAAGCAGATCAATGGCCCGGTGAAGGCGATAAATTCGCTGATGACGGCGGTAAGAAAGAAAAAGGAAATCTAATATCATTTATCCGTAATGATGACTTTGCTGATTTCAAATATGCTTGGTTTATCCCAACAAGTGGGTATGGACTCACTAAAGCCGGACTTGGTAGATTGAATAGATCTGCGGAAGCTTTTGTTTACTGCATATTAGGTGCACAAGTTAACACTAGAAACTCGATTTATGGTAATGGCGGCGGAGCAATCGAGACACAACAAGAATTCTTGGCTTTATTTGAAAGTAGTGTGATTGAGAATGACATTTCTAGTTCCATACAAAGATATCAATTAGCTGTACAAGAAGCGAAATTACGTCTAGATTTAGCTATTGCCCCTGGTTTGTGGTTGATGCCGAGTAATATGATCATAAACACAGAAAGCGTGGTTGGATATAATAACAAACTTATGAAAGCTACTGGTGATATGAAATTTGGGGCGAATAATTCGCTAAACATGGAATCAAAACCGGTTGGAATAAGTCATAACTTAGGTTCTTCAAAGGTTATTTTACCTCATTCAATAGTTGAGACAAATCCGAAACCAAAAATCCCTCCAACGCAAAATGAAAAGTCAACCAAAGGTCAGGACGTGACTACGCAACATGAAACCAGTCCACAAAGCGAGCATGAATTGCGTATATTAGCATTTATAATTATCAGTGGAGGGTTAGCGTGGTATCTATTTCGGTAGTTCATGACCATTTCACGTGATTATCATTGTTTTTGGATCAGCGTTCACGTGTAGAACAATAGATTGCATACTTTTACGACATAGCAACAAGCAAAACGTAAAGTGGATTTGAAATCGAAAAGTAGATTTTATGTTTACTTTTAAAAGGCCGGTTTCTAACGTCGCTCAGGAATGTGATTACGTCAATGTAAATTTAAAAAGGTGAATATGATGTAATCAAAACACGTAAAATGTTAAGCATTACCATGTATGAGTCTGAAACAAGGATTTATTTAGATCCGCCGCTGAAAAATCTTCGGGAAATACAGCTACTTGATTGTAATATACAAACCAAAAGATTGATTAATTTCAAGGATCAACAGATATTGTTTAATGATGAGAATCAGCCTCTAATAATAATACAACCCGGTACATATTCGTTGCGTGATATTCAATCTATCTTTCTTAATGATACCGAAAAGGCAAAGATAACAATCATTGAGACAGACACTGTTGACTATCTATATTCAAATAAGAACTTTAACATTAAACTTACGAGAGGGTTGGCGGTTGGTTTAGGTATACCCAGAGTTATAAATCCTGGTAAATTATACCCTATAAATATACAGATTAAGGAGCCGTTGAGACTTATGTGTAGTATAGTGGATAATAAGTCGTCATATATGAATAAAACCAAATATGGGGAACTTGTGAAACTCTCACCATCAAACCTGCTTGCAAACATTCCCTCAAAAGATTATCCGACAATTCCAATTCGAAAATATGATAGCGTTATAAACCACTTTGATTTAACCATATTAGACAATGAATGGAAAAAACTTGATCTGATGGGTTCTCCCATAAATTTTAGTATAAGATTTAGATAAATTTTTGTTATGTAACCACTTTTAGGTTATATAACATAATTAGTAGTAATTAATCTACACTCCATAACTCTTTCAAAAACTTTAACTCCTCTATATCAACACACCAATCTAAATACCTAGATGGATGCCATGCTTTAACAATTAAATCACTATGCAAGTCTTTGTAGAATTTATTTTTATGTAATACTTTATCTGTGTTTGTATAGATAACTACCCAAAAAGAATCAATAATAACTTTTTTATTTATTAAAGCTTCTCCAAATTCTTTTGATTCTTCCCTATCCGTTAAAAAATCATTGCTTTTTTCATCTTTGGGGAATATAACACTCATATCAGAGATTGGCGAAAAAGCAAAACAATAATAATACTTATGCCCACTAAAATTACTATTAACATGAGTGTAATTAATTTGAAACTCCACTAATTCTCTTTTACCTTTATCCTCATATTTAATAGAAAGTGCTTTTGATAATGTGTATAAACAATCTTTTTTTATTAATCTTAAAAAATCCATATTATTAATTTTTTCATTGTTAAAATATTCCAAAGTAAAACCAAAATCTAAACATTTTTTTATTTTCCTCTTATATTTTTGTCTTTCCATCTTTTTTTTTTTTTTTATTTTATTTTATATATTTAAATCATTTTTATTTTTTAATTTTATTCTACATTCCTTACAAGAAGCTTTCTGTTTACCATGTTCACATATTTGCGATCCTCCACATTCTTTACATTGTTGTTTTTGTTTATTATGTACGCAAATTTGAGTGCCTTTACATTCTTTACAACGATATTTAACTTTTCCATGTATACATATTTGTGATCCACCGCATTCTTTACAAATATATTTAACTTTTCCATGTACACATATTTGTGCTCCTTTACAACTTTTGCAAAAATATTTAACATTATCATGAATGCATATTTGAGGCCCTCTACATTCTTTGCAAAAATATTTATGTTTTTCATGTATGCAAATATAAGGACAAGTAGTGGTGACTTTTTCAATTAAATTTATAATTTTTTCTTCTTCAAACTTTTTAAACTCATTAATAAAATCTTCTCTTAAATATAGTTTTGATCTTCCTTTAATTTTTAAATAACTCGCAATTCTTTTCAAATTTGTTTTATTCAAAGTTTCTAATTTTTCCATAGTTACTTTTGCAAGTATTTCTTAATCGTTTAAATCAAATTTTTTCAGAAGATTAATACCCGTGTCCTAGAAATATTTCCATATAAATCTCTGATAAATCTCTGGTACAATTCTAGGACTAGTTTTGAAACTTAAACAGAAAATTAACTAGTCTAATCTCTGTGTCCCAGCCCCGTAGCTTTCTCTCTCTCTAGAGGTAAACGCATTGTGAATTTTCATGTGTTTACATAGAAGGAATTGTAACTGTCACGCAAGCATAAGAAAACACATTTTATAAAATCTTAGCCGTGAATGTTGAAAATCTTTTCTCAGATACAATATGTAAGGCTAAAATGAATTTTAATGTCTTTTTATGTATTGTAGCTGAAAACTTCGGATAACGTGACAAAAAATTAGTAACCGGAACAATTGAAAAGGTCAAGATCCATGTCAAATGTAAACAACACGAAAGTAAAAACAAGAGCAATTGAATTTTTTTCTCATTTGCAGATTACATCTAGAAACGTTTTATCGAAAAGGTGCTATTTTAGTGTTTATTTTTTTTCTTTTGCAATTCCTCGTTAAAATGTTGTGTTAGGGAAGTGATGGAAATATCACACTTCAAATAAGTTTAATACGGACACTGATCAAACAGTCATCCATACAATTAGTCACAAATTAGAAGTGAAAAAAATGTTACGTCCACCGATCGACCCTAATTTGGCTCCGATGATAACTCATAGAAGCGTATTTTAACGGCACAGTTGCATGAAAAATTCGCGGCAAAAAAAATTATAAAAAAAATATTTTGTGCACGTACAATTGTCCACATGCAATGACATTAAAAAGCCTCACGGCTGCTACCATTCCATTTGTTCACAAGCTCCTTCCGACACGCTCTTTTTAGGCTCTATTTAAGGCCATTTACATTCGGATTCCTTTCAGTCAACAACTCCCTTTTTTCTTTTTGTAAGCAGAGAGTAACGTTTGTAGGAAGAACTGATGGGGGGCGGGGAAGGGGGGGGGAGAAATGGTACGAAAGGTACGTTTCGTAAGAAGAGGAAACAAAACTTCTAGCTGAAGTAACAAATTCTTTGACAGTCATTTCCTACCGCTCAAAGTTACTAGCGCGACTCTAAATTCATACAGGTACATTCCTGAACTGATTCTTGCAACAGGTTAACATAAGCTGCTTTTCTCCCTACTGTGGAACAGGAACAAGCAGCCCAAGCTCCGTCAGAATTGCAGGTCTACCAATTTCAACTTTGATAGAGTTTCCTTTGACCAACTCACACAAATTATTTTGAGCACAGACTATTGGATGAGCCAATTTTTCATTCTACCCAACTCTTGTTTCCTAGCGGCTTAACGCTACAGGATATTAGAAAGTCGTTCAACTTTGACTTTTGCTGGTCTGCGTCATCCGTTTTACTAACAGAAGAGGCTGTGCTAGTGGTTTCTGAACTAACCATGTAAATGATATCATGACTATCTAACGTTAGATATTGACACTTTTCAGCGGTATCATCTGAGGTGCTACTGCTATCGCTTTCCCTGTGAAAGATCGAGGGAAACAAAACAATCAGACTACAATACACCGAGTTTTGTATCCAGTATCATTAATAACTGTCATGTACTGACTTTCGGACATTTAGAGAAAGAGGGGATCGGATACCGGTTCCCACTCAAGATTAATGTCAAAAAGGTTTTCGTTTTGGCCAAGAAAAGTGGGTGCATCTTTTTCTCTTATCACTGTCACTTGCATCAGTCATGAATAGCAACTTGAGTAAACATGACTAATACTACATATCTTTTCCAAGGAAATGGTCTTCCGATCTTCTCTTTGGTTTGATAGCTCCGGCACACACGTCGTAGTTAAGACAATATCCGTGAAATCTATCGGGCCTGAGCTTGATCTTTTGATTGTCTTTCTCCCCCAAAAGAACAAGTCGGCTGCTTTTCCATCCCCAGGCGCGGATCCTCACCGGTTTCCACCGTTTTACGGGAATCGGTCAAATTTTCCATAATGAATAATATATTTTAATAAAAAGAAAAACTTTCCAAGTTAAAATTTGAGGAGAATGGAACTGGCCAATATCCTGTCTGAATGACTCAGAGACCCAGGAAACGGGACTTAAGGGAGTTAGATCCAAAAAAATTTCACCGGGTGAGCATGCCCCCGGACCCTCCTAGAAACTTGCGTCTTCGGGGCTCGTTTAGGAAATCGGTTACCATTTATTCTAGATCCGCGCCTGTTCTCGTTCAAAATTTGCGAAATGTGCTGCCTTCATCGTCTGCAGATGGCTAGAAAAAAGGCTTCCAGTTAGTTTCTATTCAAAAATAAACAATGAATTTATCGCAATCATTCAGGTATGAGAACCTAATAAACGTGAACAGGCATTTCTTATAGTGAACGGAGCAAATCGAATTCACTGGTGGTTTTTTAAAGCATTCAAGTGAATTGAACTAGCGCATAGGGATTTACTCATCTCATAAGACAGCTTCGTTTTCGCTATAGGTTTTGAAATTGCAATCTTTTGCTGCCAAGTTACACCAATTGACTTTTAGTGGCACCTGTCTTGCGCGAATAGATAGAAGGAAGCGAAGGAGCGTCCAACTTAGAGAGAATTATCTGTCGGTACACTGGATTGCTATCAGTATACAAAGGCTAGCCTGTTCAGAACCTTTATTTTCTAATATGTCCTTGGTTTAATCATTGGCTTGCTGCTACCTAACATTACCTTCTTTGCGGGCTAGTATTTTCTGCACTTCAACACTCTAAGTGCCTACACGAAACTCAAAATAAGAATTCTTTCGTTTTGTAATACACGGTCTCGGTACGCCCTCGTAAGCGGCCTCGAAAATGGGCGTTAGAAAGAACCAGGGAAAGAGAATCGAAAGAAATCTCTCGGGCCCCTCTCTTTTTCTCGCTTTCCGTCCCCAGGCCAAAACTAGCATCTGTCTCGCAGACTAGACACACCCCCACCCCTGAAAAACAACCCTGTATTGCGATATATATATATATATATGGATATATATTGCGATTTCCAATGGAAACAAGAGTGCCAGATGTCTGAGATATCAGTGCTGACTGAGGAAAGTCGATACTCTTATCGCCCTTTACTGTCTTAGACTTGTGTACAGCCATTCCGAGCGGAACAGCAAAGTGCCTTTTATTGCACCGCCAACGAAGACCTTATACATCGCGACGGCGTTGATCCGAGATCACACGGATCGCGGCTCATCAAAGAAACCAATGATTCCTTGCCCAGATTGGATAAATCGGTTCCTTTAATGCTTCATGATCCGTGTTATCTCGGATCACAAATCCAAATCCGAAATATCTCAAAGCAACGCACCTTCAGGGAAATTTCGATTGAGTTGTATTCAGTGTTACTTTCGTGTTGTTTACGCTTGACATGGATTTTGACCTTTCAATTGTTCCGGTTACGAATTTAGTAGTTGCTTTACCTGGAATTTTCAGCTACAATGGATAAAAATATATGTGAGATTCATTAAGTCTTAAATTTCGCATTTGAGAAAGGGTTTTTTACATCCACAACTAAGATTTTATAAAGCGTATCTAAAAATGTGCTTTCTTGTGCTTGCGTGACAGTTGCGATTCCTTTTATGTAAACACATGAAAATTCACAATGCGTTTACCTCTCTCAAGAGGTGGCCTTTGAATTGCCCAAGCCAGATTTTTTAAATGTTAAAGTACAGCAATAGAGCTTTCCTCTGATGTAAATTTTGTTATGAATTTCGATGTACCAGTATGCGATTTTTACTTTCAAAGTTTCCTTAATTTTCAGCGTTTCCCTATGCGCTAAGACTAGGAATCTCGGCGCTTTAAACCCGATGTCTGAAAAATCGGTATTTTCAAATAGTTCTACATTTTCGGGTTCATCTGGTGATACCTTACTCACCTGCAAAAGATTATCGCGTTAAGTTGACCCGTTTTTTATTTCCAAGTGATTTGAAAAAGTGCTAATTCCCACGAATTTTTGATGTCGGCTGTGACGTTGAGACGGCATTTCACTCTTTGCCCAGTTTCTCCAAAAAGGAAACTCTTTGGAAACTTTGATTATAATTTTCATAAATGTTTTACCAAAGGGGTTTTTCTGTCCAAATATGAAGGTATTCGAAATTTCAGTTTTGACGGCGAATTCTCGATATTTACAGACAGCCGCTCTTAAAAGCTGTTCTTGATGATGGCGTCAAGATAACAGGCTACATGGCGTGGACACTCATGGATAACTTTGAGTGGCAGTCCGCCTACAGCACGCCTTACGGGCTCCATTACGTGGATTTTGACAACGACCCTGACCTGAAACGCGTGCCGAAAAAGTCGGTTGTTTTCTTCAAGAAGCTCATAGAAGACAACGGTTTTCCTGCTCCAGAAACGGAATCGAAAAGCTCATTGTTGCTTTCAAACATCTACTTGGTTGTTCTCATAATGGCCATGTTTGTAGTTTGCCTGTAGTTGGTGTTCTCTTACGTCAACATCACAGTACACAAGTGTTTGATAGTAATTATAGTATTGTTCAGTAGCCACCTCCCTCCCCCCCCCCCAAAAAAAAAGAATCATGGTCACTTTACATGGTTTGATCCACAGATGAAAAAGTTAGAACCAACACTGTATAGTAAAACAAACAGTACCACAGTACAGTACTGTTCAGTAGCTTTACAAAGAGCGGTCACAGCACAGGCATACTTCGCAACTTACAACACAGATATGTGATAAATTGTGGTAAAGTGATTTATTTCATGTATTGATGTGTTAGTAAAGGTAATCATACGGTTTTTGAGTTCAATTTGGAATTAATTTGCACGACTGAGTTTTTCAAAAAGCTGAAATTGCACGAGCCGCTTCGGCGAGTGCAATTTCAGCTTTTTGAAAAACTCACAAGTGCAAATTAATTCCAAATTGAACGAGAAAAACCGTATGATTACTTATTAATAATATAAACATGAGAAAATTCGCCAGGAGGAAGTGCCGGAAGATCTCATTGCGGACATGAAGCGAGCATTTGACACACTCTATTTACTGATTGGCTGATGAAGATTAGCTGATAACGCTACGAACTCAAAGCGGTTCGTTTAAAAATAAAGAATATCATAATCCAGAATATCGATGTGTAATATGCACTGGTGTTACACTTTTTGCACTGGTTTTACACTTTTTGCACTAGTGTTACACTTGAACTGCACCGCTCTCAGCCAATCAGAATCGAGTAATTTTTTCATGTATATTATTATTTCTGAGATAAAATCGTGTGCAAATATGCTCATGGGTATTACATACAGTATGTATTAGCCATGTTTCGTTAAAAATAACTGTTTTGTACAATATTCATAAAAGGTAGGCGAAAAAGGCATACTACCTGACAGTTTCATCACATCACATCTCAGATGCCGAGTTATACACGAAATTGTAAGAGGTAGGAATTGAGGTAGGACCGAGTTGTAATAACTTTGCTATTTACTCGGTTGACTGCAAAGGATATTACAACATTGAGCAGATAAAACGCGAAAACAAAACAGCTTATTATAGGTCAAAACCTTGTTTCACCTTTTAAGTCGAAGCAGTGATCAGGACTCAAATTCTCCTAGTGCCATCATACGTAGTAATGAAGACAAGTAATAAGACAAGGAGTGATCAGTGATTAGTAAGTGCGTTGGAATGTCTGTTTCGGGAATTGAGGTTGCTTCAGTGGACAACGAGGAGACAGCGGTGGTTTCCGTTTTCTCTTTAAGCCAAGGACCTAAAGGAGTTATATTTGACCTTGATTCTTGTTGAATTCACCGTGCGTATTTCCTTTGTCTACAATCGAAATACTTTAATACTTGACGGATTATGATGTGTCATGCAACTGAGCATGGCTAGTACCGGTAATAACTCTCCATCGCACTTGCAACAAGAATTGGTATCAACATTAATGTGTGATATCAATAACGATAAAGCCCCAACAAACATGTTAAAATTATTTTAGAAAACGTCTAATATCCATTCATAAAATACACGATCGTCTATATCTGGAAAGTTCTTTGTTAAAAGTTCTAGACTAGAAATACAAAAAAATTCCTTCTCTCGACTAGGAGTAGAATTGTGGAATAAGATACCACGCTATATAACGAATCTTCCTAAAAAAAACTTTAAAACGAGTTCTTGGCAAATTGCTATTTGATATTATAGAAAAGGAGGATGACTATATTCAAATCCCCATGATTATCAAAAATATAGGTACATAGATACACTTGTTAATCTCTTTAACTAATGTCTACCATCATCCTTAGAGTCCGCTGCTCTATATTTTAATGTATCGTACGCCAGTAAGCTCTTCATTTTATTTAATTTTGTAATCTGTTTTGCAATTTTGTTTCTTTAAGGAACTTGTTTGAGTTCCTCATGTATTTGTCTTGCTCCGCCACGACTAGCTTTTCAGCTATTTGCGGGGCAAACTACTCTAATTTCTGTATTTAAAGACATATTAAGTTGTTGTTGTTATTGTTAAAGACTATTAAAGAAATAGAACCGGATACTGGGATGCTTCAAGTAAATTATGAGATTCAATTCTTTTTCTTCTCACTTCAGCTGTTATGGAGTCTGGGTTCCAGGTCTCCCGCAGGTTGTTTAATATGCAAAGCCCGTTCAAAAAATATCGGTTTTTCTCGACTCAAATTTCAACTCTGTATATTTTATATATTAGACATTTTGATCGCCCGTGTTACTGAGTCGCAGCCGACACGGTTGGTTCCCATTCAGTGATTATTCTAATTTGTGCCAGTTTACATCGATACAGAAGACGAAATCCAACTCAAACAGAAGCCAAGCGAATCACTAAGAGCTTAACACGTCACGGGGAAATTTAACATACTGCTCTGTATCCCCCTTGTTTCACATATCCTCGGTGGCGTTTCCATACAGATTCGGTAGGGTTACCTCTGTACCTAGCTTTTTGTTCATACTAATGTCCCCAATAATTCCCTCTAAAGGTCTACTCAATCCAGCTATTGGCTTCCTCGCCTCAGGACCATCATGCTCTTGGGCTACAGACAGGCCTCGTTCCGAACCTGATGATGCTAGACCCCAGACTGGCCGCTGTCTTGTTTCACTTGACGAACTCGACCCAGACCCCATTCGACGGACAGAACGGGACAAAAGAGGAGAACAAGGTGCTACCGTTAAACAATCACGACTAGGATGGACAGCGGAACTCCTGAAGAGTCCTCTGGTCCGTTTGGGAATAAGTTTATTTGTTTTCCTTGCCACTTCCCTGGCAGACGAAGCGTACGTTGCAGGTGTGCTCTCTTGTTCTTTGCCTTCGAGTGCAACCAGCTTAGGAGTGTCAGGATAGACTGGCTGGCTTGCAACCAACTTAGGAGTGTCAGGATAGACTGGTTGGCTTTCACCACGGCAGCCTCGGCTCGGACCATACAGAGTCTTGGGACTCACTGGTACTTGATCGTTTCGCATATTAAGCAAGGAGTTTCCAGAGCTGGAGGAAAGCTCCTGAATTCGAGTCCTCGTTTTGTTTGACTGGACGAGGCTTGTGTTCTGACTTCCTGTCAAACAGCTATCAGAGTAAGCCTGCTGAACAGGAGGCTCGTGGGCTCGGATGGTAGCGCTATCCAGGTATTCCGGTCTGTCAATTTCACCGCCTCTTTTGTCGCTTATACCCGTGGGAACTACAGACTGCTTAGGGAGCACAGCGTTGTAACCGCTAACCTCGTAACAGCTTGAGCATGATATCGTGCTCTTGTCTTCACACACCGCGTGCTCCTCGCCAAGGTATAGTAGACGATTCCTCAAAATTGCTGACCACGCTTCTTGTGGCAAGCCATCGCAGCGTATTTGGGGCGCATTGCTGCATGCGATGTCATGAGAACTTGAGCTGGAATACTCCCACAATGCACCTGATAGGTTACTATGGTCACTTTCGTACCCACTCCCTCCAGACATCTGAGGTTGTTCGGTAGGGTACAGGTACACCACGTCATCTTCACTATCGGCGCAAGACAAGTCGTCCTCGTAACAGCGGTCCTCTGTCAGCAGATCAGACCCAGTGAGGTTGTTCACGCGGAACGACAACTCTTCAATTTGACTTTCAAGCTCGTCAAACACGTATTCCTAAAAGGAAGTAAAAATTAACCAGTGTACTGATGGCCATATTTCAAAACAACGGACACCAAGGGTGGCCGTCTTATGCTCCGTTCACGCCAACTAAACATCTTTAGTTAAAAAAGGTTTTTAAACGTTAAAATTGGTAAATGAAGACTGGAACACGGGGTTTTACACAGGATTCAAATAAACTTTAACATGTTATTTCTATTTGTGCTAAATTTGCAGTCGCCAACTTCAGTAATCGCCTTTATAAAGGAAACAATTTTAAACCGTGTTTAATAAAACGGCATCTAAACATGTTTAAGCTTTGATGTGAACGGGGTTTTAGTTTATTGTTAAGAGGACTCCTTTGACGAAAAAACATTGCATGCGATGATTTCTCGTGGAGTGCACACTGAGTAAATAAACCGTCTGTAAGTATCACAAAAAATTGTGGTTACAGAAATGTGTTTATAAGAACAATATAAAACAGTGAGCTGATAAAGAGGCTGATCTTTTAAGCGTAGGCCACGTGTCCTGTCGCCAGGACCACTCGCTCTGACGAAGGTCTCATGCTTGAAATGTAAGCCTCCTCAACGCGTCACGTGGTTAGCACATACTTCAAGCTTTTTCATATCCTTGAATCTGTTTGTTCCACTTCCGTACGTAGCACCAGATACTTTTTATAAACCACTTTGCACTTTTTAATGTAAGTTCAGTAGTGGAGCTAACAAGACTGAATGTCAAGGCTCTGTCAGCAGTTAAAGGCATTTTTAGTGGTTCCAATGATAACTGTAGCGGGATACTTACCAAAGGAAATGGGGCACCTTTCTGCCAGCCTTCAGATTCTTCATCGTCAAAGTCTTCTTCGTCTTCGTCAGAGTCGAACTCTTCCCTTCTCCGCCTTTTCTTTTTCCTGGTCATAAGAGATTGTATTCTGTAGAAAAACAATAACAACAACAACAACAACTCATCGTCTGGAGAAGTACTGCAATATCTGAATTCAGACTTTACCAAAAAGGCATGAGGCATCGAGCGGTTTTTCCTGAGCAGTATGACAAAACAAACTGGTTAACGAGATCACAATGGCCCAGTTAAGCTCTACTCAACGCTACTATACTAAATTAATAAACGTTTGCTTCAGACGATTAAAATCAATTTCACCAGTAAAACTATAAGTCGAAACTAAGCTCTTGTTTGAGTCAACAGAGAACTTAAGCAAAACAAGATGACGACGTCGACCGGCACAAAGCAATAAATTTAATGGACGAAACAAAAAATTGCCCTTGCAAAAATACAATCTGGTAAGTTTCTCGGCCCTTCTCTGGGAAACAACAAAACGTAACCAAATTTCAAGTTTTCTCGAAGACACGAGTGTACAACGGCAAAACTGCCCAAATAAAATTGGAATGGAATGCGAGCCATAAAAATTGGAAAATTTTCCCCTTGATAAGTGACAAGGAAAGAGCATGAAACACAGCTACCCCAATTAGTGAGCGAATAAACTACTTTTAAGTAGCACTGATAAACAAAGTTAACACGAAATTTGATTCGCAGTCTCTTTCTCTTTTAGCTATGTACCTTCCACGCACGAACTCTGCAATTACATTTGCCAAGAGGTTAAAATGCGGTTTTCTGGGTTGAAGGAACATACGCAGCAAAACAGCGGCACACTAAAAGAAAAAGTCAACATGGTAAGTCCAGTCACTCTCGCATTTTCATCAATAATAATCATTTATTACATTATCAGTTTGTCGTAAGAAAAAGAGATAGCGAGGGACATGTGAGTCAAACTGGTAGATGGTTCTCTCCATCTTTCAAAAGGTTTTCTCTCACTTAAACGATAGAAACTACGCGTATGTGCTCTGTAAAATGCATTAAAAAACGTCTTTGATTGGCTGATTCCACAAGTGGGTAAGATAAGGTGAATCCCGAGTTCTGATTGGCTACCCGAGCGGGTAAGTCTATCTTACCCGCTCGGGATATCCAGCTTTGTTCCACCTAAGACCGACCAACATGGCCATACAATGAATCCTTTACTGACAAAGCTTGCATGGCAGCATCTCGGCCGAGCTCTTTCTGTCCTTTTTTGGTACCGTTCATTTTTACGAGGAAGTGGGGCTGGTGAGATTTGATGTAGGGGGGGGGGGGGGGAGAGGGCATGCGAAAAAAACGGTTTTCGAGGGGGGAGCAATCCAAAAAAATATGGAAAAAGAGGGATCACCTGAAATATTTTCGCAATAATTTGAAATGGCATAATTTTTTAACAGGAGCCCATCAGTGGAATCGCTGCTTCAAGGAAGGGGGGGCATGTGAAAAAATTGGCAAGTTGAGGGGGGTCACGCAATTTTTAAATGGTTCTTTCCGAATCACACCAGCCCCGCCCCCCACTCCCTCCCTCGTAAAAAATGAACGGTTCCTTTGTTGGCCGAGACTTATTTCATATTTACATGATTTATTTATTCATTGGATACTACTTACTAGTCCTCTCAAGACAATACAAAAACCAATCAGAAACAAGCCAAAGTACATAGAGCTCAACAGTGGACGTTGGTCGTAAATCGCTGCCCGGTAATGAGACACGCCTTCAAGGCGAAAGAAACTGCTGACCAGTAGGAACGTGTCACTAAAGGAACTAAATGCTGAGTGACGACCGAACAACAGAAATCCCGGATGAGCGAAGGCCATAACGAAAACGAGAAGAATAACCTTGGAGGACAAAAAATATGATACAAAAGTGAAGGCAGAAAATCTCAAAAAACAAAAGATTAATAAAAATAGAATTCCAGATGGAGACTATAAAAATGCTGTGTTAACTGTGATCAAAGATGAGAAGAAAAGGGACCGATACATAACACATTACTGAGTGAAGACAATATTCAGTCCGTTCATATACAGCGAGTAAAAATACAATAACCTGCGGGACAAGAATTCTCTTTTGAAGCGCAAAATTCTGACTCTGAGAGTAAGACTGGTTATAATTTAACAGTCTTCGGGCAAAGCTCAGAAAAAAGCTATCCTTAGAGTTCTCACTCACTCACTCACTCAGACCTTTTATTGCCCTGAGATGCATACGGTTTTTTGCATAGCAAAAAGTAACACAGGCATACTTATCTACAGCGTCACTTTTTGTACTTCAATTTGAATCAAACTGCACAATTTAACGCGTAAAATACGTCATTGATGCTTGATGTTTTATTTATTCAGAATTAAAAAATCCTACATAAAAAGACTGAGGCCCAAGAAATCCAGCAGTATAATATGGGGTTCTCTTTAATACCTTTTTATGCAGCAGCTTGTAAAATAAAATCACCGTTGCTATGATAAAGTTTATGAATAAATTACACAGCAAAGATTCAAGAACTTACCATGAATCCGAAAAGTGGCTGAGCAGCAGCCTTCAATACACGACCAATGCGCATCATGAATGATGAAGATCTGACTAGATAACCAAGACGAAGGATAAGCACAAACAGAAGGAGAGAATACAGCGCGAGAAGTGTTTCCTGTTGAAAGAGCAATACAAAAAATAAAACTCAATCTTATTATCATTAGGTTTAAGATCTGACCCTCGCACTGTAAATGCAATTTGTAGCTAATGCAATTTAACGGTGCACTGTTAGATGAGCTGTCAAACCATTTACGCTGGGAACAGGCCAATTTTGCGTACAGAAATGCCCATGTAAGGAAATGACATCTAGAGGTTTTAACAAATTACAACAAATCACATATTTGGACTAGATGAAAGTCATATTGTGGTCAAACGTTTTGCTAAGTCTTTGATTCTGGATCAGTCTGGTTGTTTGGGAGAACGCTGATCACTTTGTTCCGTCAGAGATCGTCGGTCAGACGGGAGAGAAACGATAGGTCTCTCTCGGAGGTCGCGGGTTCGCAGAAATTGTTTTTTCCTCGTCTGTTCCTATACATTCCCGAAACTTGGACTAACACAGGGTGAATTTCAGGACCGATCTATAGCGCGACCATTTTTCTTAGAGGTTATTCTCCGTTCCACTGTTTGGGTATTTGTCATTTTCTTGAACGTGATAGTTATTCGCTAATCAAAGGCTACGTAGATCTTGCAACATGAATTTGTGGTTACCCGTGGTGCTTCACTTCTGCTCGGTCACTGTGGCACTGGCGCAACTTAACTTAATAACCGATAATCAATTATTTGTATCAAAGAGCAACATTAAATAAAGGGCAGCAGTCGTTGTTTACTACACCTGATTCCAAGCCGTCATCTTTGCGTAGGAAAAGACTTCTTCTTGGTTCTCAGTCTCCACCTCGCGCAGAAGGGCGTACAGGCATACTGACCAGCGGATGTAAACAATAACGCTCACGCTCGCAAAGATAACTGTAGCAAGCTACAGAAAAGAAATTACTTTAGAAAATAACATCTAAAAAAGGGATGTCAATTACCTTAACTTTTGACAATGAATAAGCATCAATTTCTCGCTCTAGCTCCTGGCTTCAGGTCTTAAGAATTTTTCTCACGTTCTCCCACAAGAGAACAATTGCAAGAAATGTTATAGCACTCTTTGGTATTATTAACATGGGTAAGTTTTTCCATACTCGTTGTCATTTATTCCTTACTAACTTCTACCAAGAAAAAATTAGGAAAGAGAACATAGCCCCGTCTGATATGATAAGGGGACAGAATCTATTTTTAGCGCGGAATCTATTTGTATCTCGTTCCATGGCAGCGCGGTTTCCACATGGCGCATTGAAATTACAACCACGTGATGAGAAGGACATCAGTCATTGGTCAGTTAAAATAGTTTCTGGATCTAAAAATAGATCCTGTCCCCGTATCATAGTAAGAGAACCCAGTATGGAAGATGCGTTCTCTTACCACACTTTCTCTTGCTTCTACTGATTATTTTCAGTAACTTTTGCCAAACCGTAACCATCTACAAGTTCGTTCATGAGAAGTAACAGTTGACCTAAATGCTAACTCTTACAATGAGCGCATGTATCAGCAACTAGATGAAAAGAAACTGTGACAACAGAAAAAAGTTCTTAATACCTGCACTATGCTCCGGAAGCTTTTAAAATATCTTGAAGACATCCTCAAAAGGAAAAGCTCGTGCAGGAGGAGGTAGAAGTAGAGAGCAACGAAAAGCAACTGCAAATACGGAAAAAGCATGTTTCAAGAAAAATGTCCCCTACCAATCTTAGATAAACTAACAAATCAAAAGCAATTGTTTCATCACTGAAACATTTTATTTCTACAAAGAAAACTCCAATTAATGAAACAAAAAATGCCGACCAAACAGTCCACTCAAGGCGAACCCTCACAGCAAAATCTGGGACCTTCCACCATAATATATCTTAGTGCATACCAACTCAGCAACCTTGGCATTTTGAGCAATCGGATTGGCTCTCCCCCTTTGGAGATTCAACACTATCCACCTCCCAGGAGGTGAAAAATGTAGGGGCTTCTGGGTAATCCTGGTGCCAGTGAGGTTTTGTTTAGGGAAAAAACAAAATGGCGTCCAAGCTAGCGAAATATGGCTGCCGTCGATTCACACTTTTCAAATTCTTCGAAGGGGGAAATTAACACTACCACGATGAAACATTGACCAGGACGGGACCAAACAATAGCGCAAATGAACGACACAATGAAACTGCATAGGTAAGCATAGGCGTACGAGTAATTTTTTGCCAGGCGGGCGGTGAACCATTAGCCCAAAAATTCTCGCAAGTTGCCCAAGTTTTACGAAACAGTGGCAAAGAAACGAGGGTCATCTCATGCACTAAGATAGGGCTCCATATGAAGTGAATATATTCTTACATATGAAACTATCATATGAGCTCATAAAACACGTTAAAAGAAATAGAAAATATCTCTCTTCGAAAAAAACACGCACACACATGCAAACGTCTTTAAAAATTGGATCTGCCCAAATTTCTCTTGATGCCCAAAAAATCTAAGTTTTTTTTTTGAACGCCCATGCTGGTAAGTCTCTTTTGTACGAATTACGCTTCAACAATTGAATTTTTCCAACGGTTGTGTTATCCTCGGCGTCATCATCGTGTTTGTTTAAGTTCCCTGCTAAGGTTGCTTCATTGGTATATACCGAAACAATTATTCTCTTCAATCTCGGTGACTAGTGGCTTCAGAAATATTTACCTTGCTGCCACTATTCACCTCGATTTCTGAGGATAATTGTTAAATATAACACAACAGAGAGTAATCTTAAGTGGAGATCAAATGTCCAGTAACTGTAGATAGCAATCAGCGCAGGGTTAAACTATACAATGGCGTCAGAGAACACACCTTACACGCTCTCGTGAAATAACCATACTCCGCTGTTTTGAAAAAGGCTGGGAAAGTTTGAAGATCCAAGTCATACGCTGGGCGACCAATGAGAGACGCTTTCATAGACAAGGTAACAGCACTAACAACGTTTAAAAAATGATTATCAGTAATCAATTATATGATCAGCAAAAGAGGGCGAGCAACATCAAATTCCTTGTGTTGGTATCATACCGGCTGGCTAATAGTAAGACCATTACCGATATACGAGACAACATTCAGAGATCCTATCGTATCATCTGAAGAGAGTTAACAAAGGAGATTTTCCAACTTATATTTGAATATTGTTTTACTTATAAAGTCAGAAAGTAATAATGCCTCTTCGTTTATGTTTAAGTATTTATATAACGGTGCAATTGCTTTGTCTAATTCCCTATCACGCTCGCTTTAGTATCTATTATATAGGTATGTAAAAATACCTTTTGACCATCAATCGCTCTTTATGTACATCTAGTTTATTAAGTGTCTCTCTGCTGTATTTTTTTACAATTTTTTATTGTCATTGTTCACGTGGCTTTCTGTTTGTATTTTTTGTTGTTTTTATTTTGTAAACGTTCAGTTTTTGGACGGTTAATTTTTCTGGTAAACCACTTTCACTTTTTGAAGGAGTTGTTTGACATGTTTCGATTTACGGAGCTGATCTACTACAACTCAATGCAAACTTCCCAAAAAACGTCCACACGAATGTACATTTTGTAATCTAAAATTATACACTCTCGCTCCAGTACCTTCCCTTAAGTGCACCTAGGCCCGCACTTTCTAACCTGTGGTTACCACTAGTTATATAAATAACGCCAACAGTGTTTTATTACGAGGTTTAACTGGAAAAAGAAATGCACACAATGTCATACCTGATGGCACGTATAAACGGTGTATACACTGCAAACTCCACAGTAATTTGCTGTGTACAATCACTAATCCATTCTGAATCTGTGAGATTCTCTAACTGTTTCTCTAACTCCGCGCTGAGGGTAAAATGAAAAATACACCTATCACAACAAACAGTAATTACATAACCTACAATAAAAACACTAAAGTAATTCCTACATAAATTTGCAGTTCCAAGGTTCCAAATAATATTTAACCGTAGATTAACGTTGTATTGATAAAGTAATGAATCAAAAACCTAACGATTAAGATGCTAATTGTGTCAATAACGAAATGCTCGAATATGATTGGTTAGTAGCCCTTATTTAGGGCTTAATTGGCTGTTTCTGGTCCAAACTGTCTGATTTAACCTGTCTGATTACAAACAATTGTAATCGGACTGGCGAAATCGGACAGTTAAGCAGCCACTAAAAATTACAAGCACTTCTACCATTAGCCAATAAACTTGAACTACCTAGCCCATCCTAGCCAATCAAATTCAAGGAAACTTTCTAAACTGGCAGGATGAAAGGTGGAGATTGAAAACAAACATGGACGAAATTAACTGGTTCAATGACTTTTATTCAGATATGTTTTCCTCAGATTTTGACAGGCTTTTCATTTTGTTATTGACACAATAAATTGATAATTGGACCTCGTGTTGTACAATTCACGGATAATCTTGCTTGTAATTTTTCAAATCAGCCGAGCGCGTAGCGTGAGGCTGATTTGAAATCCTTCGCCCGATTTATCCCTGAATTGTACTCCACTCAGTCCTATTACCATAACGAACAGTGCAAGCTCCAGCGAAAGCATGTTAGTGCATCTGTTGGTCTGACTCAATTTAGATTAGCTGATCCAGGATGCAAAACTCAGTCAATTTTGTCGCATTTGTTCATCAAAAAACAAACATAGAATTCCACTAGTCCTAGGTGCTCTATGCAAAGGAAGCTAGGAATGAATCTATCTCTATTTAAACTAATACTTTTTACGCGAAGTTGCATCTTTAATCTTTCTTTAATCTTTAATCATTATTTCAACACGGAAAGAAAATCATCAGGTACAATAAATTCTTGTAAAATGTGTAAAATCCTAATCCTATAGCTGTTCACTTGCCTTGTTTGATAAAGTACGACACTCATCTGAGAACCGTGCCGTGCATCACAAGTCGAATGACAAAATGTCTCACTTTTACCACCGTCACTCAAAATGGTTGCGTTGATCGCTTGAGTTCTATTCAAGTCTCTGCAAACCTGATAAAGCAAGAGAAGGCCACTTCATTAAAATCATTTACAATAAATTTCTTACGCTCTAAACGCCTGCTTTCCTACTCTTTTAGGGTAGAACTTATCTTGTGAAGTCTTCTATTATAAAAGAAATGGTAAACGCAGCAGCTGTGCAACCATCGAGTTATGGACGCACTTGGGAGGTTTGCTAAGCACTCAAGAAGCTAGAGATGCTCTCGGCTCCGCCTCGGCTTACGTTTACGCTTATTTCGTGCTTAGCAACCTCCCGCATGCGTCCATGACTTGATGGTTGCACGCTGCATGTTAACCATTTCTTCACTAGTATTTGGCAAATACCAACTCAGCAACCTTGGCATTTTGAGCAATCTGATTGGCTCTCCATCTCGGGATATTCAACACTATCCACCTCCTAGGAGTTCCTTTGTCGTGTAAATTACGCTTCAACAATTTTCACCTTTTGTATTATCCTCGGTGGGGTCGTAGTGTTTCCTTAAGCTCCCTGCTGAGGTTGCTTCATTGGTATATACTAAAACAATTATTCTCATCAATCTCGTTGAATAGTGGCTTAAGAAATATTTATCTCGCTGCCTCACAGCTCGGTAAATAATCTGTCACTACTCACCTCGAATTCTAAGTGTTAATTATCAACATTTGATAAACCATTTTTGTTACGCGTTCCTCAAAGTAACCAAGGTAAATGAAACATAGAGGGGCATAGCAAAGAAAATATGATGGCATAGTCTTAAAATATTGTTTCCAAAAAAAATAATAATTTACTTCAAAGCAAGTTAATCCACCAAGTCAAACCTCTAACAGAACGATTACTGGATTCGATTTTTGTAAGGTACTATTAGACCGTGACAGTCATGTATCGTGTATAGTGAGGCATACATAGTCTGCCTTACCGTCAGTGACCGGGTCTTGTATTGCGTGATTCTGGTCCGACCAAACAGAAGGCTCTGAGTGTCACGCAACAGTGTCTACCGAGCAAATAAATAAATGAAAAACGTGTCACATCTTTAATAAATACCGAACAATTTCAAGACACGAAATAAACCTGAAGTACACATTCCTTCAGGAAGGTATGGCTTCAAAAAATGTGGGTTCCTGTAAATATTTGTACAAGCTCTAGACGTTGCCCGCCTTTTAGTACTTCCTCAATCCTTTTGCCAAAGTATGATATGTGCAACTCTCACTGATCCTGCTTGGTGTTGGGCGCCTTCGCAGTTGTTGTGTGACTGGTCACGCAGCCCTTCCTGCCAGTCGGCGTGAGGAGGAGCGTTGCGTGACGAGCCAGACCAGGGCTGCGAAAGAGACTAGTATTTGTATAGTATTTTATTACACTCACACTTTATTTAAGAAATAGAAAACATGTACCGTGTTTCTATTAAACAATTAGATTATGAGCTCGAGATTTCTATCGCGCGATAGTTGACGAGGGCGCAGCCCGAGTCAACTATCACGCATAGAAATCGAGAGCGAATAATCTAATTGTTTTAGTATAAATCTACTAGTCCTTCAAAACTTTGTCTTTTCTGGAACAGCCTCGACCAGTAAACTGTCTAAATCTTCTTCAGGGACACTTCGAAAACGTGAAGAAGCGGCCGCCATTACGCTACTCACTATCTATCACAGAATAGATAGTGAGTAGTGTAGCCAATCAGAGCGCGGCATTTGTGATAGAACGCTAGTAGATTTATACTAAAACTCAATAGAAACACGACGAACATGTTTTCTATTTCTTTTAGAAAACACCGCAACGAAAAAAAGAAAAACAACTTGTTAACTTTGATGACCAAAATGTAAATTCTCTTTAGTCGCATCATCATTTCGTCAACAGCTCGTGCTAGTTCTGTGTTTCTATCGAGTTATAGAAACACGAATTCTAACCAATCAGCGCGCGTATTTTCTTAGGAATGTTTTCTAATTCAATTTTTTTACATTACTCGGGTGTGGCTCAAGATAATTCCAACCTACCTGTGTAACACTGTGTAAGCACACATGTATGTTAAGGATGGGCAATTGAAATAGAGGAAGCTAAAACAACGACATATAAGACGGATTCTACAGTGTTATTACCGTAAATGGAGCATAGTAAGGCGGCACAGCGTTCTCAGTCAAAGCTTTGGCGATCTGTTTCCAAGATTCTTTGAAACTTTCTGGTTCAGCCCACGGCGATTCTAGGTCTGATCTGAAAGTACAAGAAGTCGTAAGTAAGCATGACATTGAAGATATGTTTCTACCCTTTCAAGAAACGCCCTCTTCAATGGGAGGTCGCGCGGAGTTCACACCACGGCCGGACCAACACTCAAGGTATTAAAATGACTGAGGAGAAGGTGCTGCCTTTGTTATGACATCTGCAAATGGTTAGTCTTCTCGGATTAGGACGAAAAATCCCGTCTCACAGCACTGTTCTTGTGAGACGTTAAAAGATTCCACTGACAACACTGTTCGAAAACAGTAGGTGGTGTGGTCGACCTTTATAAAGTTTGTTCAGCGCATTCGATCATATCCACATGTTAGTTTTGCGCTATAGAAATGTTAAAATTATTAATAATAACCAACCAACGCCGCACAAAACAACAGCTTCAACAGCTTTTCGCTGAATGGTTAAAGGAAACATGCTTTCACTGTGTTATTATTATACTACCCAAGTACAGCATACTGGACAAAATTATCCTATTGCTACTTGCAGGCAAACGTAAAAATGGAAACTGTAAGATGGAAGTTTAGCGTGAAGATAGGACGTCCTATAATCATGGTCTCTTTTTTGCTTAAGAGCCATGAGCTCCAAGACGTCAAGGGAATTATAACAAACACCAAAACCTGGTTCCGTTACGATATAACTAACAACTTGTTAAGTGAGTATTTCATTTCAGTGGGTTTTTCTGTAAATAGTGGTCACTTTCTTTCGTACCTTAGAAACGTGGTCTTCAGTGTTTTATTAAGGCGATACACATCAGGACTATGCACACTCGCTACCAAAAAACAGGTGACAACAAAAAATACGACAAAAACCAATAGCTCACTGAAAGAAAACCAAAGAAAACGTTAAAACGAAACGATAACACGATACTGAAAGCCTACAACCACTTACAAATCACTGACAGAGTACTGCCAAACCTGCAGGTTTTTGTAACATAAGTCGCGAAGTAAATTGTTGGTCAACAAACGTTACCTAATATGAAATATTTGAGTGGTTTGTGAAGCAATGACGCGGAATCCTATCGATGTACAGAGTAAAAAGACAAACCTAAAATAAAGCTACCGTGTGTTTTTCAGTGTTTGCATAACTTCTGCGAAGGCTGTCACTGAGGTTAGTTTTAAATGTTCTTGAAAACAAGTAACGCGAAAATGGAAAACTTTACATTCTGAAAATTTAACATCGTCTTTGCGTCATCCAAACGATGATTGCCATCAGTCGCGTGTACTTTTAAGTACCTCATTCAAAAATTAAGTGTTGAGAAGTTTGTTTTTCGAGTATGGAAACATCTACATTCTGCACTGAAAAATGTATTTCGATTGGCCGCTATACCCGGCTACTAACTAACAGCAAACTTACCGTCCATAACCCCAGAGTGCTTTGCTCCGCACGCACTTCTCTCTTGCCAAGAACACCTTTGATTTGGGCAGCGGCTTTAAGAATTTGAGATAACGCTGTCTTCTACGAACTGCCAAAGCCTTCGAGAGAATGGTAAATCGAACACACTTGATCCAAAAGCCATCATTATGACGATAACGCAAATCTGTGCAGGGCTATTAAAACCGAGGATAGCTCTGCGAAATGCCAGACCCAACATCTCTTAAACACAAAACCCACGCGTTCATTGGCCAAGGATGGCTTGGATTCTGGAACAGTGTGTGTTCCAACCCAACGAGATTTTTTCTCAGACCGAGGGGATTAAACTTCCAAACAAACAAATATGGTGGAACTTACGCTGGTTAAGTTAAGTGGTTTAGCTGCGTGGCTCTGAAAATGGCACTTTTTCTGTTACATTTTCTCCGTCTGTAAACATCCTGAAATCCTGAACATTGGCTTCTTCATAGTTTGCTTTACACTTCGCTTTGGATGTCAATAGCACTATTATCTTTTTCGTTTCCAACTGTTTCTTTGTTATGCATAACGTCACTTGCAATCTTTCAGTTGGGGTGCCACGACTCGCCTTTTGTTGTTAGCTGTGTGTTATCTCAGTAATAAATGTTGTTGCTGTTGTCATTGATGTCTATTTTTTACTTACCGGATCTACTTCCTCTTCATCAGTTTCCTGTCCAAATCCTTGATTCGTGTAACTGTAGCGACTTCGATTTAGAGCGGAATAAGCCACATCCTCAAATCCTTCGTCCACGTCTTCATCAGACATCATTGTAAGCGACTTGCACGACACATAGAAGAAAACCAACAGAGCCTAAACAAGAAAAGAAAAAAAAAAAAAACACGGAAATAAAAAATTCTGATCAAAGCGAAAGCTTAAAACCTGGGTAAAGCTACGTTATCATTTAGTGCCGAAGGCGACTTTTCCCATTCATCACATCACAAACAGTTACTCCTGTTTTCAACCGCTCACGCGAAAAACTCAAACTCACTAAACTCGTCGAAATTATGACCTTGTTTTGGGGGTCATGCCCGATGTATTATAATTTATTCATTTTCTTTGTTAGTTAGGGTTAGGTACATTTGTGTCCTTTGCTTTACGTCAGCTGTATGAATAAATTCTATTGCATCGGAGATGAGCCTGTTTAAGGTTTTACTCGACCTATTTTGCTTCACCGAACTTTCGATAGCCACTGTCCATCTTCATCGCAGTTAGAAATCCGAACGATACATTTTCCGTTTGAATTTCTACACTGGTGAACGATTGCATCTTTGATTTGAAATTAAATAACACCTATCAGGGTGTTCATAAGGTATCGGAGATCGGAGAATTCTCCGGCTACTACGAAGAATTCTCCGGCTACTACGAGGAATTCTCCGGCTACTCCGAAGAATTCTCCCGCTACTCCGAAGAATTCTTCGGCTACTACGAAGAATTCTCCGGCTACTATGAAGAATTCTCCGGCTACTACAAAGTATTCTCTGGTCAAATTTTGATGGCCTGAGCTAGTTTTAAATTCAGACATGGAGCGCTTTCAGAATATTCTCCTGTTACTTTACACAATTCTCCTGCTACTAAAATTCTTATTGAAAACCCTGACTTATTAACCGAGAGTGAGGCCATTACAGGGAAATCTCGGAGCGAGGTATTGATGTATGTCAATATGTCAAGGTCGAGGTATGACATTTCCTTGTAATGACCGAACGGACGAGGTTAATAAGTTATTTATTATATGGCCTTTTTAGCACTGAAAAAAAAACGAAAGTGTTTTTACAATATCCGCATGCACGCGCAAGAGGTCATTCCAGGTCATGTTCACTGAACCGAAACAAACCTGACCATGCGATCGAAACCGGAATTCGCAGAAGAAACAGTTTCTATGAAAATGAGACAACTTTTGTCTGATCAAAAAAAATTTTGTAAAATTTTCATAATTCCTGGTCGTTACAAGAGCGCGTGTACTATTGTAGCCATATAACAAAGGCGTGTAAACGCCAGCTGCTGAATGTAGTTTATTTTTTCTCTTTCTTTGCTCAGTTACAGATTTTGAGACAAACAATGTGGTTGCGGTTAACTTGTACAGGCACGTAGGGAACACAATGTAGTCCTAACATTTATGCCCAGGCGATCATATAACAAAGAAGCCTTCGAAATATCAATGCAAAAATCACAACCTAACGTTTCAACTTCTCAGAGTAGGTGGCTTAACCTGAAGATCTCACGTTTGACATTTTCAATTACACTCCCAGTAAATATGTGGTCCTGGAAAATAACTTACTATGATCGGCTGAGATACAAAGAACGATTCCACGCAGGAGAAGAAAAGTGACTGCAGCCAGCGAACTGACATGTTCCATCCAAAACTACCGAGAAACAAACCGACAAGACACTGGTTTAAATCAAGGAACTAACCAAAGAAAATGACCATAGTGACCAGCTCGCAGTTGGCTTGATAGTTCAGTTGGTTAGAGCATTGCACCGTTATCGCAATGTGATGGGGGTTCGAATCTCGTTCAAGCCTGAACTTTTTTCAGGTCTGATATTCGCACCTGTTTAAGTTGCCTACATAACTGACAATTTTTCACTTATTAAATAATTCTTCCGCAGTTCACTGGGGTGACCCTTCGATGGACTAGCATCCCATCCAGGAGGGATTAATAACACTCCCAGGTGCTTCATGCTACTGAAACAGGAATACGTTGGGCCTCCTGTGGCACCAGTGGGTCTCCTGTTGTCACCTGCAATGTAATGCTGGGGGTGACCCTGCGTTGGACTAGCATCCCATCTAGGGGGGAGTAATAATACTCCCAGGTGCTTCATGCTATTGAAACCGGGATAAGCTCCGGCCTTGTGGGCTTAAGGCACGTGCGCGCCTAATTCACATCTATGAAATTTTGATATGTTTACATTCATAACCAAGGGTGGGCTACTCGGAAGACGAGAAAATGTTTTGGCGCAATGACTCAGTGTCATTTTGAAACATACGTTTCGGCTCAACAAACTTTGCCAAAAGGCAGGCCTTCGTTTCTAGATTTCCGTCTAACCCCATTCCTAATTATGGACACTGTAGCTGTATTGTCTAGCGTAATGCACGTGCAAGCGTTTCTTGTTTTGGAAGAACCGAACAGTACAGCTAAGGCACCCATGAGTGACAAGAAAATCTTGCCCAATTTATTCTGTTAAAGACATGTTAACAGAACAGGTTTGCACAATGCGTGCTTTCAGATTTTACAATTGACTTTCCGGGGCTTTCAAGAAACACACACCAGGTCTGTGCTTCTCGAAATTCTCGCAATTTTTCTGTCCTATTTCAGATCTCGTTAAGCAACAAAAACTTCTTCTCGTACAGTGAGAACTCCCATAACGCCGATAGGTGGCCTGAAGTTTCATATATGTGAACGTTTTTTCTGAGCCTGTTTAAACAGGTTTTAACCGGTTGAGCTCACCTGGCCCCATATAACATTGTCAGTGCACAAGTGGCAGTTGCGGTCACTAGGCAACCAAACCAAGCCACGTATACACACGCGTGGGGCAGCGAGAATTTGCCTCGAGGTCTGCTCGCTTGAGGGCTAGAAGAATTCGCACTTAAACTTATAGAAGAGTTTGGTTTGTCAGCATCTTTAGAGGCCGACGCGAATTCTGGAGGAAATTCACACGGGTCCAGTGAGCCGGGATGTTTGGTGGACAGCGGCTGCTCGGATATCAAGACATCCTGGCCAGAGTTGTAACCGAGGCTACTGCCATCTGAAGGAAGACCTGGAGTCAACAAAAGGGGGAATCACTTATAACTAAACACTAGAACGGTTTTGGGTTTATTGTAAAAAGTAACTTCCCAAGTTAGATTGACTGAAATATCATGTGCCACTATCTCATCCAATCAGAAGTAAGGCTTGAACCAATGGTGACTAGCTTACATACATCTTAAAGGCGCATTTTTATCTTTTTCATTTCTAGTGACTGCAGGCGGGTTTAGAGTCTTGAAAGCGCCAAGAAATTATTATTATTATTATTATTATTATTATTATTATTATCATTATTATCATTATTACCAACAATAATTTAACGACGAATAAAGTAACATCACACAAAAATTTGTCTAAATTTATTATCTTTTATTTTCTCCCTACCTGATGAGAATCCAGCTGCGTCGTCCGAGGTGAAGCCATAAGAACCACTCGATGAAACTTGTGAATGAACATCTTCCTGCGAAAGAATTTACATGATACACTGACACGAGATGCGAGGCCAAATACTGTGACATGTGCGACCCTGCCTCAACTACCACTGTCCCTGTTTCTGCCGCTTCTCAATCTTCTCGTTTCTTACTTAAGTGAGGTCTGTACTTAGCGAGATGCTTGTATCATCCTTTACTTCATTATGCCGGCATGCTGTAAATTTGCTGTTTCGATCTTCAGGAGCAAATATCTGCACGTGCGTGATTCTAAACAGTGCAGGTACGGCACGCACAGATCAATGTAAGTATCTGAGCAATTGTCCACCTACCCCTCCCCTAACCCAACATTAACACTAACCTTATAACTTGTTGGGTTAGAGGAGGGGCAGGTGCATAGTTGCCCAGATACTTACATTGATCCGCACGCATAATGAGGTACGAGGCAATACGGAAATATATCTGTGCTTGTAAGCTCATTGGCTAATGGTAGTAATTATAGGCACTCACCATGTGTAGGGTCGTTTGAAACCATCTCCTTCGCTTTCCCATTGTTTTCAAGTACAGCAGAGTTTCAAGCGAGTGATCCAAGATAGACACTGCATCCTCTTTTCCAGCCGGTACTGAAGACAAACGTGCCAAGCAACACATTACAGGCACGGATATATACAGTACTGGTAAGCTAAAGATGTTGCTTTGTTTTGTTACTCAGATATTTGACATACAGCCCTGCATGCATAGTGCCTTTCCGTCTTGGATATATATGTTCACAATGTTCACAATCGATTGACACGATGTAATTGCTCATGAATCTCAAGGAATGCAGAACCAAACAAACTTGAGCTATATACGCATAGCAGATCAAGCTTTGTTTAAATTGATTCGACTTCGTAAAAAATTAGGCAAAAGTTCTCAGTTATTCGCATGTTAACAAACTCTTGTTATTTGGAGGTGAATGCCGGTCTGGTTTTGAGCCTTTTTAAGGGAACCCGCACACAGTGAATCTTATAAATTCTCAAGTGACCACGTTGTGAGACCAAAGAACTAATTTATATTATCACTGAAGTTACCACGATGAATAACAATCTTTTCCATAACGATTCTTATGTTATTTATAACAGCCTTTTTTTAATACAAAACGAATTATAAAATTTTCCCCAACATAACACGCGAAAAGATATTCCTGTAATGAAACCTTAAATCATGGTCACAACGACCATGTTGGACTACTTTTTACCTGACGAAGCGAAAACGTCTGTGTATTCCGTGGACGGTTCATGAATTGGGTGTACATTCCGCTGACGGGTAAACCTCCCCTGTTAACAAAAGCAATACAGTGAAGCAGTAATTAGAGTTGTTTTGAACTTCTGACTCTGATGAAGATGGACAGCGACTACCGGACTAACTACCAAACTATTTCTTAGCAAGACTAAACAAATCACCTCGACGTTTTATAAGGTACAGTGGATAAGGCATGATTATAATGTTGCAAAAAAATTAAAACAATTTAAGAGAAAATTAACAACCGCAGTGTTCAAAAGCAATTGTTAAAGCGCCCTATACGTCATGGCCTTTAAACTATGTCTATTTGTTGTCTTGCATCATGGGGGCTCAGTAAGGTTCTTATAGACACCGGTCACGCTGAATAAAACTTAACATCTTCGTTATGGGGAGCAGGGTTGGCGCAGTGGTGAAAGCGCTCGCCTTCCACCAATGTGGCCCGGGTTAGATTCCCGGTTCCGGCGTCATATGTGGGCTGAGTTTGTTGGTTCTCTATTCTGCTCCGAGAGGTTTTTCTCCGGGTACTCTGGTTTTCCCCTCTCCACAAAAACCAACATTTGATTTGATTTAATTTAATTAAATATGATTTGATTTGATTTGTGCTTTACAGTGTCCCCAATTAGTACGTCAGTGCTAGATACAGTTGACACTCAAACAAAGTTCATTATTATTATTATGTTACCAAATGGGATAGCTTTGTGAAATCGTTCGGTGGCCAAAATCAACGCAAGACCATCTTCTCATCGAACTCCTCGAGGTGGAACAAGTTTATGCTAAGAAAAAAGTCTGAACACGTACCCTGCTGTATCGAAACAGAAAAATCCACAACAGATTAATGGGCAGGACGATAAGGCTACAGAGCAAACCGACCACTACTGTTTCCAAGGTGATATCCATAGGTCCCAGTACTGCAGAGACCTGAATGAAAATAGACGGGTTACATTCAATCTCACACGTTTACAGGGCACTGCTTGCCAGACGTTACTCTTTAGCTTTAGACAAGAAAGGCCAACACATTTCGAAAGAAAACAATTTAAATCAAGCAATTATTAATAGTAATACCAATGATAATAATAATGTTAAAGTTACTGAATGACAACGATGACGATGATAATGAGGATGGTTGATGATGATGATGATGAAGATAATGTTGACGATAATGATGCTGATGATGACGGTGATGAGTTAGTACTCGTAAAAGTAATGTTCAAAACCAGGAAACCTCCTCACATACAGACTATTTTGCGAGATCATAATGCACGTAAAACGAACAAAAACGAATTGCTGCACGACGTGGTGCCATATTTACGGAAGGAACATTATTATAATGTAGAGCTGTACAAAGGCCAAGACAGGTAGGTACGTGGTGTAAGCATCATATAGTGGTTCCCCGTTAGTGAATATATGGCATACATTGCTCTCCATAGCCATACACGATGCTTACACCACGTACCTACCCCAAGACAGACGGAAACCGCATGCTTATCACAGACTTGGTGGAGATAAGAACTGATTAAGAAAAAAGACAAACCTCTGTTTTTGCCTTGTACCACGCGATATTCACGAAAAGAAAACTCATGAGCAGCGACAGGCCACAAGTCAAACGCTGTGAAAAAAATTGAAACGAAACTTTATTTGATTCCTCAAATGAACGACAGGAAAGGCTACCCATTGAAACAAGGCTGTGAAAAAAACTGAAACGAAACTTTATTTGATTCCTCAAAAGAACGAGAGGAAAGGCTACCGACTGAAACATTTTTTTTCACCCCTTTGGAAACCTGTGCATCCACCTTCGCACAAATTGATACATACTTAGCATAACTGGAAGATATACCCTGGTAGAGAATTACGGGATCTAAGTTAGTACAACCTTGTTACAGCCCTTGCACAGTTTTTTTGTCACCTTCATTGGTCTTACCAGCAGAAACTCATAACAAATTGTTAAGTATGCCTGACTGAATCATTTTTTTTAACAACCCCATACTTCTATTAATCATAACTATAACAAAATTCTCAAATCTGATTGGCTATCAACTGCCCTGATTTCAGCCTTAATAGGACAGTTAAATAGGACAGTACGCGTCATGCCTGAGTAATTGGACAGTACGCGTCATCACGCGCGCACTTAAATGGCTTTTTTTTCACTTCTGGCATAAAAAATCTTGGAATTTCATGTGTTTTGATTAAAAAAAAAGAAGTTTATACATCACAAATTTTGTTACAGTTATGATTAATTGGTAATAAGACTTTGTGTCGTCCAATTCGGTCTGTAATCATACTCGTGATTAAACAAATCAGACTCCCGCTACGCGGTCGTCCGATTTTGTTAATCACTCGTATGACTACAGACCGAATTGGACTCCACTCAGTCCTATTACCATTACTTATTAAATTGCGCCTATCCAAAATAATGACAAGATACATCCAGGTCCACTCAATTTCAGGTTTAGATTTACTGAGAAGAACAAACGCCAAATGAAACTATGAGACCGAAAGTGGAAATTCGGACCTAAGCTATAGTTACCGGCGTTTCTCTGGTCTTAGTAAATCAACAATACTACAAGAAACTAGCCATTTAAGTCTGGACAATCCAACTAAAATAGGCTCACTTTTATTACTGGCAGACCTATTTAGCATTTTTTTTACAGCTCAAAAAATTTATCTCCAAATGAATACGTCTAAAACTATATCAGGCAAAGATAAATTAATAATTCCTATAGCGTACATTTGAAACCATACATAAAGACAATGAAATACACAGGCAACCACTCTGCTTGCAAATAGCTTAGCCTAATGCATATTTAAAAAAAACGAAACAAGACTAGAACAGCTAACCTGCTAACATCCGGTGAAAATCAGGCCTTCAATACTCCGTTTCAAGCTGGAAATGTACAGGCTGCCACCACTTATGCCAAATGCCTTTTATAACTCGATCGTAGTATTTATCAACATCCATATTTAATCCACAGGCCTCTTATAACTTATAACACCCCTATATCAACTCCTTTGTAGACTATATTTATATTGAGATCAATATTGAGACATTTGAGTCAGAGTTCCTCCATACCTGGGCACGAGTAAAGCGGCTGTGTGATGGCCGTCCAATCAGCGATAACCACAAATGATGGTCGAGGAAGGCCTGGGCTGAGAAGCGAGAGACAGTCTACAAAGACAAAAATTAAAGACAGTTCGACGTGTAGGGATGGACCATTTGATTTTTGAGTTTTTAAAGGCGAAAGATTTATACGATACGAAGGAAAACCACAGCTATGCCTCTAATTTCTTCAATCTGGAGAGAGTGGTTAGAAAAGGTTGCTCACTATCAGGCACACTCTTCGTCTTGGCAAAATTAGATGTTTAAGAAAACAGCTTAAAAATTGGAAGAGACGGAAACTAACTTTATTAGGCAAGACCAACATTGTTAAATCTGTGGGCCTTTCAAAGCTTATTTACAATGCATCGGTACTGACAGTTCCTGAAAATTTTTATGATCATCATGATGTAAACAAAATCACCTTCAATTTTATCTGGGATAACAAAATACCCTCAAACTAAAAAACACGATTATCGGTTAACGCAAAAACAGGGGTCTGAACATGATTGATTTTAGTTTGATGAACAAAGCCCTGAAGTCCATTTGGATAAAGTGATTTCATCTGAGCGAGAACTCAGCTTGGACGTTTATTCCTAGTGAATCTACTTCACACTAAAGAGGCTTAACCTTCCTCTCAACCTGTAACTGTAGCAGCAAAAACCTTATCATCAAAGAGCTTCAACTCTTTTATAAGAGAATGCTACAATACTGGTTTGTGTTTAATAGAGAAACAGAGTAATAAAATGCCATGCACAAAGAAAACGATTATATGGAATAACAAAGAAATTAAAATTGATAACAAGACGATCTTTTTTCGCACTTGATTTGATAAAGAAGTTTACACATTACATGACCTACTCGACCAGAATCTAGAATTCCTCAGTTACGAAGAATTTAAATTCCGATGCCAGATACAAACCAATTTTTTGACCTATTATGGAGTAAAAAATATAAAGGCAATAAAGCGAACCGATGTACAACAAGAGCGTTATACAGAACCTTGAGAGAACTTTGACGTGCCAACAACCAAAGCCATACACAAAAGTTTCGTGAATCACGAATTTGAAGAACCCACCACAAAACAACGTCTTATTACCAATGGGTTAACTCCACACCAAATCAGCAAATACTTCAACTTAGCCTTCTCAATCACTAAAGAAGCTAAGTGAACCATGTTTCAGTACAAAATTTTACATGATATAATTATTTAAAGCTAAACTTGCAAGTGGCGATCTTTGCTATTTATGCTCGGAAACAAAGCATGATCTAAAGCATACCGTTGTTAGTTTTATGTCCTGCGGTATCAAAGTTCTGGAAAATCTTTCTGGATTTGTATGAGACTCACACAACAACAAAACTAGTATTGTCAAAGGTTAAAATCTTATCATTGATAACGAGCTTCTTAGTAAGTTAACAAAATGGTAAAAGAGAAAGCTGAAATCGAAAAACAAATATCAACTGGGACTAATTCACCTGAGCGTTACTACAGTAAATGGAAACTTTTAATCGACAAGAAGTTTGTAACTTAAGGCTGTATTCTACTCTTCTTTGTTCTCTATAGGATACAACGTAACGTTTTTGCAATGTATCGTAATGAATGTAACCATGGTTTTTTTGTTTGTTTGTTCGTTTGTAAGTATTATTTTTTATTATTGTAAAGATAAAGTAACTATTATTAATAAAAAATAGAATTGTTTTTTCCTCTTTGGGCTGCGCAAGAATTTTTTTTTCTTGCATCTTGGTCTTTTTAGCACCTTTTTTCCCTTGGTCCACTGTGCATGAATTTTTTTCTATACTTTTGCTGTGCTGGAATTTTTTTATGGTGATTGCCCAGTCCTCCCCCCCCCACCCCTCCCCATCAAAAATAAATGGTCCACCCCTTACACGTGTACACGTGATTTAGCATTCAGTGAAAAATGTTGATGGAAAACCAAACAATCACACGGTAAACAACAAAAAATGAGAGCACTTTGCACCTTACAGTAAATAACAAGTTTAATCGGCCAAAGCAGCCTACCTTCTTGAAGCTTGTCTTGTTTTCAGTAGTGGCCAGTAATTCATGCTCTATCTGTATGACAAAAATCTTTGTCAGTACCACCGCTGGGATTTCTCACATTGTTTCGCGACACAAAACAAACCAAAATGGCCACATGATAAATCCTTTATTAACCAAGCTTGTTCGGTCAACATGGCTGGATATTGGCCTCCTTATTTTTCGCTTTCCTATTGACCTCCACTACGCCTTAGTCAACAAAAACGCAAAAAAGAACTTGGCCAATATGCAGCCATATTGACCTCAAGCTTGGTCAATAACACACTTCTATTCCTTGACATGAGATGGGCCGTTCCACATGTTGCTTTTGGCTAGACTTTTTACGAATCTGCCCGACATTATCTACAATAGATTAACTATGCTAACTGCATATGATTTATAATCAAAGCAATGTATTATGAAGCGATCGTGGACGCGTTTTATCCAAGAAAAAAGCATTGCTTATATCAGTAATTTTTAAACTATGGATCAAAAATCTAACCAAATTTTATTGATGACAAAAAATGTATAGAGAAAAAGGCATGAGCTACTGTGCTGAGGAATTGTTCAAGGATCCGGTCCAAGGAACAGAATGGAAAATTATGTACGACTATCTCGGCGGATACTCTCCGATGACAGACAGTTACTCTCAACACCAAAGCACTTTGTTCAATATCGCAAAAAAAAATCCTTGAATTTACAAGTGCAGTTATTGTTTTAGAATTTAAAAACAATAGTTACACTTGTAAATCACAATTGTAAGTTTTATTAGATTGTCCCAGCATGTCATGGCGCAGTATTTACTGAATGCATCCCTGAAGGGGGCAAAATCTTTTCCCTTTTTCACAGTGGATAATTTGTGTAACTGGTAAGTTCAGCCAGTTACCCCAACTTCAACTTTGTTTTTTCACTAAAAGAATCTTACAATAAACTGGCTCGTAAAATAGCCGTTGCTAACCTAGGCACCACAGTTGAAAGAAAAAGAAAAAGAAAAAATAAAATGAAAGGAAGGCAAAGGAAGGGAAAAATTAATTTGCAATAATTCTTATTTCCATTATAGCTTTATTTCAATTACCATATCTAAGGAAAAACGAAAAGGGAAAAGGGAACTTACGGAAAGCATATAATATGTAGAATATGAAATTACTTAACTGTTAAAACCAACTTTTTTAATTATCAATAGCAACTCAATACAGTCATTTTCTCTTTTTAAGATATCGGAAAGCAATCTGCAAAGTACTTTGGTGAATTCGATTTTAGGGAGATCTCTAATATGACAAGGTATCTCATAAGGTGATAATCAGGAAACGCTTATGAACAACAATCATCATTCAATTATATTGATTAATTTTCAAGTCTACCTTCCCACTGCCTTTGTGCACTGCAAGCCATCTGTGACAATCAAAAATCCTTTAAAAGAAAAAAAAACATTCGTGGGGTTTATAAAATACCACAATTGAAAAACCGAGACAGAAAATGTCCCATAGATTGAAATCCATACCACTTCATTCCCGTTTTAACATCTTTCACGGTTACTCTCTCCAAGAACCAATCGGGATGCTTTCCTTCATTATCGTGCCAAATATGAATTTTCCAGATCGGACCAAAGTTTTCTAGAGTTCTATAAGAAAAAAAGGAAGAGCATGTAAAACAAAGCACAGAAACATCTTTCAGTCTTGAACAAACATAAGAAAACTCTCTTTGATCCAGAAAACTTGAGGAAACGCTGGCAACCTTTCTGAGATATAAAACCTATAGAGAAGTCATTTCTACAAAGTAGTCTAAAAGTACATGGTGTCACGCAAATCTGTGTAACTGTAACTGATTTCACTAACATAACCTTTCGTTTTGGTCATAAAAGAACAAAGGGCGCAATCAAACATAAGCTCAAGGAACTAGACAATAGTACATACTGATCATTCTGCCAATAAACAACGTAGCAAAGTCACACAAACAAGTTTACTTCCCACCTTACAATGAACACGTCAGAGGATCCCCTCTCAAACAGCGGTTTGTTGTCACACTTTAATTCGATTGGATCTGATTCATACACTTCGCCATGAAGGACAACAAAAACCTAAACAGCAAAAAAACAAAAAGAAAATAGAAAAACCCAAGTAATTACACGTTTCTTCCGATGAATTATGCAAAGTAAGTTACGTTTAAAATCATGATGCAAATGAATATATGAAAGACGATATATTTGAACTGCGGAGTAATATGTAATGACATTAATTGATCATCGCAGTTATGTACACAACTTAAGCAGCTTTGAAATTAAAGCGTAAAAAAAATTCAGGCCTGAACGGGATTCGTACCCATGACCTCTGCGATACCGGAGAAGTGCTCTACCAACTGAGCTATCAAGCCAACTGGGAGCTGGTCATATTGTGAGTTCGTAATATACCCGTAGATTCATTTGCACCATTCTTCTCCATCTAGAGGTCATGGGTTCGAATCCCGTTCAGGCCTGAGTTTTTTTCACGCTTTAAATTCACAGCTGCTTAAGTTGTGTACATAACTGCGATAATCAATTAATGTCATTACATATTACTCCGCAGTTCAAATATATGGTCTTTCATATATTCATTTGCACATTCTTCTCCACCTACGGGTATATTACGAGCTCACAATATGACCAGCTCCCAGTTGGCTTGATAGCTCAGTTGGTAGAGCCCTGCTCCGGTATCGCAGAGGTCATGGGTTCGAATCCCGTTCAGGCCTGAGTTTTTTTTCAGGCTTTAATTTCACAGCTGCTTAAGTTGTGTACATAACTGCGATGATCAATTAATGTCATTACGTTTAAAATCATCTTAAGAGAATTCACACCTTATCATCATTTTAAACTTATATCACAGCTAGGAAGAAACTGATAGAGGTATAAGAAACTAAATACGAAATGGTCTTAAATAGCTAAAATACTAATACAGTTAGAAAAACATTTACGTTTGCTGATGTTCCAGCTCCGAACCAATGGCCTGTCTCGACGGAAATCTGGTACCTGAAAACCAATAGAATGACTGTAAATAACAAAAGTTTTCATTGGTCTTTCAGGCCGGTATCGTCGGCTTCCCTTGAAGCACCATTTCTTTGACAGATTCAAAGCTCAATTTTTACCACGAATGAACTTACTGTTGAGAAATAGCAGCGGATGCAGCGCCATTTATGTAGACAACTCCGAAGTTCTTCTTGTCATGTCTGTCAGCTTGAAGACAAACAACAAGGAATGCCAAATACAGGATTAAAATGGCGGGAATAAGGCCCAACGCGATTGGACTTTCCTTTAACCTGCAACGACCAATGAAATGGACAAAACAAGTGAATTTGTAGATTTCCAGATGAACGTGTTAACTTATACTCAGTTTGCGTGTTTCGCTTGTTCAGCGGTTCAACGACAGAAATGGAAAACCTTCATGTACTTTCAGGAAGGAAGAGGCAGGAAAACAAAAATTAGGTCAGACAGCGGATGTATTTCAGTTAGGGTTTAGTGAACCATGATAAACGTCTTTGTAAATCTCTTTTTGACACCATCGAAGATGATGAGACATACCGTTTGTGTAAACTTTTACCGCCGATCTATTGCCCTAAATATGCCTTTGGGCATACAAGAACTTAAAACGTTTCGCTAAAAACCAACTGGGTAAGGAACAATTTTATCACATCGCAATGTCTCAATGTAAATAATAGTTTGTAGTTTTTATCTTAGATTTTTAAATTTCATATTTCTTATCATTTATTAGCAATCTTTCATACTATTATTTTTTCAACAGTTATACACAATTCAGCCCTTTGGCTGCAAAGCATATTTGAATAAAGTATCTATCTAAGTATCTATCTTTAGGGTTGTAAGGTTAACAGGCTGGTAACTAACAATGATCAGCATACAATTTCTCTTTGATACATTAATACGCAGTAATAAATACAGGTAATAAGACTACCAGGGAATGATAAAAAACGATAGAATAAATTAATGTTCCGAAGACTACCTTGTAATATCTGCTAAATTCGTGCTATTGAGAGAGTGTAGAGGCTGCATAAACGCTCCGCTAAATGCCGTCAGATGGTTACACCTGCAAAACATAATATACCATGTTTAAGGAAGACAGGCCTACAGCACCGTCTTAACAAACACGTTCGCGATGGACACACTATTTCTAAAGAAGTGATTATCACCAACGAGAGGCGACGGATAAAGTCGAGAATTCTGTATAAACTGGCCTAATTACTCAGATATCTCCTTTTATATTTGTATATATATTTGATTATTTATTTTATGTTAGTTTGATCATCTGTGTAATTGAATTTGAGAGAAATCAATAAATAAATACGATCACAGAAGGAATGAAGGAATGAAGTAATGAAGTAATACACGAGATGAGGGAGAACCAGACTTGCTAGGTCAAGGGTAGAAGAATGGGAAGAAGAATGGGCAGAAGCAGGCATGGGCGATGGAGGAGAGGAAAAGGAGATGGGGTGGGGGGGGGAGACAAGAACTGGGTGGGGGAGGAGAGGTAAAAGGAGATGGGAAGGGGGGACAAGAACTGGGTGGGAGAGGAGAGGAAAAGGAGATGGGGTGGGGTGGGGGGAGACAAGAACTGGGTGGGGGAGGAGAGGAAAGTAAAGGAAGAACTGGTACAGTCATCTCAAGATAACTCGAACCCTCGCTAATTTGAACCAAAATCGATTTTCCCTGGATTTCTACCATACATTTACTGTAATTTTCCCTCGATAACTCGAACTTGCTGATGACTCGAGACTTTTTCAATTTCCCTGGAGGGTTCAAGCGGGAGTCGACTGTAGAAGACGGGGAAAAGGACAAGAGAGGAAGCTAAGGCAAGGCACAAAACATGTTAAGGCTACTAAAACCGATCCAGCAAGACAAGTATCTATGAATACGAAAAAAAAAAAAAAAATTTCATGTTTCAACCGTGAAGGAAAGATTTAAAAATGGGAGATTGTCGCAGGTATGTACACAACTTAAGCAGTTGCGATGATAAAACCTAAAAAAAAAAAAGACCTAATCATGAGTTCGAACCCCGTTCAAGCCTGAATTTTTATCGGGTCTTATTTTCGCAACTTCAAGACCAGTATACTTAAAAAAAATAGGCAAGCATTGCATGCATGTGGCTACTGCATTTATTAAGTTTATTCGGACCTTTTTGCCATACCTATCGCCTTTCCTCGATTTCACTACTTTTAAATATTCTCTTCTAAGTTTAAAAATATATCGATATAAAAGTTACAAAACATGAACTCTAGTGTCTTTCCTTTAGGAATGTCGTCCATATACAAGCCGGCCCTTGTAAATTCGTTGATCCTGAGCAGATTTTCCACCAGAGGCTCCCACAATTCTTCGTGGTGCGGGAATTGTATTGTGCATTGTGACTGGCTAAATACTAAGCACGCGCTGACTGGCTCCTTCACTCACTCACTCACTCGTGTTTCCTTTGACACATTGGCTCCTGTGTTATTTCATATTCAGAGGCCAAAACAACAGACAAGACACACCTGCAATGAAGCAGTTTCACTGTACTTTCTTCCGCCAGTTCGCAGCCATCTGTTAACCATTCTTTTTTATCTTTGTCCCAGTAAAAACACCCCATCCACTGCAATCCCAGAACATACCGAAAGTTTGGCTCATTCTTCACCTGTTTAGAAGCAGAAGAATGCACAAACCTTAGGTCACGTAAGTTGGCGATTTTTACCACAACTTAAATGTAACCAATTTGTTTTCAAGATTCACCAATACAAGTCCTTTTTGGCCGTTGTCTCATAGTTCGGGGCATTCCAAAAAGCCGTCAGTTAACGACAACCAACTCTGATTTAGCCTCCCGATCCAACTTGTGATGACAGACCAACAACTCTTTCACCAGAGCTCAGTCAGCGTGGCCAACAAATTCTCCTCTCTCTTATCCAGGGGTGCGTTTATTTGAAAACTAGAAGTTCCAGGCACAATTTTGAGTGCATCAACTTAGAGCGTGGTAAATATCCAGACTAATATTTCTTTACCCTTTTTACCCTTAACGGAAAACATGTCAAAAAAGGTTCATAAAATGAGTGCTTCATGCTAATACGGTTGGTTTTTCTGGTGCGGAACGTTTCAGCAAGCCACCTCCACTCACCTGCTTAAGACGATAATAAGCTGTATCCTCCAAGAAAATTCTTGCGTGCACCACGCTAGAGGCTAAGGAATAGATATAATACATTTAAATCACATTTGTACTGAAGATTTCGTTTGCAATGAATATCGTATGGCAGTAAACAAAGAAAAAGCATTTATGTAAATCGGAGATCTTCGACAGACCTCGGATGGTCTAAACAGCACGCCAAAATTTTCGAGAGTTCTTCGAGCGCTTTTTGAGATTTTTTGACCTGGAACTCTACATGGTGTAGATCATCACAACGAAGAAATTTAATATCGCGTTCAAAATAGTAAAAATTGAGAAATACCTTTTTGCAGCTTGTGTCTGCCGAGGTACAAGTTGATGGTTCCACCATAACTGCTTGAGGTTTGAACAAGGTGCTCATTTTTGGATGAATCGTTGTTGTCTGTCAAACTATAATGAGAACACAGAGGTTACACTGCTAGTAAAAAAAAAGATAACATTATACCCAAAACGGGGTGGCTAAAGGTGGATATATGTCGAGAAGTGAAGGATCGAGGCAGAAATCCACTGCTATCAGCTGAACGTGATGGAGTCAGTGAACAGTAGAAAACGTCACAGCTACTATATACTAACACGATTCGCCTCTCGATAAAAATCTACTACTAACGTCGACTTAGTCGCCAGTTAGTAGTTTATAAGTAGGAAATTCTTGAAGTGCATACATGTATATACATTTTACAAATTATATATCACTATATAGTATTCTTAACTTAAAGAAGTGAGGCTATAGCTTCTTTAATTAAGTCACATATTTTGTATAGATTAATTTAATTCAGCCTTGGGCTGCAATTTTAGTCTAAATAAACCATCTATCTATCTATTATACTGTTTTTGTATATTCATGCAATTCAGCCTAAGGAGGCTGCAATGTGATTCAATGTCTGTCTGTCTGTCTATCTATCTATCTAATTATCTCTCTGTCTGTCTGTCTATGTGTCTGTCTGTCTGTCTGTCTGTCTGTCTATCTATCTATCTAACTAATTTACTTCACTTTGGGGAATAGTTTTGTAATATCAAGAAACTTCTCTACTCTGTTTGTAAGGCTTTGTACAGACCAAGGCACGCTTTTCTAGAGCGGATCGTACAAACACAATAGGGCGTTTCCACTGCGGTCGCGGGAGCCATGTTGGTGTCCCCAAACAAAGAAAAGGCAGCCACGCTGGTGTCCCAAACTGATCCTCCAGGAATTAAATTCTATTCTTATCCAAACATCTTATTTTGTTTTCGTTAAAAAAACATGGCCGCTGATCACGTGAGTGAATAGGCTCTATGCAGCACCTGGGTCGTGTGCTTCATCTGGTCTAGAATTTTTGTATGAGCCCTAACATATGCCCTATACTAACTCAGTAAATGTCAACCGTTTGTTTTCTAAAATCATAACTCCAATTATTCCGCCACTCGCCTAAAAGGTGACAGTAAAAACCATGTTTGGACAGTCTAATATTAACAGGATTGTTCACCAATGACAACACGCCTACAATCTTCCTTATTTTAGGGATCAAGAACCAGTCACAATGTGCCTACCTTACAGTGAGCTTAACAAAGAATCCCGGGGGAACAGGTGACAGTGTTTTGAGTCGTATGTACAATGACTGGTTTGTCATCTTCCGTTCTTGTGGGACAATGTGCGTGTTCACGTGATTCCACTTCAAAATGAACTGCTTTGTGCGTTCTGCAATCTGAAAAGTGGAAATTTAATGCTTATTTTATTATTACTTTTTTTGTTGTTGTTGTTGCTGTTGTTCTTAAACTCTTCATCATCTGAGAACTCGAATGAAATGGTTAAGCTTCACAGACAAAGGAAACGTGCTAATGAGCACAACAGAAAAAACATAAGAAAAGATGGCGGCAATGAAACTGGGAAAATTTAAAATCTTTGACAAAACTGTTATGGCACTCAATACATTATTCCAATACTGATTTTCTCCAGATTCTATGCTTGATCATAATTTTCATATACTCAACAATATCATTTACATATGCAAGCGTTTGGCGCCTGTTGAAGAACATTGTTCCAGGTAGAAACGATTGAAGCATTGCAACTGCTTTAATTCGTGACAAAATTATTTACTCACTGTGATTTCAAGATGCCGACACTGCATATTATTACACGATAAAGGAGTATTCTGATTGGTTCCCGCGTGGACCGAATTGTCCTTTGTAGACTGCTAAAAAGGATTCCTTTACTAATATTCAATTTCTCAATTTTAGGTCTGCGCAATATCAAACCATTTTACAGATCGATCATGGAATTACCACAAAGGAAAGAGGAAGACGTAGAACCACATGAAGGCGAACAGTACAAAGTAAAACGAGGGACTCGGGATGGAAGTCACGAGTGGAGGCGGAAGATGTCGTGTTAAACAGAGAAGGTGGAAAAGCTATGTAGAGGCGTTATTCGCCAGAGAGGGGGCGAAGGAAATACAAACCTACTATTCGCGTTATTTGCATTTAGTATTAATACTCAGGTGATTATACAAAATCGCGCGCTCTGATTGGTTCGCTATCTCGGATTATCAGCCGATGATTATCAGCCGCTTTTGATGAAATAAAATATTTTCGTGTTGTACAATGCTTTTTCTTTTCTTTTTTGAAATAATCACCTGTATATTTATACTAAAACAATTATTCGCCTCAGGCTCAGTGATTATTGGTGAATATTCACCGATAGTCACTTCGCCTTCGGCGAATAATTGTTAAGTAGTAAGAACTCACAGAATTGCAAACAGTCAAGTCCATGTATACTGTTAAATTTATTGTAAAAAAAGGCTAATAAATAAATGATGATGATGACAATGCATTTTTTCTCACACGTAAGAAGTTACACGGAAGAGTTACAGAGCACAAATTTTGAAGCCGCCATTGCGTCTCGTTAATACGAGAGTATAAACCCGGTGACTTCTACCGACAGTTCATGAAACACAATTGAAATTACCTGAGGACGCTCATTAGGGATTGAAAAATGAATTTGACTACTGAGGTTCTGAACGACCATCTCTTCACCGCTGCATCTGCTGATGCTAAGGCTGGCGACTTTGGTATGATACTGAAATGAAAATAACAACAACATAGCCTCCAAACAGAGAAATCAGTTACCCAAAAAGTACTTTTTTTACTGCTGTTTTGCCAAAGAGACGTTCATGAGGTGAAAGTGGTAATGCTCTTGTAAGGAAAAGGGCGGCAAAAGTTCTCCAAGTCCAACAAAGTGCGTGAAATAGAAAGATGTCTGATTTTCTCTAATCTTGTAATCTTTACTATCGGAGAAGTATTTCTCGCAGCGTCAAAAGTCCAAACAGAGCAGTATCGATGACTCTCTTTAAGCCTTGGCCAATCAATTCATACCTTTAATAAAATTCAGAATAATGCTCAATGAGATTGAATCGAATGACCACAACGTCTCTGAGTGGCCCAAATAAGCAACATGAAGGATAGTGCTTATCCCCCACCCCCTCCCCCTGAAAATCTAGCAGGACCCTTCTGAGTACAGATCTTACCATGAACCGATGCGCCATATTCTATTGCAAATTATATTTCTAGAGACACACTGTCACAATGCTTACCATTGCACTTACGAAGGGATTCTCTTTATAAACCAACATCACGGCTCCAAAACATCTGCCGGCACCAGTAACTGACGTGCCATTGAGTCGGCTGTCCAACTCCTCTGGCATTTGAAACAACACGTTATCGAGAGACAGTGACGGACTTGAAAGAGACGGCGTTAGAAATGCCTGCACCTTTACATAAGACGTGTTCACTTCAAAACGTTTCTCACCAAGAACCTGCGTGGAAAGCTTTGCCTGGAAAACAACCCAAAACGGTAAAAAAGTGAAACACTATGACTGCTCCAAAATGACGACTGCTACTATTATCACTACTTTTTTCGTTACCGTGGTCCCGCGCGAGTCGTCGTCGTGAGAGTTATGCTTTTACCTCGATTTGCTAGCGGTGCTATTGTTATCATTACTGGTACTGTTATCGTTACTGGTACTGTTATCGTTACCGGTACTGTTATCGTAACTGGTACTGTTAACGTTACTGGTACTGTTCGTTACTGGTACTGTTATCGTCACTGGTACTATTATCATTACTGGTACTGTTATCGTTACTGGTACTGTTATCGTTACTGGTATTGTTATCGTTACTGGCATTGTTATCGTTACTGGTACTGTTATCGTTACCGGTACTGTTATCGTTACCGGTTCTGTTATCGTTACTGGTACTTCCAACTGGCGACTGGAATCTTTTTTCAGTCGCCATATGGAAAAATGTGGTCGCCAAAAAGCGACAATAAAATTTTTCCTTTGCAGCGAAACACAAGCCACAATTTTTGGTCGCCAATTTTTCTTTTAAGAATCAGAACGAAGAGAACGTGTCTGGGGCCGCAATGGCGATTTTTCCGCTAACGAATAAGATTAAATACAAACACGCTGATTATTTATACTCCTACCACTGAAAAAACCACCACGAACGAATCAAATGCCGGCCATATACGCAGTTCCGTGCGACTGCCAAATGTTTCAAGTCAACTTTATACGTTCTCTTGTCTCTACGTTTTGGAGAAGAAATGTACGCGACTGAAAAACTGCCGTTTGGTTCTTTGCTCTATGTTCAAAACGATCTTTCCTTTCGTGTTCTGTCAAGACGATCGACACATCGCTATGAAATAGTTAATCGCCCGCTGGCGACCGGTTGTGAAATTCTGGTCGCCAGTGTAAAATTTTTAGTCGCATTGGCGACCAGGAAAGCGCAATTTCGGACCCTGCAATGTGAAAGACAGACAGATGAAACTACATTCACAAGGGACAAACCACAACACCGGGAAGTGCGTCCCCTACTCATTACGCTCAGCGTGTGAGTTCTTTAACGTCCCACGAAGCTATTATGAAAGGGGTTTGTGAGACGGGACCTACGCTTTATCGTCCTTCTCCGAGAAGACTAGAAAGTCTAACCATTTACAGATGTCATTGTAAAGAAAGCACTTTCTCCTCAGTTTTTCAAAGACCCTGAGTGATGGTCCGGCCGAGGTTCGAAACAACGTCAGTCCCGCACGATAGTCCCGTGCGGGACTAACGTTCTTCTGACTGGAACATTTTCTACCTTTATCACTTTCTCCGTGGTCTCTGTAACATTGACAAGAATTTCTTCCTTTCTCAAATCGGAGGAGTTGCCTCTGGACCTGCTGCTAAAACTATGACATAAAAAGAACAAATTAATCGAGTAACCAAGCAAACAACTGTTCTCTAAAAAAAATTTTTTATCATCACTGACAGTCGCGCTTCCATAGTGTTTTCTAGAAAACCAAACACATTATAAAAGGACCATGGGTTAGAAAACATAATAATAATAATAATAATAAATAAATAAGATAGATAAGACCTCAGAGTCACCACTGTGTAGATTGTGCGGAGAATCAACTGAAACAGTACGCCATATTGTCAGTGGACGCAAAAAGCTTGCCCAGAGAGAGTATAGGAAGCGCCACGACAAGGTGGCCCTGCGAGTACACTGGGAGATGTGCAGTAAGTACGGGATAGAGTCTACCAACAAGTGGTATGACCATCAACCCCTGCCGGTCACAGAGAATGAAAAAGTGAGAGTTACCTGGGACGCGACTATTTACATAGATAAGAAACTAAAGCACAATCAACCAGATACTACAATAGTGCATAAAGACACACAGGAATGGACACTTGTTGACATAGCTGTGCCAGCGAACCAGAACATCATCATAACTGAGGAGGAGAAAGTGGAAAGATATCAGCACCTAGCATTTGAAATAAGAAGGATTCATGGAGCCTCGAAAGTGGCAGTAATACCAGTCGTGACTGGTGCACTTGGATGTATCTCGAAAAACGCAAAGGCCTTGTGTAAGACGCTGGATATATCTGACATCCTTAGAAGTTTACAGCTGTCGGCCATTCTCGGAACTGCCCACCTGTTGCGGAAAGTGTTGTGTCTCTAAGCTGCGGGGAGTTGCTAAGACATGATTAAGAAAACCCAGAAAAACACAAAAAACTGGAGAATTTTAATAATGATAATAATAATAATAATAATAATAATAATAATAATAATAATAATGACTTTATTACAGTATTTCCACTGAAAAGAGTGGCTCTTCATCTGTAAAATTACATTAATATTAATAACAAAGCCAATAAAAAGGTCTTACAATGTACAATATCAGGGATGCGACTGACGAAAGTTGGGGAAAAAAATATATCCAAAAATTGGAGTAAGGTAAAATATACACAATTTAATAAATCAAACGAATATTTGCTCTATATATAAAATACTTCCCTACTAGACACTTAAAATCCCTAAAAACTTTGAAGCTCCTTGCAGCCGAGGGTAATGAATTAAAAACATTTGAGGCACTGTCCTGGAAAGTACCCGACTCGAGAGGTACTTTAAGCGTCATGTCTTTTGAAGACCTCAGCGTCTGAGTTGGATTATGAATGTCTAGCTTAAGATACAATGGCCAGTCATCATAATGCAAGGCCTTAAAAACGAAGTTAAGTAATTGATTCTCTCTGCGTTCCTTTATTGGTAGCCAACCTAATTTGATTATATCCTGCATATGCGTATAGCGCCCGAAAACGAAACCCACGGGCGGCTTACTGCACAGGTTGTAGGCGTTCAGTTAGGTACTACTAACTAACAATGTTATTATAGTCAATTTTCGATAAAATCGTTTGGCCAGGGCGCGGGGGATCGGATCACCTTTGTCCTCTTCAGCGGCGCATGTCTGTCGAGACATTCTGTGCCAAGATGGTTGAAAGTCGCGATCTTGTCAACTGGGGTCCTCGGAAGTATACACGATTTGAAGTGGCAGAGCAGCAAAGTCGTCGATAAAAGCCGTTTCAGAGAACTGTCTTTCGTTTCTGATGAGCTTGTGTCTAGGTGTATACCGCAAGCACACGGCGCATCGTGGTAACTTACTAGCGGACATGGAAGTACTTCAGTGCCAGTAATGCGTTTCGGCGCGTTAGTAATGATATGATCAACCAGGGTTTTACTGATCTTCGTTATTCGTGTTGCCTTGGTGACCATGAACTTAAGATTGAGCGAGTCTAACAATTCATTGTAACGCTTCACCTCTGACATTTCAGGGCGAAACATGTCCAGGTCAACATCCCCAACCAGAAATAGCATACCATCCCACGAAGCTACGTTTGCACTTAGAAAATCCTCAAAAGTCTGTAACCAGCAAGAGAAATTCATTTGGCTCACAGAGCGGTAGATTGTACCAAGTAGAATCTTTCTGTTTTTGTTGCGGCCTGGAAGTTCGGAATAGCGACTTCTACTTAAGCCTGTATTTTTTGACGGCCAATTTCATATTCAGTGAAACTAGTATCTGTGTGCTATCTTATGACTGATCATAACTAATGGCTGTCGTTGTTGTTGTGGTTCCTTATCGCCTAATAGCATCATATAGTCATCAGCAAACGTCTCACAAAATCAACTGGGAAGCCAGCATACCTTTGAACAAAGTCTTTACTTCCTTCAATAAGGTTAGATGTCACCATAATCAAACTGCTTATGAACTCGTGGCTCAGAGAATCCCTTTTCTCTGTTCCTTTAAACAGAGTACTTGTACCAAGGTTGTGCAGAATGTTAGATGCAATCTGCAAGCTTCTTGCTGTGAGCTGCAACAGTCAAAACATTACCAGCGAACATTAAAATCAAGTGAGTTAATTGCTGTATCTACCTTTCAAACATCAGAAACGCTACTTGACCAAACTAGAAATAGTGTTTCATTTGTGAAAAGTAGAAAGTACTACAGGAGAATGAAGTTCCATTTAAAAGGTAAAAAGCGCTATCCACTGAATTAAACAGGTCGACAGAAAAGACAACTGATATAATTATATACAGTTAATAAGAACTAGAAGCAAATTCATAAACTGATGTTGGAAACAAATTTTAAAAACTAAACTTATCCTATCAATCAGCCTGTTCCAGGCTGAAGGAATATGGCGGGAAACGAGAATAACATGATCGCGTGTCGAGGGACTGGAACACAGACGTCAGCCTCCCTCGCTTTTTCTCCGCTGGTCATTAGGCTCCTCGTCCTTTAACATCTGAGCGCCTGGAACAAGCTACTTATCAATAAACATTTTTTTTGGACATCAACATTCTCTGTACCTCTGAAGGTTTATTTGTGAGTACTTGTAACGCCTGAGAAGTCTCGAGAGCGAAGACCTGAAAGTCAGGCCAACAAAAACACCACGTCTTAAAATGCGATACTTCGTAACGTTCAATGACATAATTATATAAAGGATATGAGTCAGTGGGAAATTGAAATACACACAAAATGGTTTATACGTTGATAATGTAAGGCTTGTTACGGTAAGGTTTCGTGTTCCCACAGCATTTCTCGTTTTCCCAAACTTCCACTCGTGTTTCTATAGAAACACGGAAAACGTTTTCTATTTCTTAAATATTGTTAGACGCGTCTCATGTTGCTGGAAGAACTGTTTCAAATGTCACACTATTGTGTATAAAGAAAGGATGCGATGATAACGATTAATTTAGACGACCACTGATCTGTTGTCAAAGATCAACTGCATTTAGACCACACCTAAAACCAATTTGTGCTAGATCTAGGCCACCTAGACAAGGAGCCAGCACCAAGTTTGAATCTTGTCTAAATATCAGGACTTATAGTTCACCACTAAATTTTCTCCGATTCGTATTGGTTTAAATTGATCACGTGACGCGATAGTGTTCGTCCGCGGAGACACACTATCAGCGCATAGTGCCCTTCCGAGGAAAATACCCGGATGGATAGTGCCCGTCGGTGAAAATGTGAATTTTCTGACAGTTATACCGTATTTTTTAGGCAATGTACGTTGCGAATTATTGAAATTTCAGGCTGTACATATGGATAAATATTTGATTGATCTGCATTTAGTGGGTTTTGACTGTTTTCAACTGGCGCGCGGAAGAAAATTTAGAGGTGAACAATAAAGACAATAGAGTGTTTATGTCTCGGAACTATCGATCCGGTAGTTGCCTCTTGGAAATTTGATGTTCTTAAAACTAGCATATTTGCCCTCGAAGCTTCGCTTCTCGGGCAAATATTTGTTTTAAGAACATGAATTTTCCGCGGGGCAACTATCAGCCGATAGTTCCTCGACAAAAACACTCTATTGTTTAAATATGAACAGGAAACTGTGGAGGAGGATTTGCTTCGTGACGTTAGAGATGGTTACCTTATCAGTAACGCTCAAATGTTGTATAGAAGCCAATAGCTTTTCTCGTATCTGCTGCCGCAAATAGAACTTGGAACTCACGTTTCTTATGGTGCCAAGTCTGAAAGAAAAGAGTCAAAAGTCATCAAACATACAATGTTACAAGAAAATAAAGTAACACAATGATAAGTTAGCCGTGAAGTAATATCCCAACCGCTACTGCCATTGTCGACTCACCCAACACTTCAATAACTGGTACAATAAGAAAAACATTTCCCAACCGTTAGGGTACAGTTCCATCCAACCTAGCCAATACATCCATATTATCACTCTACCGTGCCCGACCTTACACTCTAGCCTCTCTACCCTAACAGTTTCAGGTTTGTTTAGTCCTCCGACCTTACACTCTTGCCTCCCTACCCTAACAGTTTCAGGTTTGTTTAGTCCTCCGACCTTACACTCCTGCCTCTCTACCCTAACAGTTTCAGGTTTGTTTAGCCCTCCGACCTTACACTGTTGCCTCTCTACCCTAACAGTTTCAGGTTTGTTTAGTCCTCCGACCTTACACTGTTGCCTCTCTACCCTAACAGTTTCAGGTTTGTTTAGCCCTCCGACCTTACACTGTTGCCTCTCTACCCTAACAGTTTCAGGTTTGTTTAGCCCTCCGACCTTACACTGTTGCCTCTCTACCCTAACAGTTTCAGGTTTGTTTAGTCCTCCGACCTTACACTCCTGCCTCTCTACCCTAACAGTTTCAGGTTTGTTTAGTCCTCCGACCTTACACTCTAGCCTCTCTACCCTAACAGTTTCAGGTTTGTTTAGTCCTCCGACCTTACACTGTTGCCTCTCTACCCTAACAGTTTCAGGTTTGTTTAGTCCTCCGACCTTATACTCCTGCCTCTCTACCCTAACAGTTTCAGGTTTGTTAGCACTCCCCCCTGATAGAAATTGTGTGTCTGAAACTGATTTTGAAAAGGGTCCAACGTACCCTTAACTTATGGACCTGTGTTGACATTAGCGTTGGAGTTCCAGGTACAGATTAAATCAAATCAGATTTATTAAAAGCACATAATAAGCGAGTCTAGTCGGGTAGTGTAGTAGATTAGTCAAAATAACTCATAGAAACAGAGAAACTTAGTATTTACAGGAGCGACATAGTTTACAGATATACCAGTAATTAATTTATAACAAGTGAAGTAAAAAATAATGACTGTAAATCAAAATTAAAATTGGCCCATGCTAGTTAATCATACCATGTTTCGAGTTTTTGATGAGAGTATTGACGTCAACATAAATATCCTTTCGGTCAAGAAGTTTTAGTTATCTGGTCTGAAGGCATTTCTTAAAGTACAGATGTTACTCTATCTGAGTTTTGCCTTGGCTGTGGTCCAGTTGCAAATCTACCATACAACAAATGTTCCAGTCCTACTCTACCTTGGCTACCCTACCTAACAAGTAAAGTCCCAACAATACCCCACCTAACAAGTAAGGTTCCTACCCTACCCTACCTAACAAGTAAAGTCCCAACAATACCCTACCTAACAAGTAAAGTTCCTACCTACCATGACCTGGTACAGTTCCACCTCTACCTCTCCCCACTTCTAATGGCAAAGTTTCACCATGAAAATGCTCTAGCCATAAAAATTCCAGCACTACCCTAACCTACATGTAACAGTTCCAGACGTACCATTCCTACTCTATCTTTCCCCCAAAGCAGTACAAATTAACTGCTCTAACCAGATGTATACCTGTTGAGCGAATGCGCCAAAACGGTGCAAAACTGCCGGACACCTTGACGATTTCCAGCACGTTGTAGCGACAACAAATGGTTACCAGAAGTTCCATTCAGTCTGATGAACAAAGAGAGGTAATAGACAGCAAAATACAGACTTGTTTATTAAGTTACTAGAGCAGAGTTCACTCTAGAAAGACGACTTTCTGAATCGAATAAAAAAATTTACTTCATATATACTCAAATTGTTGAAACAGTGTATCTTATTAGACAAATAATAATAATAATAATAATAATAATAATAGTATAATATACTATTTCAAAATAGTAATAACAATAATAATAATAATAATCATAATAATCCCTTTATTCAAGTGCCGATGTATTCAGCACTGCTGTGCTAACTGAGGAAACTGTACACAGAGAAACAAACATTGCATAATTATATCACATAAACTTCGGTGAGAATCCCAACTGGTGAGACGCAGACCAGTTGACTATTTACAAGCGTGGCCGAGGATCTGAAACTTGGGATGAGTGTGTTACAAATAGTAGTTGGAAAATGGGCATTCTGGGACAAAACGATTTTGGGTTGTGACTTTTTGCCTCAAAGCCGTTTTGAATATTTAATGAGTTGTGGAAAGTTAAAAATTGAAATTGTTGGTTGGTGATTATGTAAATTAGGGTTTGGGTTAAGCGCGCTTGAATGTGCAAAAATATCCTTAGAGGGGGTAGGGTGGGTATTAATTTCAAAGATTGTTCTCAGCCGCGCTGCCAACGCCCTCGAATGGAATGCGTGGAATGTTGAAGGGGTAGTCACGTGACCATTCCTATCACGAGTATGCGATAGGAAGGTTGAGGTGGTGGGGCCTTACATGAAACTTTCGACCTCATGGCCAATTCTAGAGAATACTCTCCGATCCTCCAAGTAGTCATTGAGATACATGCTACCCGCCATAACGGCGACCCATTTGCCATAATTATCCAATTTCACCGATGGATTCCCAAGGAAGTGCTCTCTGAGGGCCTTGCTGGCAACCCAGCCCAGAGCCGCTTTCAACTAGTCATTGCTAGATGTCATTCCAGATAACTTCTAGACACTCTTCATTTTTGCTGACTTGTCTGTGGAACATTCTAATTTTTTGTTGAGCATTCTAATAGACGATTTCCTTGAAATTGGACTTATCAACTACCATGACCGCGTCAGCAACCAAAAACATAAAACATCTAATGGTTCCAGTCCCTCCCTTTTGCCTAGTCATTTCAAATGTAACACCACCACTAGTATTAGAATAGCCATTCCCATGAATCTCATTATCCGGATAGGACCTCAAATCGATCCACAAGGCGAATTTGTCTCTGTAGAAATCACCCTCTTGTATAGAATCATTCAACCCAAAGCGTTTAATAGCAGATCTCCACAAATCGGTGGGCACCATTCCATTGGAATAGAATTGGTTTGGTCTCCCATCCAAGCTAATTTTGATTGATGTGATTCCCGGGTTCACAAAGCTTTCAGAGTCTCTCTGTCCTGGTGCATAATCATCTGTGAATAGGCAAAGGACACCCGTCATGGATCTTCTGGAGACATTTATATGTTCTCTAATTAAGCCATCATTAGCTCTGGAAATTTGAAACTCCTTGTCTAAGAGAATGTGTTCGTAAGTGAATCCTTTCCCCACTTGGTAGGAAGCCAGTGCCTGATTAGCCAAATAATCACTTGAGATGCATGAATACTCCAGCTCAATTTTCTTCATGGTATAATTTGGAGGGGTCTCAGTGTTTGAATAGACGACGATATCATCAACCTGGGCCAATGTGATTTCAAATCTTAACGAGTCAGTAAACGCTCTGTGATAGAAAACCCCATGATCTCTGAGAATGGAATGATCTAGAGGGATTGCATACCTAGTGTTGTGAATCGCTGCAAGAGTGGCCTCCTTTGCATTCGAAGTGTTCTTATCACCCGCATTCGTTCTGAGCTTCCGCATATTTTCAGAAGAGATGCCTTGTCTCAATCTATCTCTACGCTCCGTCTTTGGTAAATACAGATCATGATACGTATGGAATAAATCAAACCTATCGGTATCATGCAAAACTTCTCCACCAAATAGAACTCTGAGCCTGGAAACGAGGTTCCTCCCCACGTTGTTGACTAAGGTGTTGTCCTTATGACCCGAAACGTTCAGATCAAATATAAGGTACACACTGCCAGGCACTATAACCATGTTCTCCGATAGTTTTGGGATGTTTACATATAATGTTTGACCAGGATTGGCTGATGAGGGAGTGAACGTGATTCGATTCAATGATGCCTCCGCTTTCAAACCTCTCACTCCTCTAGGAACACGTTTTGGATCTATATTTGCTGGTATGGTTTCCATTTAAACATAAGCATCGTTTCTTTTAAGATGAGTGAAAACAAGTTTGTGAAAACCATTACTTATTCCGCGACTCTTATGGGCCTTTCCACGGCTCTGGGCTGGGTTGCCAGCAAGGCCCTCAGAGAGCACTTCCTTGGGGATCCATCGGTGAAATTGGATAATTATGTCAAATGGGTCGCCGTTATGGCGGGTAGCATGTATCTCAATGACTACTTGGAGGATCGGAGAGTAT